>JASEVX010000010.1:21698058-21951294 GCA_031761405.1 Serripes groenlandicus
CAAGATTTTCCTGTTGATCTTCTCTGTAGAAAGCTTCCTAAATGTTTGAATGGCGAAGTTACGACACAGATAGAATCTCATTAGAATTCACGGAGGCTCAGTCAGGTAGATTTGTGCAAGCTGCGCTGGTTTCTACCGTGTGTGTCAATTAGTCGTCGACGGTCTCAATTTGGCTCATTAACTAGGAAGCACATGCACGGCCTGAAATGTACAGACTTGCGTGGGTATCTGAATGTGTTTTAATCGATTGGTAAACACACATCTCCAATATAGCTCATACTGCTGCATGTTAGGGGTTCGCTATTCCGTTCTACATGAGATTGAGATACCCATAGCATTCAATAAACTAAGAATGAACTGTAGACCAAACTTAGACTGTACTCGTTAACAGTTTGGAGTAGATATAGAGATAGAAAGAGAGAGAGAGAGAGAGAGAGAGAGAGAGAGAGAGAGAAGAGAGAGAGAGAGAGAGAGAGAGAGAGAGAGAGAGAGAGAGAGAGAGAGAGAGAGAGAGAGAGAGAGAGAGAGAGAGAGAGGGGGGGGGGGGGGGGGGAGAGAGAGAGAGAGAGAGAGAGAGAGGGAGAGAGAGAGAGAGAGAAAGAAAGAGAGTGAGAGAGAAAGAGAGAGAGAGATATATATATATAGAGAGAGTGAGAGAGACAGACAGACAGACAGACAGACAGACAGACAGACAGACAGACAGACAGACAGACAGACAGACAGACAGACAGACAGACATACAGAGACAGAGAGACAAAGAGACAGAGAGACAGAGAGACAGAGCGACAGAGAGAGAGACATAGAGAGTGGGGGAAGGCATTGCAAACGGGTGGTTCTTCAGGCAAACAGACCCAATAATAATATATATGACAGTGCAGATTCAGATCAATTTGCGAATCTATACTTTCTTACCTAAAGTTAATGTACATTGTATGTCAGAGGCTTCGAAAATTCTTTTTTGACTCATCCACCGATCATAGAGGAACCGGCGGGGTTCAAATTCCACCAACCTTACGTAGCGTTAATCAAATACTTGAACGTATTTTCATCTTTTTTGTTTCTTTCATTAAAATGTAAAAAAATATTTTATTTCTTAAAAATAATTGATAGTCAGAAAGGTAACTACTTATGCAAACCTAGTCATATACTTAAATACATTCCACCGTTCATATATTTATATGTTCATATATCTACATATATATATATATATATATGTATTACACAATATTGGGAAAACAAAAATTATGAAATATGCATTTAAGTATTACGTAGCGTTATGTAAGGTTGGTGAAATTAGACCTCTGATGCCACTGCGCGGATATGCGCAGCGTTATCTGGATGTACACTGCTCGCAAACGCCCTGTTGGTTGATTTCCTATAGCGCCACTCAACCGCTTCATTACAAATGTTCAAGCGTAGTAAGTTAAGTCGTATCTACAAAGCGATTGTATCGCTGACTGCACACAGTTGATTTTACAAGATAAGAGTTATTTATAGCGAGGACATAAACACAATTAATTGTTTATAGATTGAAGTGACAGCGATATCATGTTAATTGCACGGATATGCCTTCATTCATAAACTCGTCTAATTTATTTAAGGTGAAATAAAAATCGCTCAAGTGAAAAATGAATAGATAAAATATTTGGAATAGACAAATAATTTCATAGACGTTATGCGTTCAGTGTTTTTATTTCTCTCGTTTTTTGTGTTCTACATTTAACATGGATTAAATAAAAGTGATACGAGGATTTTACAGGTAAAGCAAATGATTTCTCTTTCCATTCAGACCATTTCATTTGCTGTCTACTCACTTTTATATAGAACTTGGTTTCAATTCCAGGATATTTGCTGATTGGAGTTTTAACACCGCTTTCAACATAAAATCATTTACACCACGGAGGTCGGTTGATTTTCCCTCGTGTTTCATGGTTTTATTGCACCAGAACTACAAACATCATTCTGCAAAAGAAAATCGCTACATTCCCAAATAAATGTGTTAAGTAGAAGTTGACGCGTGCAATAAACCTTTACAAAGATCGGACAAATTAAATGGCCGAGCCGGTAGACGAACTAACTACCCCTGTATTCAGCCCAGAAAATGATTACTTTTAAAAAAAAAAAATATTCCGGTAACATAAAAAAAAATCCACACAACTTAAATAATATATATTGCCAATTTTTAAAAAAAAAAAAACCCATAACAAACAATTATCATTTTTCTTTCAATTATCTTTTGCAATGATACATTATATTAAGTTTATAGATATGGAGAAACGCATATGGAAAACACTTTTTTTTTCGAATTATTAGCGTAGTTGCAACAAGGATTAACGCTCTCACTGAAACGCGCTGTAATGCATTTTTGGTTTAACTCTTAACTCTTAACCGCTATACGCGATGCTAAACAAGCTTACATTGTATCATGCAATATATACAAGACTTTAAACAACATATGCGAACACTGCATAGGTAGAACAGCCTGTTCATGTATATAGGTCTACATTGCTCACTACTCCCGTAGTAAATAATTGCAAAATACACTTAGTTTACTCTTTCAGTGCCAATGGCAATATCGGTGTTGATTTTTAGTAGAAACAATACAGATTCAGATGAGACAGCTCATAACTAGTTGCCTCCTCCGAAATCAGGATTATTCGCCTTTTAGTTATCAAAATATTCCAAAATCGTGTAACATGAAACATGGATTGACTTCATTTTGAACATCGAAGAGTCTAGGAAATTCAGGGCTAATCGAATCAACATACAAGCGAAAGTATAAGCATCACATGACGCGATAAAAAGTTGCATGCAGAAATGCTGCATGGTAAAGTGTAATAGTAATCAGAGCTCCAGCTAAGGGGCGTTTTTTGATATTATGAAATCCTTATTTGTCACGCAAACCCTATGTTGTGGGTACTCAAAGTAATCGTCTCAGTGAGACGATTATTTTGAGTACCCACAACATAGGGTTTGGTTGGGTAATACGAGAGATATTTTGGGAATAGGACCAGTTCACTCCTCCTTATCTGGTCCTCCGAAAGTTGTCAAATAGATTCTCCCTGGAATATAAACACATTTTTCTGGAAGTAGTGCGTGGCAACGTGTGAAGAGAGTGTGATTCGTACATTCACTGTCGTAACTACATATACATAGGAAAAACTGCTAAACCATTATATCCTGTTTATTACCTGTCTCTAGTTCCACCCTCAGTGATTTGTAACATGCATTTGTATATTTGAGAAGCATCATGTGAACACACAAGTATAGCAACTAATGTAGGACAGGGGTAGGATACTATAATGTAGGCCAGGGGTAGGCTGCGATAATGTAGGACAGGGGGTAGGCTACAATAATGTGCAGGCTTATCTTGGTCTACAGTGGATATGTTTTTAAAAATCTGACAAATCACTTTTAGCAACGGTTGTTGAACGACGCGTAAAAACAGGATAATTTTTATTTATATTTATCAGAGGTCCAGATATAGTGGCGTATACACCTCTTTTCTCCACAATATCTCTCTCTTATTATCCAACCAAACCCTATGATGTGGGTACTGAAAAGAATCGTCTGAATGAGACGATCCTTTTGAGAGTCCACAACATAGGGTCGTAAGGTCAAATAAGGCTTTTAGAACATGCAAAACGGCCCTTAACCCTTTCCCTCATATAGACGCATCCTGACTCTGCAGCAGACGGCTTTTTGAAAACATAGTGACAAAAAAAGAAATTGCACAAAAAGTGCAATTTCTCCTTTTGCCACAATGTTTTATCATAGGTTATCCATTCAATTATGGAGATTTTCTATGTTTTGACAAACATATGTTCAAAGTCGTCTGCTGCAGAATTGTCGTATGAGGGAAAGGGTTAATGTCTGCTGCAGAATTGTCGTATGAGGGAAAGGGTTAAGTGAGCTAACTAATATATGTATGTACTCGTATATATAATATATAGACAAAATAATTTTAAATTGAATTGGTGCCTCACTTTGGATAATGCAATGTAAATATAACATACATTCGTGCTTGCAAAACCAATGTATTTCTTCTCGCTATGATTTGTAAACAAAAGGGGCGAGTTTGTATTACATAAACAGATAGTTAGTAATACGAAGCAGCTTGTTTCATGCTGACATTTATTATGCTTTTGACAATTATTATGTCAGCAGCACAAACTGACTACATAAACCTTAAAGTGATTTAGACAAAACAATGTTACATTGTATTTACTTTTATGCAAAACATGTGAGAGACAGAGATAGAGGGAGGGAGCGAAAGAGATAAGCAAAGACGAAAATAAAGAGAGAGAATGTGGTAATATTACAAAGGGGAAAGGGCAATGATAATGCCGAAGATCAGATAAAGCTAGCAAACTGATAATACAAATAGAAAGTTTTATCCAGACATAAAGCTGACGGACAATAATTACATAATGCAGATAAAGAAAATAATCCATATTACAACAACCAACCCAAAATTACAAATGACCAGTTGAATCTCGTCATGCGATAAGATAATCCCCCCTTCTGGTATCACACATGGGATGTTGGGAGTCAAACAAGTAGAACATCCATAGAAGTTTCTCTTTAGAAGTTACATGAGTATACATGTATGACTGTTCTACATGTAGGTCGACGGTGAAGAGAGAATCTGTGCATATTCACGGGCTCGCCTGGGACGAATCCGCCGTGGTCGAGAGTGGTAAGCGTCGGGGATTTGAAACCGGGAGTCCGGGGTTCATCCCAAGTCGCTGCACAACGGTCATGGTCGAGTGCCCTTGAGCAAGGCACATTTCCTAGCCTAGGACTGGTTTGTTTACCCAGGGATCATATGAATAAGTGAACTGTCGCCGTGATATAACTGAAATAATGTTGGAAACGGGGTAAAGTCCCAATACAAAAAAAAGCACCGGTCGTCACGTTGACGCATGCGCGCGTTAAGACCTTTTTCACCCGCTGCGACTGCTGTATAAATACTTGTAAATTGATATCACTTGCATGTGATAATAAATTACGCATTTAACACTGTTATTAAATTTCGTAATTTAGACCTACCCTTTGTTGCAAAATCCTAATCATCTAACCCTGGCCTACTTGCAGACGTATTTCGACGCATATGCAGCAGGCGGCTTTTGAAAACATTGTGAACAAAGAACAAATTTCTCATGATGAGCAATTTCTCCATTTGCCAGAATGTGTTCAACTCTATTAACAAATTATATTTGCATTTATACAGATTTTCAAAGTCGTCTCCTGCAGATATTTGGGAAAGGCTTTAATCCTATATAGACACTTACATTTCGTTTTAAAAAAAATCTGGTTGTATGCCTTTTTACTTTCTGATAGAGTATAAACATGTTATTGCAAAGGTAACAAGTATGTAACGAACAATGTTTACATTTTGTCGTGATTTTTTACAGAACTACATTTTATTCTGAAATCGTTATTTTCTTAAATTTGTTTACATGGAGGAAACAGCATTAACCCTTTCGCTGCTAAAGGCATATAAAGGCTTTTGCAAACAATGCAGATTCAGGTGAGACAGCTCATACTGAGCTGTCTCTCCTGAAATCTGCAATGTTTGCCACTTAAACATTACATTTCACCAAATTTCCTCTTGGACGAAAATGGAGTGGTTCAATTTTCAACATGCAAGAGTCGACCTTGTGAAATTCTGCAGTGAAAGGGTTAAGTCGTTAAATATACCTTTTAACGTGAAATAACAATCCAATCCAATTATGTTTGTACAATTAAAACATAATCCAATACTTATTGCAATACATAAACCACTTACGTTGCAAAGTGTAATGGCTCGTGACAGGGGAAAAGGTCACACGGTTCATTGCAACCAGTGGCATTGATACTGGCTATTCCTGGGTTTGCGGTGGTTTATAATGCGGTTACCCCTTTCCCACCTATAGACGCATGTTGACGTATCCATAGCAGACGACTTTTAAAAACATCGAAACAAAAGGAGAAAATTGCTCAAAAAGAGAAATTTCTTTTTTTGTCACAATGTTTTCAACTTTTTTCAGTGATTATACCTACCATTATATAGATTTTTCCGTATTTGTGAGAAGATATTTTCTTTCAAAGTCGAGTGCTGCAGATTTGTCATATGTGGGACAGGGTTAAAACAAGTTGAGAGATCGTTTATGATCTAATTTCGTGTAAGGAACCGTGATTTGTTTGGTTGTTCCCTGTTTGTTTGTAATAATGATTGATTGATGGTTTTCGTGTTCTACGCCACGTTCGACACTTTTTTTCAGTTATATCGCGGCGTTTCCTTGGTTAGTTACCAGTCCTACTGGTCCGTTTATCCTGACTCAAGCCAGTCAGTCGTAATGATAACCCTTTCCCACATATGACAATTCTGCAACAGATGACTTTGAACATATTTTGTCAAATAATGGAAAATCTCTATAATTGAATGGATAACCTATGACTAAAAGTGGAAAACATTGTGACAAAAGGAGAAATTGCACGTTTTGTGCAATTTCTTCTTGTGTTACTATGTTTTCAAAAAATCCGTCTGCTGCAGAGGCGTCAGAAAGCGTCTATATGAGGGAAAGGGTTAACCACTTCAGCCCTGAGCGCCAAGAATGGCAGCCATTACTATCGTGTTTAATGTATTTCGTATGGCCCGCGACATACAGCACACGATGCGGTTGCAATTTATTTTGATTAAATGTGACACAAATGACATTTAACGCCGCTATTATAGCAGGACACTTTTCCAACTAAAAGTAGATATTGCATTAACCGAACAATAATTCTTTTTTAACAACAAGTGGATCTACTCTGCATACAATGAATATTTTCAATTTTTCGTTATTACTTTGAATAATTTGTTTTAAGCGTAGATGCATACTTGCGTTTTTAACTGATATAGTACACGTGGGGGAAAATTCCCATTTGCGTGATTAATTGCACAGTGGGTTTACGCATGTCTGAATTGTCCTCGCTTGTTTTAAACGATATATCTACTTAGCTGTCAGATTACATCATAACCCGTTTTCTATCATATAAACACTATGCATTATAAACATCACAGTTGTGAACATAATATGAAAATATATACACAGGTACATGCAAAAAATGGTACATCCTGACATTTCATAACAGTCTCGACACAGACCAGCATGCGCATCCGCGCACTCTGATCTAGGTCTACATTTTTCTCAAATTAGTTTCAATTGATGTTGGAAGTTTCTGGTGAATTGTGATGATTATCGTAAAACATCAAATGAGCCTGCGAGAAAACCAACATTATGTTCACTGCGTAATGTATCGACCCAGATCAGCATGCGCAGTCCGCGCAGACTGATCCGAGCCGACAACATTCCGTCTCAGTGGGATAGAGGTATATAGTAATGATTCCTGAAACAGAAAATCCTGAGGAGGCGAAAAGTGTCTATCCGGGTAAGCCTGCGCGGTATGCTTAGGCTGATCCGGGTCCATACTTTACGCAGACTCCGCAATGTTGGTTTTATCGCGTGACGGCTCATATTTCTAAAAATGACCCAAGATGCAGCTGCGGCGATACACATCTGCGTAATGTATCGACCAGATCAGCCTGCGCTGTCCGCGCAGACTGATCCGGCGGACACATTCCGTTTAAGGGGGGATAGATAGAGTAGTGATTCCTGAAACAGAAAATCCACAGGAGGCTAAAAGTGTCTATCCGGGTACGCCTGTGCGGCATGCTTAGGCTGATCCGGGTCCATACTTTACGCAGAGTCCACACTGTTGGTTCTATCGCGGGTTGGCTCATATGCACATACTATATCCACTAATGCCAACTTGTTCCTTTTTGCAAGGACAGGTTCATACATCATGTCATGTACATTGGATGATGATTCAAATGATTCGCGTCATGCGAAATGAGGGCTTAATGCCTCTTTATTCTGACATCAT
The DNA here is from genome assembly GCA_031761405.1 of Serripes groenlandicus. Classification (NCBI taxonomy): domain Eukaryota; kingdom Metazoa; phylum Mollusca; class Bivalvia; order Cardiida; family Cardiidae; genus Serripes; species Serripes groenlandicus. The sequence goes on from JASEVX010000010.1 coordinate 21,705,973, forward strand.
ATGTAGGTGCACACACACACAATTAGCTGCATCTTAAGCCCCATCCTCACTGTCCCGACGGTTCTGGTCCCGGTTCTAGGCCCGGTTCTGGTCCCGGTATCTCCGGTGAAAAATAGCCGGTATACCGGGATGATCCGGGATTTTTTTTTCCCGGAAAAAGAAATTTTATTCTCACATTCCTGTCGTTGTTCCGGAGTTCCTCCGGTTGAGAAAACCGGATGTCCTCGTTTGATCCCGGATTACCCTGAATAGTTCCCGGTTTAACACGGTTCATTTTCTTAGTAATGTTGTTGACAATTTCAGGACAAGGTAGTTACTATTCCGCCGCTATCAAGTCGGAGACGTATCGAATACGGGTAATCCCCCTAAGAGGCAGACATGCGACATAGATGACGGGTCGGATACGTTATTCGTTCAAACAGGTACGTGTAGGTAGAGTGTGAGATATCACATTTTAATCATCAATCTTGTTTTTGTTTTTAACTTTATATTGTCCGCGCCACAGGCAAACCAACATTCGGGACTTATCATTGTTTTCAAACTGATTAGGACATTCTTTATATATATATAGCTTTCGCCAAATATCAGTCGGTACATTTTGAAAACTCTTACGATCATACCGGTAAAAAAACATATGACAATTTATCATTCACTTTAGATCTCCGAATTGTCCGCGTAACGGGAAAAAGAACATTTGGGACTTATCGTTGTTTTCAACCTGATCTGGACATTCTCTATAATTATATATGACAGCCTTTTCAGAACTCTTACGACCACACCGGCTAAAGACATATGACAATTTATCATTCACTTTAGATCTCCGAAAGTCTGATGACGTACACCTTTGCCCCAATACTTTGATGATGACGGCATGTCGAAGGTCTACCGTTATCTTTAAAATGTTGTTTTTGCCCTTCGTTTTAATGTTATTTAATATAAGAAAATCTTTAAATCGAATTAGAGCGTATACATTGATGGGAACCGTTCTGCTCTGTCACGGTTTATCAGAAAGAGTTATCATCATTTGTCTTAGCACGTTTGTTAACGCTTCCCCACATACCGCAAATCTACACCAGACGACTCTGAAAAGATCTAGGTAAAGATTTGGAAAATCTGTAAAATAAAAGGTAAAATTACTGAAAAAAGTTTAAAACATTGTGACAAAAGGAGAAATTGCTCAACATGAGCATATCCTTCTTTTGCCACAATGTTGATAAAAGTCGTCTGTAACTAATGTGTCGCAATGCGTGTACAAGTGGAAAAATGTTAAATGAGCCGCCCCACGAGAAAACCAACATTGTGGACTCCGCGTAAAGTATCGACCCGGATCAGCCTAAGCATTCCGCGCAGGCTTACCCGGATAGATACTTTTCGCCTCCTGTGGATTTTCTGTTTCAGGAATCATTACTCTATACATCTATCCCCCTGGGACGGAATGTGTCGGTCCGGATAAGTCTGCACGGATTGCGCAGGCTGATCTGGTTCGATACATTACGCAGAGGCCATACTATTGGTTTTCTTGCGGGACGGCTTAAATTATTTAATATAAGAAAACCTTCAAATCGAATAAGAGCGTATAAAATGATGGGAACCATTCGGCTCGGTCAAGGTTTATCAGTAAAACAGTTAACATTATTTGTCTTAGCACGTCTGTTACGCAAAAAAAGCAATGACACGGTACAGCATATCACCTTGTTTATGCAACATCATGCAGGGAGAGAGAGAAATGTGACTTGAGATACATCCGTACAGGAACGTGTTGTTGTGAAGAAGTAGATAAACTAACCCTTTTCAAATGCTGCCTAAATGACATTAATTAACTGTGTTTAACCCTTTTACGTCATATAGACGCTTTCTGACGCTTCTGCAGCAGACGGCTTTTTGAAAACAAAGTGACAAAATACGAAATTGCTCAAAAACGAGCAATTTCTCCTTTTGCCACAATGTTTTCCACTTTTAGTCATAGGTTATCCATTCAATTATAGACATTTTCTAATTTTTGACAAAATATGTTCAGCAGACGGCTTTCTGAAAACATAGTGACAACAGAAGAAATTGCTCATAACGAGCAATTTCTTCTTTTGCCACAATGTTTTCCACTTTTAGTCATAGGTTATCCATTCAATTATAGAGATTTTCTAATTGTTGACGAAACAAGTTCAAAGTCGTCTGCTGCGGAATTGTCGTATGAGGGAAAGGGTTAACATATAGGATGATTAAGCAAGATATGGCTCCGAGCACATTTCCGTAAATTATCGAAAGTACAGACACTTTTATAGCTGAAGCTGAACGTAAAATACCATAATTCATGAACAGATAGAAATTTACATCTACAAGTTGGATTAAACTGACTTAGTCTGGATTTACATGAACGCTTTACGAGCTTTTAGCTGGCCAAACCTTTTTAAAATATCACAATTATTGTTGGACGGTAACACGAAGTTTGCAAATCTAGCGACACACGGATACTATAAAAGCTTTCACTTTAATTGTGTTTTTATGCCGTTTTCATCAGTATTGCAACATAGACATAAAACATAGACATAAACATAGACATAAACATAAACATATTAATTTCAAGCATCTAGGCCACCGGCCCATAATACAATATGCAATGATATATGACAAGTGAGCAGTGAGTGACACTAGTATAAACTATCTTATACAAATCATGATTTAATAACACATAATCAAGTACACTTATATATGTATATGAAACTTTTGACGCATTTGCAGCAGTTAATTTTGGAAGAAATATGTTCGTCCTTTGCCTTCAACTATACAGAAAAATAAAACTATTTTAGCAGACGGCTCTAAACTAGACTTCGAAACGCTATTTTAGATCTTTCGAATAATGTTGATGATAATTATTATCTTATTCTAACCTTAAATCATTCATCTTAGCTTTTCTCAGCTCAAATTATCCAAAAATGTATTTTGATACTTTATAAATACTTTCTCTCTTGTTACATACTAAAATTCAATAATAAACTTAAATGTTTCTGTTCGCAAGCCATTGTCGTTTAAAAGTTTTTCTTTCTTATCTGCTCATAAATAATATAGTCGAAATAAATAAATAATATTCGTCTTCATGAGATATAATTATGGAAATAGCAGTCCATATTCGACCTTCAATCTCTAGTTGAGTAGCTACCACTACTCTTAATATTAAATTAGTTTGTTGTTGTTTCATTAGAGTTTAACGCCGTTTTCAACATTATTCATAATAATCCCTGGGTAAACAAACCAGTTTGTTTGGAGTTTAACGCCGCTTTCAACAGCTTTGGTCATATCACGGCGGTCAGTGCACCTACCCATGTTTTCCTGGCTTTCCCACACCAGTACTTACACAACATTCTTTCGAAGCCACTGACTACTTTCTCACATAGATCAGAGGTGAAAGGCAATGGAAAACATCGCCCGAAAGAATGTCGCCGCAACCGGGTATCGAACCCGTGACCTCCAGATACAAACCAGTACTAGGCCAGGACACGTGCCTTGCCCAAGGGCCATAGAGGCGCGGTTGGGGATCGAACCCGGGACGCCTGTTTTCAAATGCCACTCGGCCGCGGCGGATTCCTTATTATTATTATTATTGATGACTTAGGTACCAAATCTTTAAAATGACAGTGTTTGTGAGTTTGAAACATCGTAATAACTCGACCAACATCTACTATAATGTATAGTACTTTATTCTAAAGAGAGCAGACGCATCAACCCATCACTGAATGGCGTTCGTCACGAACGTTATCCCATCCGTACGCATATCTTATCTTAACCCTTTCCCTCATATAGACGCTTTCGGACGCCTCTGCAGCAGACGGCTTTTTGAAAACATAGTGACAAAAGAAGACATTGCACAAAACGTGCAATTTCTCCTTTTGCCACAATGTTTTCCACTTTTAGTCATAGGTTATCCATTCAATTATAAAGATTTTCTCTTTTTTGGCAAATCATGTTCAAAGTCGTCTGCTGCAGAATTGTCGTATGAGGGAAAGGGTTAATGTTTATGGTTTTGCTAAATAGTTCTGCCAACAACATTTTGTAAATAGAGTAAAGTATCACTTTCTCCATTTGTTAGTTTTGACGTTAATCTAAACGAGCCGTTCCACAAGAAAACCAATAGTATGGTCTCTGCGTAATGTATCGAACCAGATCAGTCTGCGCAGTCCGCGCATACTAATCCGGGCCGGCACATTCCGTCATAGGGTGATAGAGGTTTAGTGTAATGATTCCGCAAAGGCTAATCCGGGCCGACACATTCCGTCATAGGGGGATAGAGGTTTAGAGTAATAATTCATGAAACAGGAAATCCACAGGAGGAAAAAGTGTCTGTCCGGGTTAGCCTGCGCGGCATGCCTGAGACTGATCCGGGTCGATATTTTACGCGGAGTCCACAATGTTGGTTTTCTCATGGGTACGGCTAAAATTCAGTATCATAGTACATATACCGACCCGTTATAATACGGTTCTGGAGTATTTAAATAAAACTTAAAACGTTGAAAATATAATTTATGCAAGCTTTTGAGCATAGAAAACGCAATTGTTCTACATGTACAAATTGCATGTCTTAGGTTGATATTAGTTGTGGACATCATCTACTAAAAGTCCGTAAATCTTTGCTCCGCCGATACTGAATTAGCAGTCCGATATTTGAGAATGTTTATTGGGTGACAGAACTAATTATACATAAATATGAAATTACTGACCTCAACCTGACCCCCTATTTTCATAACAATGAGGCCGCGTTACAGGAAAACCCTTTCTCTTGTTTTCGATGTAATATTCAAGTTCAGTTTATGATCAAATAAAATATCAATAATGTGATGTTTAAATAATTCCACAGCATATTAATGCCACAGCATATTAATGCTTCAAGCTGTATGTTATGTATTAATGCAGCACATACGTTTTGAAGAAGATCGTTAAATTCAACATTAATGAATTAAGTATGAAGATATAAATATTACAGTTTTACCGTTTGCATTTTACTCGGAACCCTTTCCAGCATCTACGTGGGCGCGTATTTGTAATAGTTTCATTTTTTCGAAGAAATCTTTTCCTGTATCGCGAAATGAATGTTCTGTTAATTTATAAAACCTAAACGTAGTCCCTCGAGTGAAAACGTGATACAAGCCAAGCGTCAGCGGCATGGAAGCAGAATACAACGTCTTTGAATAAAACATTTATTGTGTAAAGCCAATTTTATTTTTTATTTATTCAGGCCGGTAGGCAGAAAACTGTCATTGACCTCCTTTATACAAGAATCTAGTTGCTCTTGTACATACAAATTCGACTTTACTCTATTTAGACGAATACATACATCTATAAGTCCGGCAGTTGTTTGGTCATTTTCAAAAAGAGAAAAAAATGATAGTCTCTCAACATTCATTTCAACTATTTGGGTTCAAAAAACTGTTAGAAGCAATGCAGTGTGTAAATTCTGTAAAAATGTTTATGTAAACAAATATGTGCATATTTTATCAGAATGTTTACATTTTAAACAAGCAAGAGAGACGTTAATTAACGATATATCTCGAACATTTGGAAGGGAAAATGCGATGCACTTAACTAGGCTAGGAAAAGTAGATTTTGCTTGTGCAAGGCAGGAAAATATTTCCATCGAGCAGAACTATGATTTTTATAAATGTGTATTCACATTTGTGAGAACCACAGTATCCAAATATGATTTGCAACAAGTTATTGTTGATATATAAAGCTCTGCTATAATATCATCACATCATAACCAGTATATTTATATATTAAATATCAGACTCATCATGTCGCTATAAGCATTAGACGCTGGTTGTAACTATATTTTCTTTTCTTCTATCATATTTTGTATGTATATATTATATTTTCTTTTGATGTTAACACATCTCCCACGAGGAGGATGAATAAATAAATAAAAAAATAAATAAAAATAAGAATGGCAACCACAGTCTTACCCTTGCTTGAACAATGAAAGCCCGCTAAAGGGTTGTGAACGATCAGAGGCAATGCAACACTTTCGAGCTCCAGCAGGTGGGGTGGTATTGGTTTCATACCTTATATATTGTTTATCTCAATGTAAATACAAGGTGTGGGCCCAGTTTCATGTTTCCTGTTGGCGTAAAACAAAAAAACAAACAAAACCTGATATGAATGTCCTATAAGTAAGTAAATAAGTAAGTAAGTAAATATTTTATTAAAGTGACATGTGTTCATGTACCATGGTATACAATTATAGAAATTTAAACAAAACACTCGGCCCAATGGACCTATAAGCCACCTATACAATAGTAAGTAATATAATTTTCACGTGAAATCAATTTGGCATTACTAACATCATCAATAAATAAATAATAAATGTCAATCATTTGCAAAATATTATATGGATTGGAATGAGTTATATAATGCATTTCTTCTTCTCATATACGATTTAACAATGTATTTAGCTACTTTTCTTGGAACGTTTCTGATAAGATATGTAAGTTTATCCGCATCACTCAAAACATTAAACTGTATATTAGAAAATTGATCATTAAAAACGTCTGCTCTAATATCATTGTAAAATGTACACTGAGTTAAAAAATGTATCTCCATCTTCAATTTGTTGTTGATTACAAAATGTACAAAGTCCTATATATGTGATCTTCAAATCAAATAAAACTTACATGCAACAAGGATTATTTTTACGCACACGTAAATCTGTCACCGAACCCACGATACTTAGATTATCAAAAGAAAGCGACGGCCTTTCTGTGATTAATGTTCTTAGTGTGACATCGATGATCAACATAGCAATTTATCTGAAAACAGCTATCCCCAAATGCTTTTAAAATTAATCCTTCCGTAAAGACATGTAAGAGTCGGGTAGGGAGAGCTCAGTATATACGACGCGGGAATGTCGAAACAATTGGCTTGGGTTCGAATTTGTATCTGCCTTTACTTCTTCGTTTCCTTACAATGCATACTTCTTTTCTTAAGAGTAGGGTCGAGGTAGCTCAGTATAAAACAACGATGCACTGTCGATTCAGGGGTCATGGGTTCGAATTTTGATCTGCCTTTATACACTGAATACTTCTATACTTAAGAGTCGGGTCGGGAGAGCTCAGTATAAAACAACGAGGGACTGGCGAACCAGGGGTCATGAGTTCGAATGTGTATCTGCCTTTACTTCTTCGTTTCCTTATAATAAATACTTCTAAACTTAAGAGTAGGGTCGAGATAGCTCAGTATAAACCGACGAGGAATGTCGAACCAGTTGTCATGGGTTCGAATTTGAATCTGCCTTTACTTCTTCGATACGTTATAATGAATACTTATATACATAACAATCGGGTCGAGGTAGCTCAGTATGTAACCACGAAGGACTGTCAAACCAGTGGTCATTTGTTCGTAATTGTATCTGCCTTTATTTCTTCCTTATAATGAACCCTTCTATTCTTCGTTTCCTTACAATGAATACTTCTATACTTTAGAGTCGGGTCGGTAGAGCTCAGTATAAAACAACGATTTTTATCTGACTTGCTTCTTCCTTATAATGAACCCTTCTATACATAACAGTCGGGTCGGGAGAGCTCTGGATAAATTGTCGTGGGTTCGAACCCATCGGATCGCGATACCTTAGTATAAATGAACGAGGACTATCTAACCAATGGTGGTGGGTCCGAATCTAAGCACTGTCTTTATTTCTTACTTATAACGGACCCACCTGTACACAACAGTCGCGATGCGATAGCTCAGTATAAAACGAGAAAGGTTGTCAAACCAGGGATTGTGGGTTCGAACCTAAGCTTTATCATTACTTATTTCTTCTAATGGAACATTCTGTACATAGCAGTCGGGATGCGATATCTCAGTATAAAACAACGAGGGCTATCACACCAGGGGTGGTGGGTTCGAATCCAATATTTGCCCTTTCTTCTAACTTATAATGGACCCTTATGTAAATAACAGTCGGGTTTTAAAATGCGTTCAATTTATTATATTTGATATGGATTTAGTATGTCCGCCTGTTAAGAATAAAGAGATTACTTAAACCAAAATACATTTCGAGATGTATTTCACTAAATTACTGAGATATCTCTCTAACATAAATCATTATGTTAAATATGAAGATATCTCTCAAACGACGTAGAGATATATATTTCTAACGTAGAGAGATATATCACTAAGCTTGTTTAAGAGATATATCCCTAAGTAATAGAGATATCTATCTATATATAAAGACATATCTCTAACTTATCAAGATCTCTCTCAAACATGAGCAAGGTTTGAAAGATATATTTCTAAGTTATAGAGATATCTCTTTATCAAAGATATATATCTTTCAAAGCTAGAGAGATATCTCTAAGTTAGAGAGATATATCTTTCAAAGTTAGAGTGATATCTTTAAGTTATAGAGATACATATTTAACAAAGAAATATATCTTTCAAAGTTAAAGAGATATCTCTTTATCGTACAGATATCTCTCTCTAGGTCATAGAGATATCTTTAAATCAAACTAATAGTAAAACGTCTTGTCATATACATCTCCAATCCAAGACTTCACTATTGCAGTGTTTACTGTGTCTTAATCCTTTCCCTCATATAGACACTTTATGACGCCTCTGCAGCAGACGGCTTTTTAAAAACATAGTGACAAAAGAAGAAATTGCTCAAAACGAGCAATTTCTCCTTTTCCCACAATGTTTTCCACTTTTAGTCATAGGTTATCCATTCAATTATAGAGATTTTCTATTTTTCGACGAAATATGTTCAAAGTCGTACTGCCGCAGAATTGTCGTATGAGGGAAAGGGTTTAAATAACGCCAATTGTATGATAGTAGGAGGATTTTGGTGTTAGGGTTATCAAAACGCAGACACGTTGATTACGAGCCCTGTAATTAGATAGAGTCTGCACGGTCGCCATGGGTACGTTAATGCCAGCCTGTTCAATTTTATATTAGTTCTATTAAAGCTGCCCGTATGTTAGCACTTTTCAGATTGTACAGACAATATTGAAACCAGATTCGTCAAGGATAGGTTATCTTTCCTTCGTAATTCTCATGAAACCGCGCTCGCCGTAAAACCACCAACTATAAAGCATTTGGAAAGTAATATGTGTAGCTTCGTATCAATCTGTGCGTCTGCGCAGTCTGATCTGGACGACAAATGACTACAATTTAAGAAAACCGAAGACAAACAGTTACATTCATATTGTGATAGACATAAACAATTAGAAAAAGATGTGGATGAATTGATTGTCTGGTTTTTTTTTATCGCCGCTCTCAATATGTTTCAGTTATATCACGGCGTTTCCTGGGTAAGTTACCAGTACTACTGGTCCAATTAACCTAACACCAGCCAGTCAGTCATAATGCTTACCCACAACCCTGAGTGCCAAGGAGGGCAGCATTCACTACCATGTTAACGTCTTTGGTAAGACCCGATCGGGGATCAAACCCACGACTTTCCGCACACGAGGCGGATGCTCTAAACTCTGATTAGTTCAACTATCTCTAAAGAAAAGAAAATCAACTCGAAATAGGGCCTATCTTGTACGTGGAAATCACGAGTTAATATGATAAGCATCTATTAATTAGACATGACTCTGGACTACATGTTTCTATATTGTAATATCAAGACAGCATATAATCTAATTAACCTCTGAATCCTTTCCCTCATATAGACGCTTTCTGACGCCTCTGCAGCAGACGGCTTTTTGAAAACATAGTGACAAAAGAAGAAATTGCTCAAAACGATTATCCATTCAATTATAGAGATTTTCTATTTTTTAGCAAAATATGTTCAAAGTCGTCTGCTACAGAATTGTCGTATGAGGGAAAGGGTTAATCCTTTCCCATATATGCAGACGTTTTCTAAAGCCTCTACAGTAATATGACATTTGAAAACATTGTGGCCAATGGAGAAATTGCTCATAATGAGCAATTTCTGCATTTGCCACAATGGTTTCAACTCTTTTCAATAAGTATACGTTCCATTCATTATAAAGATGTTCCATAATTTTGCGGGTATGTTTTCAAAGTTGTTAGCTGAATATGTGTTGTGTGTGGGAAAAGGGTTAACTCATCAACAGATTTGTAGTTACTCACCATTCATACTCTTCCCCCCCTAGTTTTGAGGATGATAATTGGTATCAAGATGAGAAGGTTGGCCTATTTATAAATTCAACTTGAATATTTGAAATATTTTATCAAAGCGATAACTAATCAGCGAATTACCTTTATCAATTAAATGTCATTCAAGCGATAATGCACGAAATACTATCCACTTCTTAGTCACTGTTGCCAGTCTCGTTTAAAATCTAAAAATATAATTTGACTATATATACATTTATATATTGACGGACGTCAGTCAATACATGTATATAGTCAAATGCTATTTTCAGATTTTAAACGAGACTGACACCTGTGTTCTTAGAGTGACCGGAAATGTTAACTGGAACCTCTCAGCGATTCTACTTCATACTTATTTGTCCCAGGGACGTAGATCTATAAGATCTTATCTACCTCCCTGTTTGACCATATTATGACAACCAAGTGTGCATTAAGATATAGAGCTTTTAAATTGTAATAAAGTTTCAGTTGTAAACAATTTAGCTACTAGGTTTTGCATGAAATATGTTAAACTTAGAAAAGAAACCTGAAACCTGAAAGTAAACACTCGCGTAAATATTTGTCCGCATAGTTTATAAAGATTTTTTTTTTCTTCCTTCTTTTTACTTATTTCATTTTTATCATATTTTTGGTACGGTTTTTTTCTTCCGTTTGATTTTATCGTATACATGTATTATAGTTTGTAACGCACGTATACATATGTAATGATGAGGAACACTTGTTGTTCAACTCTAAAAAATAAACAAATACAGAAATTTAATTGAATTGAATTGAGTAACGTCCTTACAAATATTCATGTCGTTTAAATTTTAATTCTTATGCGTGCGTTTGTGCACATTTTATCCTTCGGTCGACCTTCTTCACTTTTTATTATATTCAAGCCGAAATTAGCATCCGAGTTTTTATTGTACCATATATATACATGTTTGTGATATGTGTCAGATAGTGATGTTTACGTATGACAGTCTCTTGTATTTCATTTCATGAAAGGCCATGTGCTTTTTATTTGTAATATTATTTTAACAATACATGTAAATATATGATTGTACATGGATGAGACTTAAATAAAATATGAAATATATTTAAACCTAGGCTAGGAAAGTGAATGGATATTTGTTTGAGGTGAGAGTGTAGTAATTGGAGTCTACGCGCAGGGCTTTCTTAGAACTTTCTCACTTTCATCAACTCTGAAATAGACGAGTTAGGAAGTATCAAGGAAAACGTATTTAAAACATCTATAAATCATATTATTAAATTAATTTGAAAACAGTGTGGCAAAAGGAGAACATGCTCATTGCGAGCCTTTTTTTCTTTGTCAAAATGTTTTCGAAAGACGTCTGCTGCAAGTGCGTCAGATTACGTCGTCTGAAAGGGGTTAGTATTTATAAACGCACTTTGACATGAAAACATATATTGCTAGAACAATTATTTGGGAGAAATTTCTATCTATGCGTTTGAGGTCTTCATTGGCAAACAGCGGTTTCGTGATAGCTCGAATGTCTGATTGGTGGATTAATTTATTAATTGGGGTTTAATGCGGTTTTCAACAGTTCGTTTTTCCGTCATATCGCGGCGGCCAATTCACCTACTCGTATGTTTCTTAGCTTTCTCTTCAGTACTAAAACACAACAGTCATTCTAAGCAACTGGCTGCATTTCCACATATACCGCTAGTCGTAAAGATTTTTTGCCGAGCTGGGGTTCGATCGCCTCCCCTTGATTGACAGCCTTCGTCGCTACCGACTGAGCTACCCGGGCCGGCTTGTGATAGCTCGAAGACGAACAGGATACATAAAATACCTCGAGTTACTGACATGTTCGAGTCTTCGCACGATTTAACTTTAAAGGTGCTGAACACCAGAACATAGATATTATAGTAAAAGTTTTAAAACTGTTTAAAAGATTTCTTGAAATATTAGAATCATAATTCTGTGATAAAATTAGAGTAATAATTTCATTTTCCAGTACCATGAACATCTTAATATTGATCGTTTATATATGCTTCATTTTTACTGGATAGACATACCCAGTAAGCCAAATTGTGTACATTTTCATGACTTTAAATTACCATTTTTTCAACATTTACCGCCAAAATAGTTGAACTTATTATGACTTTCTGTGTAGTTCACTGTTAGCAATATTTGCAGAATTTAAACATTTCCAAATTGTGATCACCATTTGGGGTTCAACATTTAACCCATTCTCGTATTGAAAGCATTGACACTCATTTACCCTGTCAAGGAAACAGCAAATATATCAGTTCTAAATTGCCATTGGTAACAACGGAACTGCTGATACAATGCTTTCCAAAAGACACGCCCGTTCGTAGAAATATGTGAGTAATCACAAGTCCACCATATGGTGTTGGCAAATATGATGAAATATTTAGAATACGGCAATCCATATCTTGCTTGATTCTTGAAACTGATATCAGCAAGTTTGATCTTTGACAAGTTCTTTATTATGGTGAGTCTACGTTGTAAATGTTATCTTGCGGCAGTACATTTCTATAATTCTCAGACAGTTTACTACGTTCTTCCTTTTAATAAACTTCCTGGTATAATTTCAGGTATATAACGTGCAATATTGATGACGTCATATGACACGTCACGAGTGAATGGACTGTATTACACACCAACGGATAAAGACAAAATGAGAGAAATCCGGCGGCCCACGCTTTGTGTGATCGACGAAAACAGCTGTGAAATACCAATAGACTTCTCGTCCGAAACGCCCCGGATAAAATACGATTTAGATCAAGTCTCGTGTGGTGAAAATCTCGCATTGCGAGATCACAACGACAATGTGACTCATAATAGTGCTGATGTATTACTTCCGGACACGGATTTAACCGAACTCAAAGCTACCACTGCCCGACTAAAGCTGTCGACACGACGGAAAAGTACGGTCGCTTGGCAGCAGGAACATTTAAGTCCGGTGAAAACCATCCAAAAACCGGATTTTACCATAAACACTTTAGATAATGGTGATGATGAGAAAGACGATGGTTTTACGGAAGAAAGGAAAAACAGAATAAATGATGCCTTAGCATGGCTAAGATCTGAGTTGGTATGTAATTTAGTCTCATTGCTTTCTTAAAAACTTTCTTTTAATCCTTTCCCGCATACATATTCTTTCTAATGCCTTCTACAGCAGACAACTATGGAACACATTATGTCAAAATGAATAATGCGTTAATTATGAGCAATGTCTCCCTTTGTCTTAATGTTATCACTTGTATTCATTTGTTAATAGTGTCTATATGTTTGCTTTACTGTTTTCAGAGTGGTGACTAATCTGCTGCGTAATTATTGTTTGTGGGAAAGGGTAAAAGTAATCAAAATTCCAGACTAAACAGAAGGGCTACATGAATAATAAACGTTACAGACACGAAGTAGCGATGGTTGGTTTGACCTCTGACCTCTATATATGGGTGTGCAACTTTGTACTTAACCGAAACCTGCCATATCGAGCGCTTGGCGTGAAACGGTTGTAACTTAAATTCTTATTTTGTTACCAAGGTTAATCACCTCGACATAAAGTCTTTATAAGCGTTAAATCTTATTTTCTTGGTAAACAATGGAAATTTAGCTCGTTCTGAGCAATGGTACCTAAATTTGCATTGTTTACAAAGGGGTCAAAAGTGCCCCTAAACCTAGGTTCTCAAAGAAGGTTTATAGTTACAACCGTTTCACACCAAGCCCTCTATATATGACCTAATGGTTGAGTCACCGGGAGTGGGAGGTTGAAGGTTCGAATCCAAGTGGCGACAGTGGGTTTCGTTCTCATATGACCGGTTAGTTAAATGATGGTGCCGAAAGCCTGGCAATATATCGGACTCAGGAAGAAAATATGTGTAAACCCTTTCCCTCATATAGAGGCTCTCTGACGCCGCTGCAGCAGACGGCTTTTTGAAAACATGGCGACAAAAGTAGACATTGCTCAAAATTGCCTGGGTGACAATATAATAAACAGACCCTTAATATTGTACCATTTTGACTTGGACCCATATTCATCGTTTTTCAACATGTGTAATATACGCCACGCCGTGTATCTTCATAGGAAGAACAACATAATGGATGACAATACGTGTACGTCATAATTTGAATGTTATCTTTGCATGCACAATGGTCATGATCATCCCAATGTTTTTGTCAAGCGCTACTAACAACGTGAAACTTTAAATTGATTTTAACGGGAAATTCAATGGTATTTGATGTATAGCACAACGTCTATAGATCACCTGTGTTTCCTGGCTTTTGCACACCAGCATTCCACAAAAACTTTCTTTACATGCAGCCGAGCCACGGTAGCTTAGTTGGTAGCGACGCGGGCTGTCAATCCAGAGGTTGTGAGTTCGAAACCCAACTTGGCCAACGTATTTTCCGACGTTTGACAAAAGTCTCTGTGTTAAGCGTTATTCGTCCTCCACCAATGGGCTAAACAGTCTATGTGGAAAAGCAGCCAGTTGCTTGGAACAACTGTTGTGTGGAGAAATGGTGTGAGATAGAAAGGAAACACACGAGTAAGTGAGCTAGGCGCCATGATATGACTGAAAAACCTTTGAAAACGGCGTTAAAATGCAATCAATCAATCTTTCCATGCAACAGGTTACCTTCCCGTATAGACATTTCGCCCAATGGTGAAAGACGAATGACACTATTCACAATAACTAGTGTCAATCATCGGATATAATAATTGACCGAGCCAGGGTTCAAACTCCTCACAATCCCTAGATTGATAGTTATTAACGCTACCGACTTCGCTGTCAAGGCTCGACAACTTCAAACGTGACTTTTGTATTGTAACGTCGTCAACAAGGTTGAGCTTATACATTGTCCTTTATGAATATTTAACAGCTTTCGTGCCTATATCGAGGGCTTGGAGTGAAACGGTTGTAACAAAAACCCTATTTTGAAAACCCTGGTTTAGGGGAAATTTTGTGTGGTTATTAGTATATAGCAGTAGATTCGCGCTTTGACTCTTTGTTGTATAACCAATTGCTAGCTGTGTGGTTATTCGTATATAGCAGTAGAATCGCGCTTTGAATTTTTGTTGAATAACCAATTGCTAGCTGTGTGGTTATTCACATATAGCAGTAGATTCGCGCTTTGACTGTTTGTTGAATAACCAATTGATAGCTGTGTGGTTATTCGTATATAGCAGTAGATTCGCGCTTTGACTCTGTGTTGAATACCCAATTGATAGCTGGCTGGGTATTCATATATAGCAGTAGATTCAAGCTTTGACTCTTTGTTGAATACCCAATTGATAGCTGGCTGGGTATTCATATATAGCAGTAGATTCGCGCTTTGACTCTTTTTTAAATAACCAATTGATAGCTGTGTAGTTATTCATATATAGCAGTAGATTCAAGCTTTGACTCTTTGTTGAATAACCAATTGATAGATGTGTGGTTATTCGTATATAGCAGTAGATTCGCGCTTTGACTCTGTTGAATACCCAGTTGATAGATGGCTGGGTATTCACATATATCAGTAGATTCAAGCTTTGACTCTTTGTTGAATACCCAATTGATAGCTGGCTGAGTTTTCATATATAGCAGTAGATTCAAGCTTTGACTCTTTGTTGAATAACCAATTGATAGCTGTGTGGTTATTCGTATATAGCAGTAGATTCGCGCTTTGACTCTTTGTTGAATAACCAATTGCTAGCTGTGTGGTTATTCGTATATAGCAGTAGATTCGCGCTTTGGCTCTTTGTTGAATAACCAATTGCTAGCTGTGTGGTTATTCGTATATAGCAGTAGATTCGCGCTTTGACTCTGTTGAATACCCAGTTGATAGATGGCTGGGTATTCACATATATCAGTAGATTCAAGCTTTGACTCTTTGTTGAATACCCAATTGATAGCTGGCTGAGTTTTCATATATATAGCAGTAGATTCAAGCTTTGACTCTTTGTTGAATAATCAATTGATAGTTGTGTGGTTATTCGTATATAGCAGTAGATTCGCGCTTTGACTCTTTGTTGAATAACCAATTGCTAGCTGTGTGGTTAATCGTATATAGCAGTAGATTCGCGCTTTGGCTCTTTGTTGAATAACCAATTGCTAGCTGTGTGGTTATTCGTATATAGCAGTAGATTCGCGCTTTGAATTTTTGATGAATAACTAATTGATAGCTGTGTGGTTATTCGTATATAGAGTAGATTCGCGCTTTGACTCTTTGTTGAATACCCAATTGATAGCTGTGTGGTTATTCGTATATAGCAGTAGATTCGCGCTTTGACTCTTTGTTGAATACCCAATTGATAGCTGTGTGGTTATTCGTATATAGCAGTAGATTCAAGCTTTGACTTTTTGTTGAATAACCAATTGATAGCTGTGTGGTTATTCGTATATAGCAGTAGATTCGCGCTTTGACTCTTTGTTGAATACCCAATTGATAGCTGGCTGAGTTTTCATATATAGCAGTAGATTCAAGCTTTGACTCTTTGTTGAATAACCAATTGATAGCTGTGTGGTTATTCGTATATAGCAGTAGATTCGCGCTTTGACTCTTTGTTGAATAACCAATTGCTAGCTGGCTGGGTATTCATATATAGCAGTAGATTCGCGCTTTGACTCTTTTTTAAATAACCAATTGATAGCTGTGTGGTTATTCGTATATAGCAGTAGATTCAAGCTTTGACTTTTTGTTGAATAACTAATTGATAGCTGTGTGGTTATTCGTATATAGCAGTAGATTCGCGCTTTGGCTCTTTGTTGAATACCCAATTGATAGCTGTGTGGGTATTCGCCCATGGCTATAGATTCGATAATATGGCGGATACCCAACTACTAGCTGGCTGTTTATTCGTACTCTGGCAGTAGATTGAATACCCAACTACCAATCACCAACTAACTGCTAACTTCACACACCTCATGATATATTGTCAGTACTTGGTAGATCTGCAATACTATTCGAATTTTGTCATAACGTGAAAATACAATGAACGCTTGTAGCACTATCTGCTATTAACCCTTTCCCACGTACAACGAATCTGAATCCGTATTTGCAAACAACTAGGCAAACATACAGAACCTCTTCATAAAGGATTTGTTTATTTCTTGGGGTTTTACGCCGCTTTCAACATTATTTCAGTTATATTACGGCGACAGTTCACTTATTCTTCTTAAATGAATTTATACTTATGATATTATTGTGTCAGAATGATAACTTGTTCATGTTAACACGATGCACTATTTGTTTCACATTTCAGCAAGAAATGCGAAGTCAGGACGAACTACTTGCAAGAAAACTGTTATCCATCCGCCAAGACATCCATAAGCTTAAACTGCAGAAGAGTTGCGAGGAGCACCAGGACATGCTTGAAGACGTTGCCATGGATATGGAGGAAAGCAATATATTAAGTGTGATAAGTGATATGCCCATAAGTCATTCTGTTAGTGATACCCCGTTAAAACAGTTAGGCGTTACGAGAATGCATGTGAGTGCAAGGCGGTTCTCCACGTGTTGAACATTCGGAAATGTAATTGGGTTTCATCGGCTCTTTACGGAAATGTAATCGGGTTTCATCGGCTCTTTTCGGAAATGAGGATTAAACTCAACAGATTAACCCGTTTCAACTTACAATAAATCTCAAGTAATCGACTTTTAGAACATCTCGGTACATATATGGAAAATCCATAAATCAAACGTTGAATCGTGTAAGAATATATGAAAACAAAGGAAGAATTGCTCATTAGGACAATTCCGAGCAATGTATGACAATACTGAGACTTTTGATGCATATATGAGCTGTCCTGCGAGAAAACCAACAGTGTGGACGCTGCGTAAAGTATCTACCCGGATCAGCCTTAGCATGCTGCGCAGACTTACCCGGATAGACCCTCTGTGGATATTCTGTTTCAGGAATCATTACTCTATACCTCTTTCCCCTTTGGACAGAATGTGTTGGCCCAGATAAGCCTGCGAGGCATGCCTAGGCTGATCCAGGTCGATACTTGACGCAGAGTCCATACTGTTGGTTTTCCTACGGGACGGCATATATATTCGTCTGTATGTGGAAAAGCCGGGAGGATATCGAGGGCTTGGCGTGAAACGGTTGTAACTAAAATTGGTATTTTTTTTACCAAGGTTAATAACCTCGCCATGAAGTCTTTAAAAGCATTAAATTATTTTTCTTGGTAAACAATGGAAATTTAGGTGCCATTGCTCGTTCTGAGCAATGGCACCTAAATTTGCATTGTTTACAAAGGGGTTAAAATTGCCCCTAAACCAGGGTTTTCAAAATAGGTTTTTAGTTACAACCGTTTCACGCCAAGCCCTCGATATGTTACAAGTTGTTCGTTTTCAACATATCTGAGAAAGCAAGCGCAACATTTGGAAAATTGGAAGCCTTATTTGGAAAAAAAAAAAGAGTTGAAGACATTGCTAAAATATGGGAATGTGTTTATCATAATCAATTCTTCGCTTCCCGCAATGTTTTGAAAATGTCAGATGTTGAAGATATATGTCTGTACCAGGTCAAGACGTATTTTTAAACAATATCTAGGCCGCGATTAATTTTCTATATACATGTATAGGTAATAGACAGTGTTACTTATATGTTGTCGTGAAGTCGTTAGGACTATTAAAACACTATCGTCGATAAGCTATCAGCCTAAATATTGTGTTGGGATATTTGTCGGAACAAAATACATACGCAGCAATGACCTGTGTTAAAGATATCCCTTTTAACATGCAATGTGTGTGATGTGAATTTTATATTCTTGACAGGCCACATTAGGGGGAGGAAGAAGGGGAGGTAACTCAACCCTTTCGATCTATACATTTATCGTTCAGTTATCTCTCTTGAATACATCTAATAACTATCCCAATGTTATTATATGTTGGCGGTGGGTTGCTTCTATTTCAGTATGAAAAGGGTTTTAGCATGATTGGTAATCTAATATTCATTTTTAACTGATATCCTGTATTTTTCCCCTTTGCGTCAATAGGGCACAAGAAATATTTCAAATTGTTAGCAGTTTAACATTAAATCGCATATTTTCCTTTATTTCCCGACATTCTTTTCTCTCTGGACATAGAAAGAAAAATCTATCATTATGACCAGTTGCATCAGAGTTTTCAAATGTCGCCTGTTGGAGATACGCAAAACTGTGTCTGTATGCTGTAAAGGGTTAACAACAGTGAAAACAGTAGTTCCATGTGTAGCGTTCGATGTATGTAGATCAGCAATATTTGTAGAAAATGTATGTACATGTACTAATCTAATTGATTATACATTATATTAGGTATATTAAAATTGTGAAATAATATGTGCTGCTTTTATGTTGTCGTTTTTCGCTTCTTCGAATCAGCAACGATTGATTGTCTGGTGTTTCACGCAGCTTTCAACAACTTTTCAGTTATATCACGGTGTTTCCTCAGTATTGTAGCGGTACTACTGGTCCATTTATCCTGACACCAACCAGTCAGTCGTAAAGCTAAACCCGCAACCATGAGCATCAAGGAAGGCAGCTATAACTACCATATTCAATGTCTTTGGTATGACCCGGCCGGGGATCGAACCCGCAACTTTCCGCACCCGTGGTGGACGCTCTTCCACTACACCACCGCAGTCGGCTACGTCGATGATTCAATGGTCGTCAGTTCGAATACCGACTCGCTCTAGTTTGACAAAGTCCCTATAACAGGTCTCATTTGTCTTCCTCAAATGGAATAGACGTATTTCTTTGGAGAGGGGGTGGGGTTGGGGGGTGGAAAGCCATTTGCCTGGTAGGACTATTGCTTTGAGAAAGACGTAAGATAACCAGGAACAAGATTATGGTAACTGTCCGTCACGATATAGCTTAATTACTGCTGAAAATGGGTAACATCATTTAATCAACCTTTTGTTTGTATGGTGTTTTAAGCCGATATC
This sequence comes from Serripes groenlandicus, assembly GCA_031761405.1. Classification (NCBI taxonomy): domain Eukaryota; kingdom Metazoa; phylum Mollusca; class Bivalvia; order Cardiida; family Cardiidae; genus Serripes; species Serripes groenlandicus. The sequence continues at coordinate 21,725,967 of JASEVX010000010.1, forward strand.
AACAATATACGAGTCGTTCCACGAAAAAAAAAAAACCACTATGGACTCTGCGTAAAGTATCGATCCGGATCAGCCTAAGCATGCCGCGCAGCCTAACCTTGGACAGACACTTTCGGCCTCCTCTGGAGTTTTTGTTTCAGGAATCGTGACTCTGGGTCGATACATTACTCAGAGTCCACAATGGTGGATTTCTCGAGGAACGGCTCATATATTATTCATATCGAGGGCTTGGCGTGAAACGGTTGTAACTAAACTTGCTATTTTTTTACCAAGATTAATCACCTAGCCATGAAGTCTATATAAGCATTAAACCATTTTGTTTGGTAAACAATGGAAATTTAGGTGCCATTGCTCGTTCTGAGCAATGGCACCTAAATTTGCATTGTTTACAAAGGGGTCAAAATTGCCCCTAAACCAGGGTTTTCAAAATACGTTTTTGTTACAACTGTTTCACGCCAAGCCCTCGATATATTGTTCAGTATGATCAGGGTGTTTGCGTGTAAGTTAACAAGTAACTATCCTTGCACAAGCGAGTAAGTCCTAATGCTCACCGAAAATTGGACAGCTATTACTATCATATTTAAAGTTTACAGGGATCTTACACGTGACCTCCTGCATCCAATATCAGTCATGCCACAAGTAAAACAGGTGCATCGAAGCAATCTGACAATAATAATATGGATATCATAATGTTATTTCAAGACTGTTCAAATGTAGGGGAGGTAACTTAATTAGCTCTTTGGATATATACAAACAGTATTCAGTTATCTCGCCTGAATTAATTTCAGGTAGCTACTGTTGTTTCAAGATCAGGGAACAATATTTAGGTTACTCTCCGTCAATGATATAGCTTAATCTGCCGAAAATGGCTTACACCATTTAATCAACCTTAACCTCAGTTGTGTTTGTATGGAGTTTACGCCGTTTTCAAGTCCGGCCGGGTAGCTCAATTGGTAGCGTATCTGACTCGTGATCTGGAGGTCACGGGTTCGATACCCGGTTGCGGCGACATTCTTTCGGGCGATTTTTTCCATTGCCTCTCACCTCTGATCTATGTGAGAAAGTAGTCAGTGGCTTCGAAAGAATGTTGTGTAAGTACTGGTGTGGGAAAGCCAGGAAAACATGGGTAGGTGCACTGACCGCCGTGATATGACCAAAGCTGTTGAAAGCGGCGTTAAACTCCAAACAAACTGTTTTCAACAATATATGAGTCGTTCCACGAAATATCTAACAGTGTGAACTCTGCGTAAAGTATCGACCCGGATCAGCCTAAGCATGCCGCACAAGCTAACCCGGACAGACACTTTTCGCCTCCTGTGGATTTGCTGTTTCAGAAATCATTACTCTATACCTCTATCCCCCCCTGAGACGGAATGTGTCGACCCGGATTTGCGCAGGCTGATCTGGGTCGATACATTACGCAGAGTCCATACTGTTTGATCTCTCGTGAGTATGATTAGGGTGGTTTTGTGTAAGTTACCAGTTTTAATTGCACCAGTGAGTCAGTCGCAATGCTCAACGAAAGAGGGATAATTAAAAGTTAGTCTGGAGTTCCTTCCCCTTATTACTGCGTAAAGGATTACTATGATAGGAAGCCGGGGACCAGACTAATTTAAAGCGACTGAAATCCAGATGGCACGGAAAATAATAATAATAAAAAAAAAAACTCGAATTCGCCCTAAATGTTATTCTTTATGTTATCCAAGTAAAACCATGGTTAGAAAATGTATCGTTTTTTATCAATAAAGTGAACTTAAGTCGTTTTCAATTGTCCCGATGAAGGGGTTTCCTATTTAAAAATACTTACCCCGTTACTGACAGGGTAGAATTTGCGATGGAAAAAGTATCGAAAACAAGAAAATCTCACCGATTATAGGGGTATGTAATATATCAGTTATCATATTTTAATGCCCCAAATACAAAAATAACACTTATTTTCTTAAAATTGGATTTTTTTTTTTTTCGACAGTTGGGTATCTGGAGTTCAGTCGCTTTAAAGTCTACATGGATCGTACACACGACCTACCTTACCCGATCACAGGTTCATCGGAAGTAATCCGACAATAAGAATATTTAAATCATAATGTTATTTCAAGACCTTTTAATTCAAATGTAGGGGAGGTAACTCAGCTCTTTTGATATATACAAAGATTATTCAGTTATCTCTCCTAAATTCCCTTTTCGAAAATCATGACTAACCAATTCCAACATACAACATATCTGCAACAAAGGACTTAAAAGAACCATCTAGACAAATATACGTAAACTAAACGTAAAAAAATGTAAGTGTTGTTATGAAAAAGATTTGAAAACGGCTTGGCAAAGGGATAAATTTATCATTATGAACAATTTATTCTTTTGCCAAACTTTTTTATAAAAGCCTTCCGTTGCTGATGCGTCAATATACGTCAAAACAAAATGACTAGATATCTGAACTACAGCAATGATTTGTTAAAAACCTTTTAAAGATTAATTTCGAATTTAAAATGCCGCAAATGTCCACTTTAAGAATCGCGTACTGCAGGACATCAGAGTTTTGTTTGTTTTGGTGTTTAACGCTGCTTTCAACAATTGTCAGCTCTATCACGGCCTTTCCTGGTTTAGTTGCCGGTACTACTGGTCCATTTATCCCGACTCCAGCGAGTCAGTCGTAATGCTTACCCAAAACCTTGAGCGCCATAAAGAGAAAGCCATTACTTCAATTTTAAAAGTCTTTGGTATAACCCTGTACGGTTGAGCAGTAAACATATCTGTTAGTATTATACCTCACGTGACTTTGTAATGTTAAATTATCATATACTCATTCATCATGGACAATTTCTTACTGTCTCATGCTAACAGTTCGTTTTGACCGGTTAACAGTATACTGTTACATGGCACGCGCGTTAAAAGGTTGGTTATGCACGTGCATGACGTCATTTCAAACAAGTCACCGTTTAGACGCGCATGCCATGTAACAGTATACTGTTAACCGGTATATTCATATGTGAGTGTTACATTGTAGTAGATCTACCCATGTTCACCTCCCCTACAAAGGTACAGAATAAATTGAATAAACGTGTAACTTGTTCGGTATAGTAAAATAAATATTGCAAGGCTTCCAGTGTGACAGATTCGGGTAAATACTGTTAACCTCGGCTTCGCCTCGGGTAACAGTATTTTCCTCATGTTGACAATATGTACTGTCACACTGGAAGCCATGCAATATATATATAATGCAGCCTTCACTGCCTGACAACAAACACAATCGAGTTTTGTAAAATGAAGGAAATCTTCATTCTCATCTATCTGGAGCAACGTCTTACCATTCAACGCTGTTTGTTAAAGGTGCTGACTTCCAGATGGTGATCAACATTTTGAATGTTGAAACTTCTGCAAATACTGCTAATACAATGAAGAGACAACAAAATAAATAATGAGTAGTTCAAAACTTTTGTGGCAGTAAATGTTGAAAAACAGTCAATTGAAAATCATGAACATGTACAAAATTTAGCTTACTGGGTATGTCTACCCAGTACAAATGAAGCATGAACGATCAATATTTAGATGTTAATAGTTCTAGAAAGTGAATTTATTACTCTTATTTTATCCCAGAACTATGGTTCTAATATTTCAAGACAATTTGTGAACATCTTTAATATTAAAGGCAACAAATATGTTGGTCCTACCACACGAAAATAGTCTCTTGGTGCTGTGCGACCATGGAAGATCTAGATCAGTCTAGATCCTGCACACAGTCAGACCAGGGTCTTCCCTGTTCGCCATCTATTCTTGCACACATTCTGAAAACATATGAGCCGTCCCGCGAGAAAAAACAACAATGTGGACTCTCCGTAATGTAACGACCCGGATCAGCCTAAGCATGCCGCGCAGGCAACCTGAACAGACACTTTTCGCCTCCTGTGAATTTTATGTTTCAGGAACCATTAATCTATACCTCTATCCACCTGAGACGGAATGTATCGGCCCGGATCAGTCTGCGCGGACAGCGCAGGCTGATCTGGGTCGATACATTACGCAGAGGCAATAGTGTTGATATACTCGCGGGACGGCTCATATGCAGAACTGCTAACAAACCAAATCCACTTTACAAATATACAGTTTCATCATAATTGCATTGTTTAGTTATAAAACCTCCGGGTCAAACGAAAGACTGTAAAAATATGGTATTAACGGTTTCCCCTTCCTTTGTGATCAAGGGTTGCGGGATTAGCGTTATGACTGACTGGCTGGTGTCAGGATAAATGGACCAGTTGTACTGGTAACTTACCCAGGAAACGCCGTGTTATAACTTGATTATTGTTGAAAGCGGCGTAAAACACCAAACAATATATATAAATCATCTAAACATGCGACATGGAAGGCCAGTCCTTGTGTGCCGTGGCACAATGTCTTTAATTTAGAAAGTAACATGATAAATTAACACTTCGTATGGTGCCAGCCCAACGATAGCTAAACACTTTTAAACAAATATATAGGTGATACATGAGTTATATTTAACATGTAATAAACGTTGCGTGTTTTATGAACGGAAGTCTGCACCCAATTACGTCTGAGTTAAGCTATATATAAGAGACAAGAGATCATGTAGGGTAGCTTCACCTCAATAATGTGTAATTTACTCAAACTTTACATTATATATATAATATAAGCCACACGAAAATCAATCTTCGGCCGTTTAATAATGACCGATCATTACCGATCTCGTACGAAAACCGCCGAACCAATTAGGGATGCTCGACTTTAATGAGACTTACTATTAAATTAACAACATTTCAAAGATGTCCCCCATTTCTTCCATATATACATATACGACTAGATAATGAAGAGGGAAGTTGCTGATCAGACTGAGCGTTGAAGCACACCCTGGTTTGCATCTTATCTTGTGTTCAATTTCCGGGGGTCGGCTCTCCTGTCCCGTGACAAGTTTATTATGAAAAATTGTTAATTTGTTTTGATCTCCATTTACAAGGGTTCGTTTGATTACAGATCGATCTGTCGTGTGCGAGCAGAGCATCCGCCTCGGGTGCGACAGGTCGTCGGTTCGACCCTCGGCCGGGATTAACCAGACTTTAACAATGATGGTTGCCATCATTGGCGCTCTGGGTGCCGGCTTAGCATTACGACTGACTGACTGGCTGGTGTCAGGATAACTATAAATGGACCAGTAGTACTGGACACACGAAACCCCATGATATAACTTTATACATAGTATGTAAATGACGATCTGTCATGCGTGTATATACATTGATATACATTATTTTCTTATTTTTTTTTTTTTTTTTTTTTTTTTGCTGTTTTTCTTTTTCTTCTCCTTCACAAATCCAACTATGGATAATCTTTAACCTGTATTGTTGTTTGTTTGTATTTCTGTTAATCGTGAAAAATTGTACATGTACTTACAATATCTCCTAGAAAGGGGGCAATAAAGAAATTGTATTGTATTGTATTGTTGTACTGGACACACGAAACCCCGTGATATAACTGAAAAATTGTTGAAAGCGGTGTATACCGCCAAACAATCAACCAATACAGTAGTTGTTGAGCCGCGATAGCACAGTCGTTAACGGTAAGGGCTATCAATCCAATTGTCCCGGGTTCGGAACCCTGGCTCGGTCTTTCATTTCTTCCGATGATAAAAGCCAGTGTGGCTACTAGCATCATTCGTCTGCTAAGAATGCAAATTGTCTTTGTGAAAAAGTAGCAAGTTGTCCGGCACGAATGTGTTGTGAAATACTAGTGCTAGGATACAAGGTTTTCAACGGTAATTCAGTTATATAAGTAACGGTGGCCAGCTCGGCCTGCGTTACTTATATAACTGACATACCGTTGAAAACCTGCGTTAAATTCCAATCAATAACAATTAGACACATCAATATATTATACACTACGCTAGAGAACAGAGTACGTGTTTGAACAGTATTTAATGTGGCGTTTAGCAATTATTGAGCCGTTCCACGAGAAAATCAACATTATGGCTTCTGCGTAATGTATCGACTCAGATCAGCCTGCGCAGTCCGCACAGGCTAATCCGGGCCGGCACATTCCGTCTCAGGGCGGTAGAGGTATAGTGTAATGATTCATGAAACAGAAATTCCACAGGAGGCGAAAAGTGTCTGTCCGGGTTAGTCTGTGCGGTATGCTTAAGATGATCCGGGTCAATACTTTACGCAGAGTCCACAATGCTGATTTTGTCGCGGGACGGCTCATATACATGTCAGTCATATCACAGTTACCCTGAGTTTAACGTCTATTACTGCTGCACATTTGCATCCATTGTTATGCTACATGTATCCTCTCAATATTGAGCGACTGCATATTTCAAAAGAAAATCAAACATTCTGAAGTCCAGGAGAGCTAACATCGGCTCATGAAAAAAAAAAAAAAGAATAAAACAATAGTAAAACTGAAATTATATCACACCTGTTTAGCAGAAGTGAGTTGTTCGTATTATGTAAAAATGCAAGGCGAAAAGAAAGACATAATTTTATGATTACATTTTATTATTCCGACAGTTTTTATACTCAAGCCAGGTGTAACAATTATACGTATTCTTTGCCGATGGAACGTTTACAATAAACTTTGTGAGTATACAGTTGAGTGGAACCACAGAAATATAAATCTCAGAGCATTTGCGACAAGTGTATATCCATGGATTCTTTAGCATGGTTGCACATGGAGATATTAATTTGCTCTTGTATTTTAACAGGGCTCTAGATAAGAAGAGTATTTCTCATCCCCGAATCCTTATTTGACCCTCAAACCCTATGTTGTGGGTACTCAAAAGAATCGCCTCAGTGAGACAATTCTTTTGAGTACCCACAACATAGGTTTAGTGAAGTGATAAGAGAGATATGTATGGGAAAAGACCAGTTCACTCCACCTGCTTGTAATAAGAGCGCTCAGTTTGATTTTCCTGAATTTTTACTTTATGTACATGGTGTTTTATGCTGCTTTGAACATTGTTGTCATGTATATCACTGCATTTCAGTCCTGAGTACGATACCAGTACTACCTACTTGTCGACTTGTCCTGATACCTGCAAAGTCAGTCGTTATCCTAACCCCACAATCCTGAGCGCCTAAGAGAGAGTGTCATTACTGCTATCATTGTTAACGTATTTGGTATGACCAGGCTGGGGATTGTACTCGCGTACTCCCGCACACGCGGCGGATGTGCTACCACACCACTGAGCGCCTACATTAAGACGTAAGCAGTTGAATGGAGGAAAAGATATGACGAAATAAAAAGTCAATCTTTTGTTCGTGCTTTTTGTTTTAACTTTCTGCAGTAAACATATTTTGAGACAAAATTGATAACTATTTAATAATTTAAAAATCACATACACACAATCGGGTAATACATCCTAGCAAGTGTTTTGAAACTACAACAACACTGACTTGTCGAATTACCGGTACAGTTTGTCTATGCCTTGCTGGATTACAGGTAAGACATTGGATGTATTTTGTAGAGACATATTCTGATCTTGGTGTTCAATGGTCGCCAATTCAATCGACCTTCAGTGAGATCATATAACATCGGAGACTCGGACCAGATTACAACCACGTCACGTGACAGGCAACCTTCGTATGTTTTGTCAATACAGTGAAACCTGTCCTATAGACCACCTTTGTATAGAAATTCCCTGTCTATAGCAACCGACCTTTTAATTTCCTAATTAATAATTGTCTGCATAAATGACCTTCAATTAAAGACCTCCTGTAAATAAAGACCACCTGTGAATAAAGACCAGATTTTTATATTTCCATGGGTGGTCTTAAAGCACAGGTTTGACTGTAATAGCAGTTGCAATCAAATGCATACTTTAATAGTTTATATTTTCTCTGCTACGCGGATTTTCGCATTGATTTTTGCGTTTTTAACCCTTTTGCATCATATAGACGCTTTCTGAAGCCTCTGCAGCAACGGCTTTTTGAAACATAGTGACAAAAGACGAAATTGCACAAAACGTGCAATTTCTCCTTTTGCCACAATGTTTTCCACTTTTTGTCATAGGTTATCCATTTTCAATTATGGAGATTTTCTATGTTTTGACAAAATACGTTCAAAGTCGTCTGCTGCAGAATTGTCGTATGAGGGAAAGGGTTAAACGACCGGTAGTCTTAGACTCATCTCATATTAAAGCTTACTGCATCTTATTTTAACTTCATTCAAACCTTCTTTTGTATATCTTTCTTCTGCCATATTATATCAAAGTCATGAAACAATTAATCTGGTACGCGGCCGGTAGCTCAGTCGGTAGAGCCGCGGGCTGTCAATCCAGGGGTTGTGGGTTCGAGTCCAGGTAGTTCAGTCGGTAGCGACGCGGGCTGTTAATCCAGGGAATGCAAGTTCGAGCCGCATCTCGGCCAACATTCTTTCCGAAGTATGACAAAAGTCGCCGTGACAAGCGTCATTTGTCTTCCACCAATGGGCTTACAGTCTATGAGGAAAACCAGCAAGTGCGCTTGAAAAGAATGCTGTGTTAACCCCTTTCCCTGATACGACAATTCTGCAGCAGTCGACTTTGAACATATTTTGTGAAAACATAGAAAATCTCCATAATTGAATGACTAACAGTGGAAAACATTGTGGCAAAAGGAGAAATTGCACGTTTTGTGCAATTTCTTCTTTTGTCACTATGTTTTCAAAAAGCTGTCTGCTGCAGAGGCGTCAGAAAGCGTATATATGGGGGAAAAGTGTTAAGAACACCTTTGAAAACATTGCTGCAAATAGAGGAGTTGCTCGTCATGAGCAATCTCGCCTTATGTGACAATGTTTTCTACCCTTTTTAATTATTTAAATTTAATTTTTAATTTGTTTTTCAGATGATTTTGCAGATTTGCTGTACATGAATTTGGAAAAGTGTTGAACAGTTGCTTTGATAATATTGAAGCAACCGTTATCCTGATACAGCCGAGCCCCGGTATCTCAGTCTGTCAATCCAGGGGTTGTGATTTCGAAACCCCTGCTCGGCCAACATTATTTCCGACATTTGACAAAAGTCACTGTGACATGCGTCATTCGTTTGTCACCCATGTGCTAACAGTATATGTGGAAAAGCGGCCAGTTGCTTAGAAGGTATGTTTATGGAGTACTGGTGTGAGAAAACCAGGAAACACATGAATAGGCGAATTAGCCGCCGTGAAATGACTGTAAAATTATTGAAAACGCGGTTTAGCTCCAATCAATCAATTAACATTTTTAATGTCGTCTGCATCGAAAATATACTAAAATATAATTAAAAAACAGCGATAAAAAAGGTCTGAAGAGCGGATGTTTCCTGTAGGGTAGATATCATTTCCACATTCAAGAAATATATTATCACTTAGATGTTGCGATAATTGGATGAAGATTAATCGAACATGTAAGTTTTATCATAAATACTATCAACATTCACGAAATATAATAACTCATAATGCCATTGACAGAAGAAAGAAAGGTTAAGAAAAGTTTAAAAAAGATAAGTGAAGATTTCCTGGAAATGGTATTTGGAGAGGTTTCTTTTTACCCTTTACCAAATATGACAAATCTGCAGCAGACAATTTCAAAAAAAAATCTGGTTGAACATATGGTTAACCTTTGTAAATGAAAGTTAAATTATTGAATAGAGTGGAAAATATTGTGTCAAAAGGAGAAATAAGAATAGCTCATCATTTTGACACAACGTTGTCAAAAGCCGCTTAATGCAGGGGCGTCAGAGAGCGTCATTATCCGGGAAAGGTATGCAGAACGTCAGCGTTATCTAAATGGTTAAAATATAATTCATCACGAAATTCAATTACTTTCAATTCCATTGTACTTGACATGCAAAATGTATCCTTCTGAATTCCTTAAACGTGAAGGAATCCGCCTTGGCCGTGTGGTAAGCGTCGGGGATTTGTAACCGGGCGTGCCGGGTTCGATCCACAGTCGCAGCGATCGTGGTAAAGTGCTCTAGCCACGTCCTGGTTTGTTTACCCAGGAATCATTATCAATTGAACTATCGTCGAGCTATAACTGAAATAATGTTTAAAACTGCGTAAAACACCAATCAAACAAAATCCTTCAAGTGGTCTCTGGTCTTACAAACTTATCATGTAGTCCTTGCTACACATATAGATACACAGGTATCGAATAATGTAGTGTAACCCGTTGTCACATGCAACCTATCTGCAACATACTACTTTGATAATATCTAGGCAAAAATATGGAAAGTCTCTGGAAATGAAAGTATTTTTGTTGGATACAATTGAAATAATTGTAGCGAAAGAAGAGATTGATTCCCATGAGCAATTTTTCTTTTTTTTGAGACAATGATTTGAAAATGAGACTAACGCAGATACGTCTAAATGCGTCTGTAAGTGGTAAGGGGTTAAGGCCGTGCAATACTACAAACGTAATGATGTCCACAGTTGATTGATTGATTAAGGTTTAACGCCGTTTTAAACAATTGTTCAATCATATCACGGCGGCCAGTTCATCTACTTATGTGTTTCCAGACTTGCTCACACCCACCGGTATTCCAAACGAACATTATTTCCAAGCAATTGGCTGTGGTTTCACATAGATTGTTAGTCCATTGGGGTAAGACGAATGATGCTTGTCACGGTGAATGTTGTCAAACGTCGGAAATAATCTAAGCAGAGCAGAGGTTCGAACTCACAACCCCTTGATTGACATCCCGCGTCGATACCGATTGAGCTACCGGGGCTGGGTTGTTAAAAGACTCGATTAACACGTGTCTATTTCTAAACCTCTGAATGGTGATTTTCCCATCACCCGGCAGAGCATGGTATCGTGTGTTTGTGTGAAGGTACTGAACTCCAGAAAATAGATATTATAGTCAAAGTTTTAAAACTGTCCTAAAGTTGTCTTGAAATATTAGAGTAACAAATTATGGGATAAAATAAGAGAAATAATTTCACTTTACAGTACTTTAAACATCTAAATATTAATCGTTTGTGCTTCATTTTTACTGGATAGACATACCCAGTAAGCCAAATTTTGTACATTCTCATGACTTTCAATTGACATTTTTTCAACATTTACTGCCAAAATATTTTGAACTACTTATTACTTACTTTGTTGTCACTATTAGCAATATTTGCAGAAGTTTCAACGTTTCAAATTGTTGATCTCCATCTGAAGTTCAGCACATTTAATAACTATGATGCGTGGATTATCTTAGGCTAAACATAATTAACCCTATCCCTCATACAACAAATTAACTGCAAACTACGAATTTGAAAATATATTGGCAAAACTGTGGTAACTATGATAACTTGAAAGAGTTGAAAAAGTTGTGACAGAAGAAGACTGAATTACTCATCGCGTGCTTTTTCAAATCTTTCTTTTCAAACTGTGTTCAAAGATCGTCGCTGCAGTATTGCGCCTGCACCTCCGAAAACGTTTAAAAAAATGCAACTTAAATAACATCTGTATTTTGTGTTTTTCTGACAATCTTGATCTGCCTGTATTCAAAATTTACTAACTATTAAACACCTCTAGAAAAAGGAGGTTTACATAGAGAAAATATCTTTACATTTGCATTATTTCGAATAAAAAGATGATAACGTTTGTCTGGATATGACTTTTACTTACCATAAGCATAGTACAATCTTCCCTTTTATTTCTAAACATTCTCTATACTTCTGCTTAATATAAGTGAAAAGGCATTTTCAATGTGGGATACATTTGCATTAAAACATGGATTACTGAGAAATAGGTCATAAAGGGCGTTTCTGTCCACATTTGTTTTTAATACTATTAAAAAAATAGCTACCATTTGTAAAGATTCACCATGGATTTGCATTGATCATTTCAATGTCATCTGCTGCACATTTAATGTATGTGGGAAATGGCTCAACACGTACGGTACCGTTTTAGCCGTTTATCAGTCGGCACTGAGAACTTCTGATGCATGGATGATGACAGGATTATACAATATATTGGTTACCGGACGGTCAAGGGGCGTGGTTTATGGCATAAATGGGGCGTGGATTATATACAGAAATTCTTCTAGGAAGATAGCATCGAAACATGTGCTTCTGTTTGTTTTTATCTCAACCACAGGTAGGTTCGCAAAGTACGTTCACTTAGATAGTATTACAGAAAAGCTCATTCGTTATCAACAACCGTGAACAATCTGACACTATATTATTATGGAATATGTGTTAAGACTGAAAATATAGTATTGTGAATTCCCTTGTCCTTTTCCCTAATGGTCCTAACGCCGTGATGTAAATGAAAAACTGTTTAAATCGGCGTAAAACAACAAACAATCAATCACTCATATGTCGTTTATCCATCTGGATGAAATTTCAAACTTTGTTTTGTCTTTTTTTGTTATACTGGTTATCGTGTAAGTGCTCTTCTCAACAAACAAGTCTAAATATCAAAAAAGATTATGATGAATCAAAATTCCATACGAATTACTGTTATATTACTCGTTCCATCTTCGTTCAAAGTCCTTTTTTCATGTACAAACAGTCACGGTGACATGCATCATTCCAGCTCGACCAACATGCGTCATTCGTCTTTCACCAATGGGCTATGTAACAGTCTATGTGGAAAAGCAGCCAGTTGCTTGAACAGTATGCTGTGTGGAATACTGGTGTGGGAAAGCCAGGAAACACATGAGTAGTTGAACAGACCGCCGTGGTATGACTGCTGCATTATCAAGAATGGCGTCAAGCCCCAATCATTGACGCCCCAATCAATCACTACCATGTACAATGTTCTCTCAGTACCTCGAAGTAGGAAGGTACCCGGAAATTACCTCGCGTTGTCGATTTGTTCTATATAGTCATGGCGAAATTGATATATAAATGCAATAATGTATCGTAATTCATTTAACGTAAGCGTCTACCATGAACTACAAGCCAGTGATTTATTCCTATTAGGAAAGCAGCACGGAAACATATCTGCAGCTGCATTGTTTTCCAAAGACAGAACCGTTCTAGAGGAAAATAAAATGGCTCGAGTAAAGTGCGGTATTGGATTTATTGCATGCTCGGCTCTACCGTAGATGTTATTATTGTTTTATAATTCAGGAATGGCCATTGGATTTTATTTAATACCATGCATTTAAATAGTATTATATCTACATTAAAATCTGTTCTCATAAATAGAAACATATTACCTCTTTCAGCGCCGATGGCGTTATTGAGGGATTTGCAAGCAATGCAACTTCAGGTGAGATTAGCTCGTAACGAGCTGTCTCACGTGAAATCAGCATTGTTTGCCTTTTTAGTTAACAAAATATTACAAAACTCTTTATACTATAAAATATAGAATCGCCCGATTTTGAACATGGAAGAGTCTACTTTAGAGCCTACTTTAGACAATTCGGCGCTGAAATAGTTAACCGCGTCTAGTAATTCGAGTTCTTATTGACTCTCTGCTTTGATATAATTTAGTAAACTATTGGCTTAATACAACTGGGACTACACTTCTAGTTTCTTGTCAGAAGATGAATTTAAGGCTATTAAACACAAAGGCGGGCGGTGAAGACTCTGGTGTTATTTTGCGGATACACAGGCTCGCAAGAGTTGTTTCACTGTACACAGATGCATTGATACCCTATAGGTCAAATTACACCAAATACATCCGCGCCGCAAAATAGTCCATATAAAACCGTGTATTGCGTAGAAATAAGTGGCTACCTTCACCAGTATGCATTGAATATATGACATTGAGTTTATATTCATTGTAAATATGTATCGAGTACTCTGGAATTGTTTCATTTGATTATTTTTAGCATTTTGAGCTTGTTTGAAAGTGAAACCACCTCGATTGTGTCAAAGTGACGGTAACCATCTTCGCGGAGTGAATTCTTTCTTGCATCATACACAACACCCCATTTCTTTTTATTATTTTAGAGTTAAGAGGTTACTCTTTTCAATGCTATAGGGAGTCCTGTCTGTAAAAACATTGAGGGTTAAAACTTGTTCATTTACTTGGAAACAAAGAAGGAAATGAATTGGTGTAATGTGTGTGACCTATACCGTCGTTAGACGCGGCTCAATTATATACACAATACAATACAATACAATACAATATAATAAAATACAACAACAACAATACAATACAATATAATAAAATACAACAACAACAACACTACAATACAATTCGTTATTGCCTCCGTTTTCGGAGATATCGTAGAAGAAGTAGTTACAGGAATGACAACCATTCAGGTTATGTCAGTCAGGTCACGATAGCTCAAACGGTAACGACGGGGGCTATCAATCAATGGGTTGAACATGCGAACACACGACACGGTCATTCGTTATAACGGATGGTTGATAACATTCAGTGTGACTACCGTAAGTTGTCTTCCAATACTGGGTTAGATATTGTATGTGGGATGGCCGAGCCCCGGTTGCTCAGTCGGTACCGACGCGGCTTGCCAATCCACGGTTTGTCATCTGGATCCCCCCCCAGCTCGGCCAACATTCTTTCGGCCGTTTCACAGAAGTCAATGCCACAGGTGTCATTCATTTTCCACAGTTGCTTTGATACACTGTTGTGTGCAATACTGATGTGAGAAAGCTAGGAAACACATGGGTAGTTGAGCTGGCAGCCGTGTGATAGGATTAGACAATTGTTGAAAATTGCGTTAATTCGGAATAAATAAATGAAAGAATGTATAAATGTATGAATCAATCAATCAATCAACTATGTTGGAAGAAAGCCAGCTACCTGGGAATAACGTTGTGAGGAGTGCTGATGGGCGAAAGTCAAGAACAACACGTTAGGTCGCCGTGTGATATAATTGAAATACGATTGAAAACGTCGCCAAACTCCCAGCAATCACAAATTGAGCCGTCCCGCGAGAAAAACCAACATTGTGGACTCTGCGTTAAGTACCGACCCGGATCAGCATAAGCATGCCACGCAGTCTTACCCGGATAGAAACGTTTCGCCTCCTGGTAATTTTCTGTTTAATGAATCACCACTCTATACCTCTATCCCTCTAAGACGGAATGTGTCGGCCCGGATTAGGCTGCGCGGACTGCGCAGGCTGATCTGGGTCGATACATTACGCAGAGGCCATAATGTTGGTTTTCTCGCGGGACGGCTCATTTAGTCACGCGTAGCCTCTTACATACATGTATATGATACAGATGAATTTGTACTTCTCTATATCAGAACATTTTCTGAACAATTTCGATGGAAAATAGAAGACTTTTCTAAGCAGGAGCATTAACGTAACATCAATCTGTGCTAGCAAAATATTTATTTTATTTATCCTACTTTCGAAGGATTTTCATCTTGTGTTTACGATTTTGACGAGTCTTAAAATACGACATGTCGGTAAATGTTGACGTAATTTGACGCATCTGCAACAGACGATTAAGAACATTATTGCAACATGAGGAATTACTCGTAATGAACATTTTCTACTTTTGCAACATTCTGTTCAACTCTTGAGGTCAAGTACCATAGTCCCTAAACAAACCTTTGTTTACGTAGAAATGACTGTACACGTATACCATCACGATAATGTATTGAATATATGATATTGAGTTTAAATGCATTGTGAATGTGTATAGGAGGCACTGGAAATGATTGATTTGATCACTTTAAGTATTTTGACCTTGTTTGAAAGTGAAAGTAGAGAATGCTAAACACCGGTTTTGTCCGGGCCCGATTCGGTCCAAAATGACGATTACCATTTTCGCCTGGTGAGTTCGTTCTTGCATAATGCATGACCCCACATGTCTATGCATAGTTTTAAAGCTAGGAGGTAACTCTTTTCAATGATATATGGTGTTCTGCATGTGAAACGCTTAGAAAGTGTGACAATTGAGGGACTGAAACTGGTCGATTTACATGGAAACAAAGAAGGAATTTGTTTGGTGTATTGTAACCTTGCATCTACATTGGTTGCAAAAAAACTGTTATTGCCTTTGGCAGGGAAATAGTTAACGATGCTTAACCCTTTCCCTCATATAGACGCTTTCTAACGCATCTGCAGCAGACGGCTATTTGAAAACATAGTGACTAAAGAAGAAATTGCACAAAACGTGCAATTTCTCCTTTTGCCACAATGTTTTCCACTTTTAGTCATAGGTTATTCATTCAATTATAGAGATTTTCTATGTATGGACAAAATACGTTCAAAGTCGTCTGCTGCAGAATTGTCGTATGAGGGAAAGGGTTAAGTTTGTCATTTTCATTCTTATGTGGGTTATATCACTACACTTCTTGTGTAGTGAAATTATCAGAATCACGACTCGGCCGCTCAATCGTTTCGATGATTGGCAACATTCATTGCGACTAGCGTCATTCGTCTACCTCCGGTTGTCGAGCGTCCACCTCGGACGCGGGAGGTCGCGGGTTCAATCCCCGTCGTCCGGGTCATACCAAAGACTCGTAAAATGGTAGAAATGGCTGCCATCCTATGATCTCTGGGTTGTGGGGTTAGCTTTACAAATTACTGCTTGGTGTTTAACTATTTCCCCACTTGTGCTAAACACAGTTTTCTTCCAGGGCAATTGGCCCATGTTCTACATAGATGTTCAACCTATCGGAGGAAGTTGATTGGTTGATCGGTCGGCGTTTTACGCCACTTTCATAAACTTTTCAGATATATTACGACGTTTCCTGGGTGAGTTACCAGTACTATTGGTCCGTTTATCCTGACATCAGCCAGTTGTTTTCAACTCTATTAAATACCATATAGAGATATTCAATATGTTTTACAAGATATTTCCGAAGTCGTCTATTAAGAACATTATGGCACAATGGGAAATTACTCGTGATGAAAAATTACTACTTTTGCAACATTCTGTTCACCTCTATTAAATAATATAAAGAGATGTTAAATATGTTTTACAAGATATTTCCGAAGTCGTCTATTAAGAACATTATGGCACAATGGGAAATTACTCGTGATGAAAAATTACTACTTTTGCAACATTCTGTTCACCTCTATTAAATAATATAAAGAGATGTTAAATATGTTTTACAGGATATTTCCGAAGTCGTCTATTAAGAACATTATGGCACAATGGGAAATTACTCGTGATGAAAAATTACTACTTTTGCAACATTCTGTTCACCTCTATTAAATAATATAAAGAGATGTTAAATATGTTTTACAAGATATTTCCGAAGTCGTCTATTAAGAACATTATGGCACAATGGGAAATTACTCGTGATGAAAAATTACTACTTTTGAAACATTCTGTTCAACTCTATTCAATAATATAAAGAGATGTTAAATATGTTTGCCAAGATATTTTCAAAGTCGGCTATTAAGAACATGATGGCACAATGAGAAATGACTCGTGATGAAAAATTACTACTTTTGCAAAATAATGTTTAACTCGTTTAACTAATATTCACTGTAAAGAGAAAGAGATGCAATGTATTGAACATGTTTGCTAAGATATTTTCGAAGTCGTCGGCTGCATATTTTTTTACGTGAGACTAGTTTACCAGAAACGTATTTTAGGTCTTTGGGTTAATGTAAATGTACTTCATATCTGCAGACGAGATAGCATACTCAATAGAGTGGATCGTTAGGTTAGCGCGATCATCCTGCTATACACGACTATATACTATATTCTCTCTTGCTCACGATGATTTCAAAAGTTATTTATCTGTGTCTTTGAAATTGAAACTTCAAATGAATGATCAAGAATGTAGATTACATTTTCGAATCACCACACCTCCATATATCGTAGACGAATTGTTCTAAATCGATAACCTACTACCTACTCAATAGTTACAGACAAGATATCAAACAAAATAAAGTGGATCATTAGTTCACCAATTTCCCACCCGATTTAACACTTATCCTGCTGTATACGACATTTTAGAAGTTCTTCATTGCTAAAGAATTTTTTGTTACTAAGAAGTTCTTCATTGGCAACGGACAACGCCTCGCTGGTGTAGTGGTAATGAGTCCGCCTCAGGTGCGGGATGTCGTGGGTTCTATCCCCGGCCGGGTCATACCAAAGACTTACTTAACACAATGGTAGTAACAGATGGTCTCCTTTGCGCTCAGGGTGGCGGGCTTTGCATTACGACTGACTGGCTGGTGTCAGGATAAATAGGACCAGTAAGTTACCCAGGAAACGCCGTGTTATAACGGAAAACATGTTGAAAACGGCGTAAAACACTAAACAATCAATCATTGCCAACAACGCTTTCAACAATAATTTGTATCACGAGAAGTATCAAGCATCTTTACTGATGACCGTGATAATTAAGGGTGACTTTTAACACTTCTTTTCGTACAACAATACGGCTACAGACGGTTTTAAATAACATCTAGGTAATGACATGGCACATTTATAACAAATGAATAAGTAGCGTTGAGCGATATTCCTCATTTTTCCATGACGATTTAAATAATCGTCTGTTGCAGATGCTTCAAGATACGTATTGGAAACAGTTCAACGGATATTCACGCAGCTGAAAACCCGAACATCGGGACTGTTCATATGCTGAGTTCCCAGATCAGCCTGCACAACTGCGCAGCCTGGCTAGGTTGATTTCCTATCGTCGCTAATACTCTACTAGTAATGCTTGATAAGATATATCGGCTGATTTATGTATTTTAGTTTAGCGCCGTTTTGAAATTATTTCAGTTATATTATGATAGACACCTGTGTTATAGAGGCCGTCATACCTTAGACTATTTCACAGAGGTCGAGATAAGGAGGAGTATACAGCTCTTTTACCCACAATATATATTATATCATCCAATATCATCCAACCAAAGCCTATGATGTGGGTACTCAAAAGGATCGTCAATGAGACGATTCTTTTGAGCACCCACAACATAGGGTTAGAGGGCAAAATAAGGATATAATAAAGTACAAAACTCCCCTTATTTAGAGCTCTGTATAATAATTTCCAACTAGTGTTCCACACTTTGTTCATCCAGGGCAATTGGCTACTTTTCTACATTGATATTCATCTCATCGGAGGATGACGAATGACCTTCTAGTCGCAATGTTGTCAATCATCGGAAAGATTGAACGGTCGAGCGGCGTGATTACGATAATGTCACTACCCAATAATTGTCGTGATATAACCGATTGATTGATTGATTGATTGGTTGATTGATTTATTAATTGATTGGTTGATTGATTGGTTGGTTGATTGATTGGTTGGTTGGTTGGTTGGTTGATTGATTGATTGATTAATTGATTGATTGATTGATTGATTGATTGATTGATTAATTGATTGATTGGTTGGTTGGGGTTTAACGCGGTTTCTAACACCTTTTAGTTATCTCACGGCGACCAGTTTACTTACGCATGTGCATACTTTCCAAGCAAATGGCTGCTTTCAAATATATACTGTTTTATGGTAGTCCATTGGTTGAATAAAAATGACACTTTTCACAGTGACTTTTGTCAAACTTTGGAAAGAATGTTGGCCGAGCTTTGGGTTCGGACTCACAATTCCTGGATTGACAGTCCTCGTCGCTACCGACTGAACTACCGTGACTATAGGCAGTGATATAACCGAAATAAGGATAGAAACGACACAATTAAACCAGGGACAATATATGTATATGTATATATTGTCCCTGATTAAACCTTTCCCACATACGGACGCCTGTTGACGCCTCTGCAACAGACGGATTTTGAAAACATTGTGGCAAAACGAGAAATTGATCATATTTCTCATTTTGCCACATTGTTTTCAACACTAATTAATATCTAAACTCTCAGTTATGGAGACTTTTCCTATTTTTGCCCCAATGTTTTCAATATCGTCTACTGCACATGTGTTGTATGTGGGAAAGGGTTAAGAATATAATTGAAGGACATCATTCCCAGACGTGTAACCCTTTACGCATTCAGACACATGTTGTCCTTTCTTCAGAGCAGGCGACTTCTGAAACCATTGTGACAAAAAGGGGGAAATTAGTAATAATTTACCATTCTAATCAATAATTAAATTAAAAATCTAAAAGATTTACAATAGTGTTGCTTCGCTGTTTTCAAAATCATCTGTTTCAAATATACATGCTTTGTTGAAAAGGGTTAAGATAACTCAGGGTGAAAGCATGCAGATAAAACGCTTAAAATATTTAAGATGTTCTGATAACGGATATCAAACAATTTAGACATAATGTGTTTTTATTAATTTGTGCAGACACATCAATGTATTTATAAATCAAAGGGGTTAAGATACCGAAAGATGTAAACAAACTGATTGCGTGTTTTAAAACACCTATTTAAGAGTCTCGGCAGATGAAAAGAGGTCATACGGCACGCGAGCAGTGCGACTCTGGTTAGCGCGTACATACGGTACGTACTTAAAGACGACGGTAAGCCTGTACAGACGGTACGTACCGTCTCACCAGATTCTTCGCTGTCCGCTCTAATTTTGAATAGCCATAAGTATATAAAAAAAAACTGAATAGAAAATCAGATCATTTTAGATTTGTGTGAATAGTCAAGACTCAGGTGAGCCTGTAAAGACACACATTATCATCAGAGACTTCATTGTCCAACTTCATTTTGAACACACATACCTGTAACCTCGGATTTAAAACAAATGCCCCAATGATCATATTTATTGATTGATTGTTTGGTGCAATTCGCCACTTACAACCATTTAGTTATATCACGGCATTTCATTGGTAAGTTAGCAGTAGTACCGGTTCAATAATCCTGGTACCAGTCACTCAGTTGTAGTGCTAACCTCGCAAACCAGAGCGCCAAAGAGGGCAGCCATTACTGCCATTTTTAAATACTTTGGTATGACCCGACCGGTGATCGAACCAACGACCTCCCGAAATTGAGGCGGACGCCCTACCACGACAAAACCAAGGCAGTTCTCGGGATCATTTTTTATTCAAGATGCCTTGTTCTATAGTAAAGACTCGGGTCAGCCTGTACAGACAAAAAAAATCGAAAATTAGATCCTTTATATTTACCATTATTTAGGGGCCATGTTGTTTCCGCGAATAGTAAAGATTAAGATGAACCTGTGCGGACAAACCAAATATTCAAGATGCCTTGTTCTATAGTAAAGACTCGGGTCAGCCTGTACAAACAAAAATAATCGAAAATTAGATCCTTTATAATTACCATTATTTAGGGGCCATGTTGTTTCCGCAAATAGTAAAGATTCCGATGAGCCTGTGCGGACAAACCAAATCCAAAATACGAAATTAAACGCCTTTACATTTCAGGGAACTTGTTGCTTCTGCGAATAGTAAAGACTCGGATGAACCTGTACAGATATACAGTCTCACCAGAGCATTCATTGTTCGCCTTCATTTTTGAAGAGCATTAGTTGTAATTTCTAGCTGAAACAATAAACTTGAGATTTCACGCTATACGTTTTCCTCAGGGATGGAATAAGATCTACTTTTAACATCATTCGGTTCATTTTTATGATTGAAATCAATAGATTAAACATGTAAAAAATTAAATAGAAACCATGACAAATAAGGGTAATAAGTGATTCGAGAATTGATGAAGTGTTGCTGAATTTTTATGTGTGAAAATCAATAGATTAAACATGTAGAAAATTAAGTAGATACCATGACAAAAAAGGGTAATAAGTGATTCGCGAAATTATGAAGTGTTGCTGAATTTTTATGTGTGAAAATCAATAGATTAAACATGTAGAAAATTAAGTAGATACCATGACAAAAAAGGGTAATAAGTGATTCGCGAATTTATGAAGTGTTGCTGAAGTTTTAGGTGTGAAAAATCAATAGATTAAACATATAGAAACTTAAATAGAAACCATGACAAAAAGGGTTATAAGTGATTCGCGAATTTATGAAGTGTTGATGAATTTTTATGTGTGAAAATCAATAGATTAAACATGTAGAAAATTAAGTAGATACCATGACAAAAAGGGTAATAAGTGATTCGAGAATTAATGAAGTGTTACAGATCAGTCTGTGGCGCCACGCAGTTTGATTTGGGTACGTTCTGTTCATCATCCCTCATAAATTAATTAAGATACGTATTGGACGTGTTTAATACTGTTCTTGATATATACAAAATATATCGCTTTTGAGACTGATAACTATCTAACACTTTCCCACATAAGCGTAAATGAGAAAAATATCAATAAATGAGAGTATAATTATTAAAAAGAGTTTAAAACAATGTGGTAAAACGAGCAATTTCTCTTTTTGTCACAATGTTTTCAAAAAATCGTCTGCTTCAAAATGCGTAAGAAAGCGTCTACATGTGAGAAAGGGTTAATTTAACGATATTCTGGAAAAAAAAGGACACTGTCTCTTTTTCCGCAGTGTTGTCGCATGTGTGATATAAAACCCTTTCCACGTTGCAGACAGGGTTTGCAGATAGGGTTTGCAGATAGGGTTTGACAGCGCTGCAGACGTCGACATTGGAAACCATTATTTAACCCTTTCCCTCATATAGACGCTTTCTGACGCCTCTGCAGCAGACGGATTTTTGAAAACTTAGTAACAAAAGAAGAAATTGCACAAAACGTGCAATTTCTCCTTTTGTCACAATGTTTTCCACTTTTATTCATATGTTATCCATTTAATTATAGAGATTTTCCATTATTTGACAAAATATGTTCAAAGTCGTCTGCTGCATAATTGTCGTATGAGGGAAAGGGTTAATAAAAGCACTGCAGTGCTGACGGCCTGGGGGCTGCTGGAAGGTTGAATTTTACGGCCCCGGTTTATCCGGCAATGTATATTTCACGTGACTTCTTTCGTGGGGTGGGGGAGTCGGGCACGGGCCATATGGTCCCCCGCTAAATCCGCCATTACATTTACCACTTTTTTTGTTTGTTTACCATAAGTTTTTCGACGCACGGGCTTACGGAAGGTCATGCATTATGCAAGAAAGAATTCCCCATGCGAAAATGGTTACCGTTATTTTGGACCAAATCGGGCCCGACAAAACCGGTGTTTAGCATTCTCTACTTTCACTTTCAAACATGGTCAAAATACGCTTTTCCTAATTCGCAATGACTTTTGTCAAACGTCGGAAAGATTGTTAGCCGAACTGGAGTTCGAAAGCACAACCCCTGGATTGGCAGCCCTCGTCGCTACCGACTGAGCTACCGTGGCCCGGCTTTCTAAATTACAACACTAGACGCAAACTATTTCAAACAAGTTCTCAATTACAGGATTTACGCTAGAAAAAACAATAACGAAGGCGAAAAGCACAATACCGGAAGTCAGCTTTTTGTAATAACTGGCGGTTACGTATTCCACTTATTATTTTTACAGTTCATGATTTCTGTATTATGTAATTAAAACAAGAGGCTTATTAGTCGAACCTCAGAGAGCAGAACAATTACGGGGGGTTTGTGAACCCGTTTAACCTCGAATAGCTTGTACGTGATTTAACGCGTTTCCAAATGTTTCTGAGTGTTAGTTACCAATCTTTAAACCAGTCCTGTCGAGCCGCGACATGATTGTGAGGTTAGCACTACGATTGTTTCGCTGGTGACAAGTTAAATGAACCAGTATAGGTCACAATAAATCAAATAAATTGCTTCTTTGTTTTCATGTAAATCTCAGTCCTCAATTGTCACACTTTCTGAGCGTTTCTCATGTTAAAAATAATATTTCATTGAAAAGAGTTACCTTTATGCTTTAAAACAATCCAAAGAAAATGGGGGATAATGCATCATGCAAGAAATAACTCACCAGGCGAAAATGGTCCGTCATTTTGGACCAAATCGGGCCCGGACAAAACCGGTGTTTAGCATTTTCTACTTTCACTTTCAAATAAGGTCAACATAGTAAAAGTGATCAAATCATTCATTTCCAGTGCATGTTATACACATTTACAATGATTTCTATCTCAATGTCATAATAGTTTATATTCACTGCATACTGGTGATGGTATACACTCATTTCTACGCAAACGAAGTTTTTCCTATGGACTATTTGTGTGTACATCAGCATGTCCGCGGATGTATTTTGAGTAATTTGACCTAAGAGGATTATGCAGTTGATAATCTACATCGAATCACAAGAATCACACGCAATGTGTCAGAAATCAAACATAAACGTGGTAAAAGTAAACCGATTATCTCATTTCAAAACAAAAGGTGTTTCATCTTTAAAATAAATCAATATGCTTAAGATTATCATATCTCTTCTATTAGATTAGTGTTACATTTGTTTTTTGGTCGATATCGAAATTTTACTTTGATGCGATTAAACTTTTATGTGGGAGGAGGGGAAATTGCTCAATATGATTTTTCTATTTTCCTCTGTTGGTTTCTCTGTATACGTGAAGGTATTCTTATATGAGCTTCGATATTTTCATTTGGTTTTATATATTGATCATTTACACAGTCTTCACGTTTATCGAATTCCAAACAGAATCAATCAATCAATCAATCAATCAATCAATCAATCAATCAATCAATCAATCAATCAATCAATCAAGCAAGCAATCAATCAATCAACCAGCCAATCAATCAACCAATCAATCAGGTCCAGTGATGGTCACGATCAGCATGTGCCTCGTCACAGTCTAATAAGGACCTCCGCTGTTCGCCACCGTTCAGTACGAACATCATTTGATTGATTGGGGTTAATCGCTGTTTTCAAAAATATTTCAGTCATATCACGGCGGCCAGTTAACCTACTCATGTGTTTCCTGGCTTTCTCACATCAGTAATCTTTCCAAGCAACTGGTTTCTTTTCCACATAGACTGTTAGCCCATTGGTGGAAGGCGAAAGACGCAATGACTTTTGTCAAACGACGGAAAGAATGTTGGCCGAACTGGGGTTCGAACTCACAAACCCTGGATTGACAGCCCGCGTCGCTACCGTCTGATCTACCAGGAAGTCACTTGAGATCGGCTATATATACGTCTGTTATTCATTTGTATTTGCCATGACATTATAAAACCTCTGTAGATCGGATTCCGTCTGGCGTGACCCTTATGACTCCTCTGAATAGAAACGGAGAGTGCAGATTATGTGTTGATTGATTGTTTAACGCCGTTTTCAACAATTTCTCAGTTATATCACGGCGGCCAGTTCACCTACTCATGCATTTCCTGGTTTTCTCACACCAGTACTCCACACAACAATCTTCCCAAGCAAGCATATTATGTGTATACTCACAAGGGGCGTCAATGTTCGCAGATGCTACAAAACCCGTCTGTCACAGATGCAACACATGTATGGTATACACTATCAGAGCTCTAGTAGATAAGGGGCATTTTTCATGTTCTAAAATCCTGATTTGACATTCAAACCCTATGTTGTGGGTACTCAAAAGAATCGTCTCAGTGAGACGATTCTTTTGAATACCCACAACATAGGATTTGGTTGAGTGATAAGGGAAATATTGTGGGGAAATGACCTGTTCACTCCCTCTTTTCTAGTCCTCTGTGTTATATATGTACATAGCATATATATTAACGATAGCTAGTAATTATGATATAGCATACGTTACAATAACTTAAACGAAGCCGTTTTAATAACCCAACTGATGTCTTATATTTCCATGCAATATTAAACTTTTTTTTGCAGGAATTGTATACTCATTGCAGTTTAATTGAACTGCTTTATTGCATTGAGTTAGTAATTGGATTTTATTTCAAATGTTAACTATAATTGACCCTTTTTGGGGTAACTGCGGCATTGTTGATTCCCCCCCCCCCCCCGTTTTTTTGGGAACACTTAACTGGTAAAGAAATGTAGGAAATGGAGCTATGATTCTAAATGTTCGTGGACATTTGAACCGTTCCAGGAGAAAACCAACCTTATGGACTCTGCGTAATGTACTGACCCGGATCAGCCTAAGCATGCCGCGCAGGCTAACCCGAACAGACACTTTTCACCTCCTGTGGATTTTCTGTTTCAAGAATCATTACTTTATACCTCTATCCCCCTGAGACGGAATGTGTCGGCCCGGATTAGCCTGCGCGGACTGCGCAGGCTGATCTGGGTCGATATATTACGCATGGTCCATAATGTTAGTTTTCTCTTGGGACGGCTCATTTCATTTATTTCGATGTGCACGATGTTGCCTCTGCTGTATAATCGTCGAAACGCACGACTCAGATATACTTGTACAAGCTGTCATCAATGATACGGTTTTATTATGCAAATACGATCAACATCGGATTCATTCTTAATGTAAATCGCGAATAACATATAAATGCGGGGGGTTAGTCCTTTTTATCTGATATGATATTCTCAAACTCATCGGCTGTGTGCACTTCTGAGAAAACTAATGTATTTTGCATCTGGTGAATTTTGTATATTTTGAAAACGTTGTGGGAAAAGGCGAAATTACTCATTTTCAGTTCTATATTACAATATTTACGTCTATTCAAGATTCGAGCGCCGAACGGAAATCAAACGTCGTATCAGGTATAACCCTTTCCCTCATATAGACGCTTTCCGACGCCTCTGCAGAAGACGGATTTTTGAAAACATGCAGACAAAAGAAGAAATTGCTCAAAACGAGCAATTTCTCCTTTTGTCACCATGTTTTCAACTCTATATTCAATTATTGTACTTTTATTTAAAAGGGAGTTTCCATTTTTGTGTGGGGTATGTTTTCAAAGTCGTTTGCTGCGGATTTGTTGTATGTGTGAAAGGGTTAACGGATCAATGGGATTATAGACACTAAGCAGGCTGGAATAGAGATAGCGAATTGGCCTATCAAAACGCGCGGCTACGTTGGGGGGAGGTAAATCTTTTGGGGGTAGACGCGGTAAAAAAGATTTAAAAGATGGGAGAGCGCATCATTACACAGGGATAAGTTATTGTAAAAAGAATGTGCTCAGCGGATTTAAACGAATGACATAACAGATAGAGGGGAGAGAGACACTCTAACGCAAATTACTTATCGCTTGCATCTTAATAGAGTCGGCTTATGTTTGGAAAAAAAAAAACCGTACGCGACCAGTTGTTCTCATTTTTACTCCAGTAATTAGTTACATTTTTACCGGTGTTTACCGGTGTTTAAGAATCCAGAGGCGAAATATACCGTGATATAGCATCCATCATTGTGTTGGGGAATAGAATAGAGCAATATTTTAAAAGTTGAAGAAAAAAGTTAATCACTTTGCTTGTTATCTGGAATTACATTCGTTAATTGTCTTAACAGTTCTTGCTATGTTAATGTGTGTATAAAAGGGAGATATTAAGTGCTGCGGACCTCAGTTTTTGGACTTTCTTGTCTCAGTCAAAGAGATCAATGCAAGCGTGAAGGATCGAACACATAACTGGAATTTGAAATTTAAGGAAACTTTGGAACCATGAACTGGCTCAAGATTGGTAAGTGTCGCTTTTATTAGATTGTAAACAACTCAAATTAATACGTGTATATTCGATAACTATGTAAATGCAAATTACATATAAAACTTGAGATTTTAGATTAAAACGATAAAACGAACATATTTATCTAATATTTTTAGTAACATGATCTGTCAATTCACTAATGAAATAATTTATTCAGTGTTTATGCATATGCTGCATTTATTAATTTATACGGTTTGTTTCATTCTTATGCAAATTATTTAATAACCCTTGTGGACGCATTTTGACACCACTATTTAGAAAGTATTCTGCTGCAAATTTGTTGTATGTGGGAAAGCGTAAATTGACGCTTAAGAAACAATGAATTCGAATTCCCATTTCATATATGTCCATCAAACTTTTTCCAACATACAGCAAACCTGCAGCAGACGACTTTTAAAACATCAAAAACATGGAAAACCTTTGTAAATGAAGGTATAATTACTGAAAAAAGGGAGAAATTGTTCGAAACGAGCAATTTCACCTTTTGCCACAAAGTTTTCAAAAGTTGCTAACTTGTTTTGTAACTATATATGTTTTGTTACTTTCTTTGTTTAGCGGTTTTGATGGAGGAAAGTACACTGAATAGTTCATAATATCTTATGATTGTCTTTCTAAAATTTGATACAAAAACATGACGTGAATACGATGTTTCACTTTCTTTTATCTAAATTGTGAAATCAAGGATATTTAGAATTTTCAAATGGGACATAAATATATATTTTGTTTTCAACTCAACTCAATTTTATTCAGGCAATTCGACACAAGTACCATTGGCCATTTACAAGTATATACGCGTACAGAATATGGCTCAATGACGTGAAATACATCCGTCATTTACATGATGTATATACACGAATACAAATATCAATTCTAATATGCCAGAGTACTCTTATTTTTGAGTAACCAAGATCTATTGTAAATGAATACATTGGCAAATGATTCTTAGTTATTACTAAACACCATATTTTGATTAATACAATATTCCCTATACTCCGACGCTTTTGAAATATAATTTACAATATTCATTTCAATTTTTTTTACTTTTTGAAGATAATAGGAAATTAGTCGACATATAGAAGGCCATGAAGTTGATAGATATTGTGTACGCATGTTTCTATAATTCAAACAAACACGAAGAAAATGATATTCAGATTCTAAAACCTTGTGCGAACAAAAAAAATGCACGTTCTAAATATTGTATTTACATTATAAATTAAACTCCGATGTTATGGGTAGAACGAATGCAGATTACTTTACTTTCCACGTCTTCGCTATCTTCAAGTGATCTTAATCCTTTCCCACATATAGACGCTTTCCGACGCTTTCTCACACAGACGTCTTTTGAAAACCTTGTGGCAAAAGGAGAAATTGCTCATGATGAGCAATTTCTCCTTTTGCCACAAGGTTTTCAACTTTTTTTGCAGTAATTATACCTTCATTTATAGAAGATTTGTTTATAAAGTCGTCTGCTGCAGATTTGCTGTATGTGGGAAAAGGGTTAACTTGTTATAAAGTAAGTGAAACGACTATTAAAATCAAGATGGAATCATGCCGTTCTTTGAAATATGCACAGTAAAGTAACTTTAATGTTTATTTTTTAATTTATGGAATATGTGTGCGGTAAATAGGTTTAACCCTTTCCCATTTGCAGGCGAGTTTTGAAGCCTCTGCAACTTGTAATATGTGAACGGTGTAGATCTTGATCAAATTGTGAGGTTAGATATATAAGGTTAACAGCACACTTGAACATGTTCTCACGTTCTCATGCACTGACTCTTTATGAACCGTCTCGCGAGAAAACCAACATCATGGCATCTGCGTAAATGTATCGACCCAGATCAGCCTGCGCAGTCCGCGCAGACTGATCCGGGCCGACACATTCCGTCTCAGGGGGATAGAAATTAGAGTTATTATTCCTGAAACTAAAAATCCACAGGAGGCGAAAAGTGTCTACCCGGATAAGCCTGCGCGACATGCTTAGGCTGATCCGGGTCGATACTTTACGCAGAGTCCACAATGTTGGTTTTTATCACGGGACGGCTCATATTAGATAAGTCCACGTGCACGTATCCCTTTCGAGCAATTTCTCCATTGTTCAGTATTCATTTAAAAGTCGTTATTTGTTGCCTATGCAGCAGAAAAGTGTGTTTGTCTTTTTCTGCGAAAATCACTTTGAAAAAGGGAGAATTGGATTAAAATGAGAAAAGTTCTATTGTTTCCAAAACGTTTTTTCACTCTTTATAAGAACCATGCTTTCCTTTGACCAGGTGTTGCAGTATTTTCCTTAGATGTTGACAAAGTAGACGAATTAAACAAAAAACCCAACATCATTATACAGATCATGTCATGGATTATGGCTTCGGATAATCTATTTATCGCAATCTCCCAAATAACTCTGGAAACGTCATGGGACGTGGGAAATTGTTTGAAAATAGCGCGCAATATAATCACAGGGCCACACAAAACGGTTTACAATTGTTATTGAACCCTCGATGCGTAAAGCGATAAATTTCTCTTTGTGAGTGCTTACAACGAAATTGAGTTATCTCTTTCCCACATACAGCAAATCTGCAGCAGAGGGCCTTTGAAAACATATAAGAGAAACAATTGGAAAATCTCTGTAAATGAAAGTATAAGTATTTAACGCAGAGTTGAAAACATTGTAGAGCAATTGATTATTTTAGTACAATCTTTACAGAGGCGATTTTCTGTATATGTGTCGAAAATTGTCTGTTAGTGGTAAGGGTTCAATAACTTTGGTTTGTAGATACATAGTGATGTGTGTTAGTATATAAGAGCGAGTGCATGAGGAAAGGTACAAGTTGGCATTTTTGAACAGTGTAGGTTCAGATCATCTTGTGCAACTGCTCAGTCTTTTCAGAATCTTCACAATGCTGCCAGAATATTATAATACGCTTGTGTAAGTTATACATGAGTAGTGTAGAAGTATCTTGATCAGGGTGTGCGGATGCACAGCTCGGTCTGGATCTATACTGTTCACAAAATCCAACCAGTACCCTTTTCCATGCAAGGGTTAAACAGTGTTGTAGTGTTAGAGCGTTCGTCTCGGGTGCGTGCGGTCGTGGGTTCGATCCAGGGCCGGGTCATAACAAATACTTTAAAAATTGTAGTAATGGATGCCTCCTTGGTGCTCGTCCCGGCCGGGTAGCTCAGTTGGTAGCGTATCTGACTTGTGATCTGTAGGTCACGGGTTCGATACCCGGTTGAGGCGAACATTCATTCGGGCGATTTTTCCCATTGCCTCTCACCTCTGATTTATGTGAGAAAGTAGTCAGTGGCTTCGAAAGAATGTTGTGCAAGTACTGGTGTGGGAAAGCCAGGAAAACATGGGTAGGTGCACTGACCACCGTGATATGACCAAAGCTGTTGAAAGCGGCGTTAAACTCCAAACAAACAAACAAACAAACAAACTCCTTGGTGCTCAGGGTTGCGGGTTAGCTTTACGATTGACTAGCTAAATGGAACAGTAGTACTGGTAACTTACCCAGGGAACTCCGTGATATAACAGACAAATTGTTAAAAGCGACGTAATACACCAACCAATTAAAACAATCATTGTATTTTTGAAAAGCAGACGACTTAAACAAAAATAGGTATACCCTTTTTTCTGCAGCAGACGACTTTGAACGTATGTTGTCAAAACATAGAAGATCTCCATAATTAAATGGATAACCTATGACAAAAAGTGGAAAACATTGTGACAAAAGGAGAAATTGCACGTTTTGTGCAATTTCTTCTTTTGTCACTATGTTTTCAAAAAGCCGTCTGCTGCAGAGGCGTCAGAAATCGTCAATATGAGGGAAAGGGTTAACTCTTCGTGCTATAGATCATATCACAAATTTCAGAAATTGCAAAAAAAAATGACATCATTGTTTTTATCTCAAAAGGAAACGTAATACAAAAACGAGTGTTTATGTGGGTGGCAAAAATCGGTAAATTGGGTATTCAAACGTTATCTGTCCGGTTATCACAAATCGGGGAAAAAGTTCGCTTAAATCAATCAAAGATTTGTTTGTTTACTATTTGGGGTACGTATGAAAGTACTAAAGACCAAACGCAATTGACTTGTTCGTTTGTACGGAGCTTAAAAGCCGCTTTCAACAATGTTACGTCATATCATGGAATTTCCTGGGTAAGTTACAAGTTGAACAGGTCCATTTATTCGGACAGCAGCGAGTCAGTTGTAATGCTAACACCACAACCCTGAACGTAAAGTAGCGAAAATTATTACTACCATTTTACTGAGTTTTTGATATGACATGTCAGGAATGGAACTCGCGATCTCCTGTATCCGAGGCGAATGCTTCTGCAACTATACCATCGAGGTGGTAGTTAACTCAATGTTACACATAATAGCCACATTGAATTAAGCAAGTGGCCCTGGAGAGTTCAGTGTTGGCAGTCCCTGCCTGTATCGTCGACGTCAGTGTGGTCCGCATATATATGCATTTTGACGCATCTGCAGCAGACGACTTATGAAAACGTCGTGACAAAAGGAGAAATTGTTCAAAACGAGCAATTTTTCGCCTTTTACAACAATGTTTTCAACTTTTTTTCAGTAATTATACCTACAACCATAGAGATTTTGCATATTTTTGAGGAGACATTTTTCGAAGTCGTCTGCTGCAGATTTGCTGTATGTGGGAAAGGGTTTAAGAAGTATGTTCAACCTACGAACGTATTTTGCGATACCTCTGTAGAAGACCTTTGAAAACATTATGGCAAAAGGGGGACATTTTTCACTATGAGCGAACTCTTCTTTTACCACTATGTTTGACTTAAACTCAATTATTTTTTAAATGTCGTCTGCTGAATATGCGTCAAAATGCGTCTACAAGTGGAGAAAGGGTTAACTCTTTCACTGCCGAATTTCACAGAGTCAACTCTTCCATGTTGGAAATTGGACCACTCCATTTTTCGTCCAACAGGAAATTTGGTAAAATTTAATGTCAAAGTGGCAAGCAATGCAGATTTCAGGAGAGACAGCTCGTTATGAGCTGTCTCACCTGAACTCTGCATTGTTTGCAAAAAGCCTTCAATTGCCTTTCGGGCAGGTGAAGGGGGGAAAGGGTTAACTTAAGCGATTAATGATAAAATCAATTGATCAACTGTCGTCGTTATGCAACTTGAACTGATTGTTGATACAGAAACTGGAAGATCTGGTTTGTGTCAAATTGATAGTACGGTAAAGCATGCATGATACGCTCTGTATAAATATATCGCTGCATTTATACCGTATGAAATGTGATATATTTTCATGCTGGGATTTGCTTTATTTTCGAGAAATTGTATCGCAAATAGAAACGCATGATAGACAGGCTTTCCGACTTTCTAGTGAGTGAGTGGGTGTTTCATTCTCCTTTCGCCACAATTGTCAGTAATTTCACCTTTATTTATAGTATTTGTCATGTTTTTGCCTAGATGATATAAAAGTCGTTCAGATGTGTTGTATATGGGTGGGAAAGGGTTAAGAATTGTTTTAATATGATTTTATAAATGAATAATGATACAGGAAAATCGATCTTAGCGTAACTGTTAAGTTAGCTGTTACACCTGTATACAAATATCTGCCCACGCACCAATGCCATCGGATCCAAAAAAGAGACGTTTGTTTTTCAGAAGTTTCTTGTCATTTTCTAATACATCTTTTGACATCTTGCCTTGTTTAACATGATGCACTCTTTAGTTTTACAATATTGAAGAAGGTGGTGCATTCGTAGAGCGTCGGCCTCTCGTACAAAAGGTCCCGGGTTCGAATCCCGTGATGAGCTGGTTCTGCCTTTGGGATTTGTCCACACACGCCAGACTTGAATACTGGTCGTGTCTCAAGAAAGCAGACATCGAGCTTGATTAATATAAAGCTGTAAGCTTGTTTCGTAAACGATGTAAAATAAATAAGTTTAAACTATCTGTTGATAGCCAGATTAGCATGGACGATCTGGTTATACACGGGTAGCCGAAGCTATAAGGTCCAATTTCACAGAACATTGCTCTTATGAGGAGAGTTTCACATACAAGCAAATTGTTTCAATTCGGTTGTGTCAATGAAATAAAAACAAACACATTTACATTGTTACGTGAATTGTAGGAGATGGTATATTTTCAATATTGTAAGGGCAGAGGACCAGATAAGGAGTGAACTGGTCTTTTTCCCAAAATATCTCTCTTATTACCCAACAAAACCCTATGTTGCTGGTACTCAAAAGAATCGTCTCACTGAGACGATTCTTTTGAGTACCCACAACATAGGGTTTGAGTGACAAATAAGGATTTCATAACATGAATAAATGCTGCTTATCTGGAGCTCTGAAGGGCTTTTTATTAATTTGGCAACATTGTGATATCACTGTCTCGACACTATATTACTGGTTTTAATATTCATAGTTCAATATTTTGAAATTCTCCATACGTTCTATTGTGATGTCGACTTCAGTCTACAGTAGTACAGTTGTCTTGACATAGATGTATTAACCGATCTTCGAATGATTGAAGACCTCTTTAAGAACCTTAGAGTTGTCTCGGGTTCTTGTATGAGACTTTCGACTAATTTTGTTTTACACATTGGTACCGCCTCGTTGGTGTCGTGGAAGAGAGTCCACATCGGGAGCTGGAGGTCGCGGGTTCGATAACCAGCCGGGTCATACAAAATACTTTAGAAATAGTAGTAGTGGCTGCCCTCCTAGAGTTTCGGGGTTAGCATTACGACTGACTGGCTGGTGTCAGGATAAATCGACCAGTAGTACTTACCCAGGAAACGCCGTGATATAACTGAACACATTGTTGAAAGCTGCGTAAAACGGCAATCAATTACACTACGGCACATACGATGCGACAATATTTTAGCGTTTAAGGTTTCGAGTTAATTTCGACAATTCTGCAGCAGACGACTTTGAACATGTTTTGTCAAAACATAGAAAATCTCAATAATTGAATGGATAACCTATGACAAAAAGTGGAAAACATTGTGGCAAAAAGGAGAAATTGCACTTACAACACCTGACTACCGACACCTGACTACCGACTGACGCCAAATCGCCAAAAACGCGCTTCATTTGCATTCAGAGTCTAAGCAGATGTTTCTGCGAGATTTGAATTATGTTAGCTACGCTAGAAATGTAATCGTCGATTGTTTTTTAGTACGGTTGAAAATATAGCCTAGGGTAAGCTAAACGTCACACACCTAGATAATTATACGTATATAAAACAGTCGAATATAGCCACTGTTTGCCTGGCGTTGTTGACACGTTTTGTGTTGATATAAGGGCGGGATCTGTTTTAGTACTTAATTACTAGTTATCTGCAAGTAATTGTTATTTCAAAGTTGCCAAAAACCTATGTTAACCCATTCCCACATACAGCAAATCTGTAGCAGACGACTTTGAAAATGTCTACTTAAAAACACGGAACATCTCTATAATTGTATGTATAATTAATGAAAAAAGTTTATAACATTGTGGCAAAAGGAGAAATTATTCATCTTGAGCAATTT
This sequence comes from Serripes groenlandicus, assembly GCA_031761405.1. Taxonomy (NCBI): domain Eukaryota; kingdom Metazoa; phylum Mollusca; class Bivalvia; order Cardiida; family Cardiidae; genus Serripes; species Serripes groenlandicus. The sequence continues at coordinate 21,760,721 of JASEVX010000010.1, forward strand.
CTCCTTTTGTCACGATGTTTTCAAAAATCGTCTGCTGCGAAAGCGTCAAAATGCGTCTAAAGGTTGGAAAGGTTAACCCTTACCCACATACAGCAATTTTAAAGCAGACAAATTTAACTTTTCTTCTTTTACCACAATGTTTTCTAAAGTCGGCGTTTACAGGTGCGTCAGAATGCGTCTTCAGGTTGGAAATAATTAACAACTTAATTCGCTGGTAATGATAACGTTGTCTTCTAGGTTATAGTTGTTATATCAGTTAGTGTGTGAGACGATGCCGATTTCCGTGTGAATGTGGGGAACACCGCGTGTTTTATACCCGACCATCAACGATTTAATGGAAACAATAATGATCTACAGTATGCGAAAATGATACCCTCAGTCATACCCTAAGTCTTTAACTATTTCCCTTATACAGGAGGCGTTTGCATCAAACGTCATTCTAGTTTGAAATTATTTATTTAACATCGATTGCGAAACAAGCTTTCAGCTTATATTAATCTCGATCGATGTCTGCTTCCTGGAGACTTAACCAGTACTTGCGCCGTTTGTGTGGATAATTTGCATCGATTGCGAAATAAGCTTTCAGCTTATATTAATCACGCTCGATGTCTGCTTCCTGGAGACTTAACCAGTACTCGCGCCGTTTGTGTGGAAAATCCCAAAGTCAGAACCCGCTCAACACGGGACTCGAACCAGGGACCTTTAGAACGAAAGGCCGACGCTCTACCGCTCTCTCTAAAACGTCATTTTAAAGTATTATATAAAAAGAAAATCAGAAATTGATCAGGGTGAGCCTTTGTTTTCATTCCCCAACACTTGTATTCTAATGAAGCTCACAGCATTTGTTTGTACATTGAATATGTTTACCTTATATCAATTCAATTCAACTCAATCCTTTCGTTGGTAAATATCGACAAACGTTGTCTACGGCCATTTACAAAGTGGAAAAATATAACTTAGACAAAGGTAAATATATATATAACTATATACAGTATGTCAGATATATAATATTTGGTAAATCAAATGAAAAAGGTACACAGTAAGAATAGGTTAGGGAACAGCAACACGCTTTATTAAGTCAACCTTCCGAAATATATCTACATAGATTTATTAAAACTTTTTTATCTTGACAGTAATTTGTTAAATTTCATTTATTCTCCTCATTTTCCTTCATCGTACGTCTAGAAAGAGAACGACACTTTATAATATTATATCGGCTAAGACCAGTGAAGACAGATACGTCACTTTACTGTACATACTTGTAGGAATAAAGGAGAATTTGAGACCGTGGCATTAGAACAGGTAAAATATGGTATTTCTGAAAAGTGTAGGTTCAGATCATCGTGTCAGCATCTGCTCTCAAGTCTTATCAGAATCAACAAGCACGTTTATAGCACCATCTTACAAGTGTGTGTAAGTAATATGTGAACAGTGAAGATCATGATCAGACTATGCAAATGCACTCGCTTAATTGGGTCTTTACTGTTCAAAGATGACAATTCGTTCATTTTCGTAACATGCTATGGCCCATTTATGTTTAAACGATCGAAACAGATGCGTATGTAATTTGCGAGCATTTTATATCTGAGCGGTCTGATCCGGCCGTGCACTGTTAATGTATCATCACACTTCTGTTAACCCTTTACTGCATACAGACGCTTTCTGACGCCTCTGCAGCAGATGACGTTTTGAAAACAGTGTGACAAAAGGGGAAATTGCTCATGATGAGCAATTTCCCCTTTTGTCACAATGTTTTCAACGCAATAGATAAATTATAATTTTTACATTTATGTGTTCAAAGTTGTCTGCAGCAGACGCGTTGTATGTGGCAAACGGTAATCATTTTTCCATGCTGCACAGGCAGAACTTGGTTCACACGTTATAGAAATATACTAAGGTTGATTTTTGAAGCGCAATACTCAAACAGAGATGCATCAAATGAGAACGAAGTAAAAAGGTAGCCTGATCCATTGTCCTGTACATGTATATACTTATATAATGCATGACAACAGGGATAATAACTACTACTACTACTACTACTACTACTACTACTACTACTACTACTACTACTACTACTACTCTACCTACTACTACTACTATTACCTACTACTACTACTACTACTACTACTACTACTACTACTACTACTACTACTACTACTACAACTACAACTACTACTACTACTACTACTACTACTACTACTACTACTACTACTACTACTACTACTACTACCTACTACTACTACTTCTTCTTCTACTACTATAACTACTACTACTACCTACTACTACTACTACTTCTTCTTCTACTACTACTACTACTTCTACTACTACTACTATTACCTACCATTATTACTAATTCTTCTACTACTACTACTACTACTAGTACTACTACTACTACTACTACTACTACTACTACCTTCTACTACTACTACTACTACTACTTTTACTACTTTTACTACTACAACTACTACAACTACTACTACTACTACTGAGAACGTGTGAAATAAACCTGGCGCTGGCTGGAATTTTCTGTGATAAACTTGGCGCCGAAAGGGTTAAAGATATTTTTCATGATTTTGCAAATATGTCGTCAAAGCTGTATGCCGCAGCTGTATTGTATGTGGGAAAGGGTTAACGTCGATTGAAGCAGGCTAAGGGTGTCGGGAGGTTTAATGCGTGGCTGGTATTCAGTTATTACTCGAGTTACAATCATGGGATGTTTCAGATGTTGTTGATATCTAACAATGAAAAACCTACACGGCGATGAACAGAATTCATTAATTTTCCTATTATAAGGCACAACGATGCATTTTCCAGCAGGGAATCAAATACGTGTATGTTACACGCGCATGGGGTTACAACGATCGAACTGAAGCCTTATTGCTTATGTGATCATTGAAGACCCATGCGACTGTGTGCATGCGTAAAATGTCTCAATATCATTAAATACCTGGAAATTCGGGTGCAATGTCTTACAGAGGAATCTACCGTTGTTGAGTTGTTAGCATGGGGGATTTTTTAAGACTTTGCAATCTTGGATCGATCTTATGCGGCGGTCACGTAGAAATACCCATGGGCAAAGCGCATTTTCTAGCCCGGTACTGGTTTTTAAACCACGGATACGTGTACCTGCTGTCGCTGACATATGTATAACTAAAATATGATTGACAATGGAGTAAACCGCAATATAATAACAGGAAATTCATAAATATTACAAAGAAATACCATCTGGTTTTCACACTCATAATTATACTCTTACAGCGCTAATGACAATATGGAGTTTTTTTTGCAAACAATTCAGATTCAAGTAAGTTAGCTCATAACCAGCTGTCTCACCTGAAATCAGCATTGTTTGTCTTTGAGTTATCAAAATATTCAAAAACCCTGGTTTACATGAAACAAGGAATCGTCCGATATTGACAATGGAATAGTCTTCGTTAGAAAGTTCTTCGCTGAAAGGGTTGGGTTATATGCATCTGTAACATCCGAAACATGCAAAATTGCTCTTCGTGGATTGTGGGATACGGCTTTATTACACGTTAAATATTTCCTTAACTCTTTCTCACATATGACAATTTTGCAGCAGACGACTTTGAACATATTTTGTCAGAATATAGAATATCTCTATAATTGAATGGATTACCTATGACTAAAAGTGGAAAACATTGTTGCAAAAGGAGAAATTGCTGGTTTTGAGCAATTTCCTCTTTTGTCACTATGTTTTCAAAAGTCCGTCTGCTGCAGAGGCGTCAGAAAGCGTATATATGAGGGTAAGGGTTAACCCTTTATCACATACACAGCTTGAAATGATCGTCTAACACAAATATGCAAGAAACATGTAAACAGTATAGAAAGTGAACTGACTGTTAGGATGCACAGTTTGGTCTGGGTCTACATTGTTTACAAATGCCACATTGTACACTTTTCCACGTAAGTTTTCATATTATCTAACAGGTTAACACTTTCTAATGTGTAGACGCATTTTACGCATCCGCATCAGAAATCAATTGAAAACATTGTGGCAAGACAAGAATTTACTCATAATGATTTATTTTCCTTTTGCCACAATATTTTCCAACTATGTTCAATAATTATATTTTCAATCATGGAGATCATACATATTTTCAATGGGCCCCCCGCTGTGATTTAGTTGTATGTGGAAAAGGGTTTAAACACGGACGTTTCGGTCTCGTGACCAGACAAGGTTGCGTAACATACCAAACAAATAAAACCCCGCGGATAAAACTATCTGAAATTTTATCTCTGACATTTTAATTCGCTGTTAACTCTTCGGTACATTTGATAATGCCTCCCTGGGTGCATTATTCGTTGCTCCCAGGATAGTCATCACAAACGGTTCGAAAAAAAAATACCGATCGTTCAATTTTTAGCCAGTCCTTGCGCAAAAGTACAATATCGAGGGATTGGCGTGAAACGGTTGTAACTAAAAAATTATTTTGAAAACCCTTCTTTAGGTGCAATTTTGACCCCTTTGTAAACAATGCAAATTTAGGTGCCATTGCTCAGAACGAGCAATGGCATCTAAATTTCCATTGTTTACCAATAAAAATGATTTAACGCTTATAAAGTCTTTATGGCGAGGTGATTAACCTTGGTAAAAAAAATACCAATTTTAATTACAACCGTTTCACAACCGTACCTCGATATGGTATTGTGAACAGTGTCGGTTCAGATCACCATCTTTATCTGCTCAAGTCTTATAAGAATCAACACAACTTGCCAGATGCTGTCTTACTACCTTGTGTAAGTGATGTGCTTGTTAACAGAGTATATCAAACTGTGCGAATACATTCGGTAAATTTCATAATGCCTCCCTTGTTGCATATCAACTATTAATTGCACCCAAGATAGCAATTATGGTCGATATAAAAGTACAGATCGTTGATCGAAACAGTCCGTTCGAAAAGGTGCAATTTAGCAGTCTGTACAGTGTAGCTTCGGATCAACTACAATGTCCAGCTTCTCAATACTATCACAATCTACACATCTTGTGGAAGTAATATGTGAACAATATAGATTTTGATCTTACTTTTCGGTTGCACTGGCTGATTTGAAAAGAAACGCTGTTCACAAATTTCAACTTGTACCTTTTCCCCATGAACGAGCATAAATTTATGAACGATTGTTACATAATGATGCGATGAAATTTCCGGTTACGATGACTGTAGAAGCTTTGAAAATATGTTGGCAAATCACGTGATAATTATCAATGAATGAAAGTGTAATTCAGCCGTATCGCGAGAACAAAACCAAGATTGTGGACTTTGCGTAAAATATCGACCCGGATCAGCCTAAGCATGCCACGCAGGCTTACCCGGATAGACACTTTTCGCCTTCTGTGGACATTCTGTTTCAGGAATCACTACTCTATACATCTATCCCCCCTGAGACGGAATGTGTCGGCCCGGATCAGTCTGCGCGGACAGCGCAGGCTGATCTGGTCGATACATTACGCAGATGCAATAATGTTGGGTTTCTCGCGGGACGGCTCAATTATTGAATATAATTAAACCATTTTGGCAAAAGGAGAAATTTGGATGTATATTATTGCGTGCACTCAGACCGGGATATTTTGTTATCGGAGTGTAGCTATTTATGCATCATAGAAGTCCCTACAGCACAAACCGTCAATAAAAGCAAGCAATTTTGTATCTATTTTGCCAATAACCCTTTCCCACATTTAAAGAACATGCAGCACTCAAATTTGAAAAACACAGAGGCCAACAAATAGTATACATGTCTATAAATGAAGGTACTAGTAAAGAATAGAGTTTAAAATTATTTGGGAAATCGAGAAGTTGTTCATAATGAGCACATTTCTTCTTTTCCCATAATGTTATCAAAATTCTTCTGCTATTAAATGTGTCAAACAAACTGTGTAACTCTGGAAACCGCGATGGTGGGTTTTCGGTGTGGCGTGGTTATATCTGTACTAAAAATGAAATAAAAGGGATAAGTAATCAATCTGTCAATAAACACGATATCTTCCGATTCTAAACTTATCATGAAATATGCTCCTTTATTTCGTTATTTGGAAACAATGAATACAAATCTCTGTAGTGAAGTAGTTAGCATAGTGAGCAGTTAATCCGGCTTCGATCCATGAGAAAACCAACGTTATGGCCTCTGCATAATGTATCGATCCAGATCAGCCTGGCTGACAAATTCCGTCTCAGGGGGATAGAGGTAAAGAGTAATGATTCCTGAAACAGAAAATCCACAGGAGGCGAACATTGTCTGGTCGGGTTAGCTTGCGCGGCATGCTTAGGCTGATCCGGGTCGATGCTCAACGCCATAACGTTGGTTTTCTCGCGGAACGGCTTATATAAATTTTGTTCGATTACGCTCATATACATCGTAAGGTTGATTGATTGAACTGTAACGCCGTTTTCAACAATATTTCAGCCATATCACGACGGTTAGTTCACATGGCTTTCTCACACCAGTAGTCCACACATCAGTCCTCCCATGCAACTGGCTGGTTTTCCACATATGCTTCACTCACTCTCTCGCTGCTGTAGCTCAGTCAGTAAAGATACGAGCTGTCAATCCAGGGGATGTGAGTTCGAATCCAAGCTAGACCAACATTCTTTCCGACGTTTGACATAAAGTCACTGTTGACATGCGTCATTCGTCTTTCACCAATGGGCTGTGTAACAGTCTATGTGGAAAAGCAGCCAGTTGCTTGGAAAGTATGCTGTGTGGTGTACCGGTGCGAGAAAGCCAGGAAACGCATGAGTAGGTGAATTTGCCACAGTGATATGACTGAACAGTTGTTGAAAACGGCATTAAACGCTAATCAATCGATCAATTATTCTGGTCACTTACGGTTATAGCGATTCCAATTTTTAACGACTTATAAATATGCCGGTGTCAGAATAGACTCACTGCGTACTGGTTTTTAACACAGAAATCCAGAAAGTTTGTTGGAAATGGTGTAAAACATAATTTGACCCAGTTCCTTGTAAAAAGGTACTAGTTTGCATTTCTAAACATTTAAGTTCATAGTCTATTTGCTCCGTCTTATCAACATCAATCAAGTTGACAGAATCTTCTACACGTTTGTGTACATCGTGGATCTTTATCAAACTGTGTGTTCACGAAGGCCAGCTTGCACTTGTTCCCGTGGACCGTGTCATTTAAACAAATATGAGCCGTCCCGCGATAAAACCAACATTCTGGACTCTGCGTAAAGTATCGACCCGGATCAGCCTAAGCATGCCGCGCAGGCTTACCCGGATATACACTTTTCGCCTTCTGAAGATTTTCTGTTTCAGGAAACATTACTCTATACCTCTTTCCCCTGAGACGGAATGTGTCGGCCCGGATCAGTCTGCGCGGACTGCACAGGCTGATCTTGATCGATACATTACACAGAGGCCATAATGTCTTCTCGCGGGAAGGCTCATATAAGTTTTGTTCGACTACGCATTGGTATTAATGTAAAAATTCAGTCATAACTAGGCTACAACTTGTTATAAGTAACAGTCGATCTAATTGCTCGTAACTACGAATGTTCTCTCCTCTGAAATCTCAGTTGGTATTGAAGCGGCTCTGGGGACTTGTAACAGGTGTAGAAAAGAGCTGTCTACGCTTCGATTATACCTTTTATTAGTCTTGCGTTTGATGTATTTAACTACTACAAATCCTCTGTGACTAATTCGCAAAAAATGCAGAATCGGATGAGACTGCATGGATACGCAGGCTGATCTGGTTCTTTATTCCTACGGTAGCGACGCGGGTTGTCAATCCAGGGGTTGTGAGTTCGAACCCCAGCTCGGCCAACATTATTTCCAACGTTTGACAAACGTCACTGTGACAAGCGTCATTCGTTTTTCACCGATGGGCTTAACAGTCTTTGTGGAAAAGCAGCCAATTGCTTGGAGAGTATGTTGTGTGGGGTACTGGTGTGAAAAAAAAACCAGGAAACATATGAGCAGGTGAACTGGCCGCCGTGATATGACTGCAAACTTGTTGAAAACGGCGTTAAACCCCAATTAATCAGTCAATCTACACTGGTCGTAAATGCCTTAAGCTTTGTCTTCGCAGAGCATCGCTAAAATGTCGTCATTTCCGGTAACAACGTTATTATAATATTAATTTAGACAAATGTCTCAAGACAATTTGCATTCGGAAAATTTACGGCAATTGAAGATCTCGATCAACCTTTGTATACCCGCACAGTCTGATCAAGCTTTGGGTGTAGTTTTGCAAGCACAACGAAAGCCTTCTTGAGAAGGGGTGTCCCATAACCGGCTATACATGTTTGCATGTCGGATTGTGTGGGCTTTTACGCATTTGAGACGTCCATCGAGAAAACCAACATTGTGGACTCTGCGTAAAGTATCGACCCGGATCAGCCTAAGCATGCCGCGTAGACTGATCCGGACAGACACTTTTCACCTCCTTTGAATTTTCTGTGTCAGGAATCATTACTCTATACCTCTTTCCCGCTGAGACGGAATGTGTCGGCCCAGATTAGTTTTCGCGTATTGCACAGGCTGATCTGGGTCGATATATTACGCAGAGGCCATTTTGTTGGTTTTCTCATGGAGTGGCTTTTTTGTTGAAGTCAATTTGGGTGGCATAATTTATGGCTCTTAGTATTCATTTCTGTCGAATCGTATCACTGGGAAACAATTTTGTCTGCTTCTCTTCAACGTTAAAGAAGCACCAAAGATCATACACTGTACTAGAACTATACTTATATTTTAACCGATTGTTTGTTTAATTTTCCAACATGAGCCAAAATGGAGCTTTTATCTAACAGAAATATCTAAATATTAATGGCTCAAGATCAGATGCCAAAAAAAAGTTAATGAAATGATTACATAATACGCGATTGGTTCAATTAACTTTAACAATAAATATTAACAAACATGTCTATCGTACCGGAAGTTCAATTTGAAAGTCCAGTCTACAAAATTATAAATATTTGCAATACAGCATTCTGTCGAAATAAACATTATCCCATTAAAACTAGTAAACCCGTCTAATTGAATATCATCCAGCTAAAAAGGAACTGTCAGCATGTTTATATCTTCGGGATTAAAACGCTTTCTTACAAAAAATACATAGGGTTACAAACCTAGCACTTTGGCATATATGACAGCGATGTATATCTATCGATATATATAGTATACATATATATAACATACATAGATACAGACACATACACATACAGCGAATGAATTTTAACCCTCTCCCTCACGCTTTCTGACGCCTCTACAACAGACGGCTTTTTGAAAACATAGCGACAAAAGAAGAAATTGCTCAAAACGAGCAATTTCTCCTTTTGCCACAATGTTTGCCACTTTTAGTCATAGGTTATCCATTCAATTATATAGATTTTCTATGTTTTGACAAAATATGCTCAAAGTCGTCTGCTGCAGAATTGTCGTATGAGGGAAAGGGTTTAACTAAAGGGCATATTTCGTATGAGGAGGCTTACTAATAGTGATTTACATGCCTAGAACATTTCAACCTCGTCGGGCAACAAGGGACCGTGTTACATACTCTGTAACGAAATAATACATTAAGATGGTGTAGCGGTAAAACATGAACGGCTACAATTCTAGTTTTTAACATCAGCATGTACCTGTATGTCTCTTTTAAAAGTAACGTAGTCATTTGAGGTTCTTGCGAGACTTTACGTTCACCTGAGTCTTCACTGTTCACGGGTGCATCGAGACACCTTATCACGTGACTTGATTCGCTTATAATGCGAAACAGATTTAAGTTTTAGTTTCTGAGTGGGTCCGTTTTTTATCCCTGGTTGTCATTAATACAAAAAAACCTCTGCATTCGAGTCCGTTGGATGTTGTCGTCTTGCATGAAGTGAAATGATTCTAAAGATTAAAGAACTTTTACATCGTAAATACTGAAATACGGGGCCGGTTTATATTATCAAAATATAATTGCTGAATTATGAATGTATATATATTATGAATTGCTTGATGCAACAACACAAGTCACATACATGAACATTTAACTTTCTTACTTAGTTTAAACATATTTTATTCAATAAATGATACTTAGTATAAAAGTACACAGTACATTATACACAAAAGGGAAAGGTTCTCCTACGCGCTAACTTATCAATGTAGACTGGCGTGAAACGTAAGGGGCTGCAATTCTAGCTTTGTATCAAAATTATTTATATACATCTAGTACTAAAGTTAATAACTTATACACGGACACTAAAGGCTGTGGTTAGACTATGCGGATGCACAGGCTCGGCTAAAACTCCAATGTAGTTGGATGCATCGGGACCCCTAATTGTTAGATTTGTCTTTGATTTTTGTTTATGAAATACATTTTATTGCATACTTTCATATTGTTCCGTTCACTTTGAATTAAAGAAAGTGGTCATGATTTTTCGATCATGACCGGTGTCAAGGAGTGATCATGACCGTAGATAAGGACGTGCAAAAATTCCGCATAATTAACATGCTAGGGACTACTTTTTTATGTAAACAAACATAGCTGACCTAAATATCATTATTATACCTCACCTTACTTTGTAATGTTAAATTCTCATAAACTGATCATGGACAATTTCTTACTGTCTTATGCTAACGTTACGTTTTTAACCGGATAACAGTATATTGTTATCCTGGAACGCGCGTCTAAAATGTTGGTCATGCACATGCATGACGTCATCTAAAACAAAACGTCACCATTATAATTCAACTTTTCAAACGGCATTTCCAACAAAATGACTACGTATGTAAAATAACAGTTCGTTTCGATTTCGGAAGCAGATTTATCAACTATAGAATTTAAAAAAAAACTCCACAATGTAAACCAAATAGTTTACAATATGAAAGTATGCAATAAAAATGTTATTGACCCTGTACTGTGAACTCGTCGTTGGACCGAGTTCTTTGGATTTGGAAATAATCGAAAATTTAAAATTCTGAAAATTCTGTTGTCAATTATTAGTCCAGATATTGCCTATTACGAACACTCCATTTTGATGTGCCCGTATATTCGTGTGTTTTAAAAGAAATATATATAATATAATAATATATATGATATGTAGCGATATATCGGTATATCTTGTGAAATTCACATTGTCCTACATTCCTTTGGCTGAAGTTATGAAATTGAATTCAGAAATAATTACCAAATAGTTAAGACAACTGTAAACAAAAGAATGTCAAAATTCATGTACATATATATAGCAATGTGGAATTACAATGAAAAACATTCTTATTAACACGACGCGGCCGTTTTGCGTTCATTTTGATGTTACAAACGTAGGGGGGAAACCTCGAGTGCAACGTCAATAATTTGACCTTTGCATTTATACAAGGGTCAGGGCCAAGTCAATGTTGTTGCGCTATACATGCCAGGTAGAGGAGGGTAAAGCCACTGACAGAATGACATTTGTTTGGGATTAAGTTGACACTTTATATCACCAGGTAGCACTGCCAAATTTTACATCCTTGTCACTTTAAATATTGTTTACTTTGTAACCCTTTCCCACATACAGACACTCTCTGAATCGAGCAAGGGGATAAAATCGCGTTTCACACCTAGTCTTTTTATATAATTATATATATGCTTTGTTTAACAACACGCTATTATGCTGTGTTTTTTCAACGCCAGTGCTTTATTCAATACTTATACATTCATTATTAGATATTTTCTTTATTTTGGCTGATCTGTTTTCATAGACGTCTGCTGCATATTTCTTGTATCTGGGAAAGGGTTAAGTAAGGTTCAGGTTCTGCATTGGTTTTTATTATCCGATAATCTTCGTTTCTATTAACCACGTTCTGGTTTGTCACACTCTATCTCCTTGTTCATAGCAACAGTTGGAGCTTTATTTTTTATCTCTTACAAACAAACCTTCTGCAGCATGCAACTTCTTGAATGCAATAAATAGAATATTGAAATGTCTGTCAAAGTGTTATTACTTCTTTCCCCTTCTTTCCCCGCAATGATTGCAATGCTACATTTTCAAAGTTTAAGATTCTGCAGCTTTTTTCCTCAGATGATCTTTTTTAACCTTCAGTGTTCTTTCGATAACTCGAAATCGAAAGGGACTCGGAAATGACATAGAGTTATCGATGTGATCATCGAAGGATCGATAAACTTATACTAAATAAGCCTGTGTGGTGTCAGTTTTATAATGCATTTATACGTAAGTGCTTGTTATAGGTAGTCGTGGATTTAATCCCCGGACTTCCGGATCATACAAAATACTTTCAAAAGTGTAGTAATGGCTGCCCAGGGTGGCGGGGTTAGGTTTATGAGTAAATAGCTGGTGTTAGGTTAATGGAGCAGTAGTACTGGTAATTTAACCAGGAAACGACGTGATATAACTGAAAAACTACTGCCAGCGTATGTGATGTCGGTTGTGTAATGTTGCATGTATACGTAAGTATACTATTCTATAGAAGGCATGCCAGAAGAATTATCCTATTTTAATTTTGCATTCGTTTTACGCCGATGTGAACACTTTTTCAGTAATTTCGCGGTGTTTTCAGTGTAAATGACCAGTACTACCGGTATTATGTATCCTAACACTTGTGCATCCCGGCAACCCTGTGTGTCAAAGAGGGAAGTCACTCCTACCAACTTTTAAATACTTTGCTGTGACCCGCCCGGGGATCGAACCGCGGACTGCAGACCCCATCACGGATGCTCTTACCACTGCACAAATGAGACGGTAGCATAGCATTCAATATGTTTTGATTTTTTTTAAATAACTAGATCCGTTTCAGGCTATGATTAAATTAAAACGAAATATTCGAATATTCGCACGCTCAGATTATCGCGAGCAGTTGATTCCGTTAAATATATGCATCAGTCAATGGTAAAGGTATGGGGGGTTAATTCTCGTGACAGATTTATTATAATATATTATCATGGGCAGTCACATGATTAATTCATCATGATAAGACCGGGCCAGACCTTGCTGAGTTCGGATTAAGTTGAATGCCATTGAGATCATAAACAGATTAACTATTCGAAGGTCGGTATGTCGGGAAACGGCTTTCATATATGGGCAACAACCCACGAGAATCGACCTTCAGAAATATTGAATTTAATGGTTATTTCAGTGGCACCGATCTGCATTGAAATCTTTATAATTATAATTGTTCTAAATTAATGCTTGTTTTGAATGTTGCATCATTCGTTTTCCACAAATGGGCTAAGTATATGTGGAAAAGCAGCCAGATGCTTTGGAAGATTGTTATGTGGAGTACTGGTGTGAGAAAACCAGGAAATGCATGAGTAGGAGAGCTGGCCGCCGTGATATAACTGAGAAATTGTTAAAAACGGCGTTAAACCCCAATCAATCAATCAAAACTTTTTGAATATAATGATAATTTCTTGGCACATTCTGCATTTAAATAAAGGTACTTATTCATATGTGCTTCAAGAACTTATGCTAATATTATATTACTCACATTTAAAGATTTAAAGATTTAATATCATGCACACCATGTTTGAATATATTCATCCCAACTCTACGTTTTCTAATTTGATGCATGCTTTGTTAATATTGTTTTTCATTTTATGTTCCTGTCATTTTTGTGGCGATTGGTTTGACAATCGCCACAATGCTAACAGAAACAACAACAACGAAAAATATTTACATAGTCGGTTTTGAACAATCGGTTGGTATTATTTTTTCCTTACTGCAAACTAATTTACTCACATCCGTTATAGTTCCATCATTGATGCAGAGACGTGATTAATAATAATTATGTCAGTGCTACTTTGGTACCGGATTGTTACTAATACTTGAGTTTTATCGAGACATTATCTACATAGAGTTAAAATATGTAAATATTATCTTCGTCATGATTGGGCAGATAATAATAAATATCATTGCGCATTCTATCTGCCTTGCAATAACTCTGATGATACTCAAATCTGGAAATTCCAAAAGGTTCTATAAATAGCTCGCGAGACCGTTATCTCAATATTATAAACGCTTTATTGTGTAGTTGTTTAAATATATGAAAGCGTATAGATGATAAGACTGGTTTACAAAGGTTTAAAGGACACACGATGTCAGCATGTACACACGTTATGTATACACGTCTGCACGTTCTAGAGTCAATTAGCAATCAATGCTGAAAGTGTAGCCTAATTTAGTTTGGAGATCGAGCATTATAATATATGCCTATATTTTTATAAATTGAACAGTTTGGCAAATAGTGAAATTGTGCTTTTTGAGCATGTTTTGTGTTTGTTTTTGCACTCGCATTATTCGAAGCAGTTTAACAACCTCAGATACATATAAATACACTGTGTGTATATGTCTCTGACAACCCTCAATCATGCAATGTGAAGGGACTAAATTGAACGACATCATTGAAACAAACACCAAACTAATGGATACTGTTTTCTCTCCTTTCTTGATAATTTAGTCATTTCTAAAGTGTAAAAAATATTTTATCTTAATATGGCCTAGCGACCTGGTGATGAACATGTGATTACCCGAACAATTTAGATTACAAATAGCCATTCTAATGAGCTAAAACGGTAGTCTATCGCATACCAACTAAATTTTTCATAACTTTGGAATGGCCTAATTTTCAACACAGCATGACCAATTTCAGAACGTAACTAAAAAAATCACCAAGACAACATTCTGGCAAACTAACATTATTCTACTGTCAAAAGATGCAGGGTTGATACATTCTCAAATTTACTCGCACCAGAGTCATCGCAAGCCCTACATCGATATACTACTTGTTACTTTGCAGGATTTTCCATACGATCGCCACTACAGTGCCATTGGCGCTTTGATTTATATTGTATGCATATAAAAGTGTTTGTTCACAAAGCTGAGGGAAAGTCATTACATTTTGTATGAGCCGACTAGGCTTTAAACCCACAGCCTCCCACATCCGAGGCGGACACTCAACCACTATACAACTGATCCGTAAATAATCTAAGATTACATCTCTGTCTGATATGCATTTTGATTTATACCTATGTGGACTCAGATTCAATTATAATTTGAACTCACAAAATGCCATTCCAGCCCAATGCGAATGTGCAATTCAACTAGCCAAGATGAATGGTTTCCGATATAGCTATAATTTATGGGTTATTTTAATCTCCCGGAGCATCAAGCAATTAACCCGCCAAAAACAACGAGTCGTTAAATTAATCTACTGACCAGAACGAAATGATTGCAAGGTGTGTTTATAGCATGTTTATAGCATGTTTATAATTCCGGGGCGATGGGGTCGTGAGAGAGACGATGTGTGTATGCAGATGATATGTACAAAGGGTTTCTACGTCGAAATGAAAAGTGTTTTAATAACTCTTTCGTCGACAATGGAAATATAGAACTTTTTTTCAAACAATGCAGATTCAGGTGAGTCAGCTCGTAACGAGCTGTCTCACCTGAAATCAGCATTGTTTGCTTTTTAGTTATCAAACTATTCCAAAACTCTTAAGACAAGATAATAGAGTTGCCCGATTTTGAACATTGAATAGTCTACTCTAAACAATTCGTCGCTGAAAGAGTTAAAGGTACCGCACAATCTCACCAAACTCTTCAAACTCCGCCTATATGTTACATGTATATATGCCTAAACGTATATATTGATAACCCGCTAGAAGTATAGCCCCACTCGTTATACGCAATGTTAACCGATGTCAAGCGACAGTATTCTAAATTCCCCAAATCGCTAGACGTATCTCATATTTTCGTTATGTTTGTGTGTATTCTTCTCACAATGTAATAGAAGTCAGGCTAAGGCATTGCCAATTACCGTGTCACTTTCCCCAAGCCTTGTGGTACAATTGATATTCTAAGCAAGTTCTTAAATACTCCGGCACTTTACCTTTGACAAAATACTTAACTTTACAAACTGGTAGGAAAGGCTTTCCCGCTTTCATACTTGGCGATCACGTTTGTTTAGTTTAGCATTACGACTGACGCGCTGGTATCAGGATGAAAGGACCAGTAGTACTGGTAATCTACCCAGGAAACGCCGCGATATAATTGAACAAATACATGTTTAAAGCGACTTTAAACACCGTGCACATTATACAAACAAATTACTCCAGGACAAACGTTTATGATTAAACGTTTTATAACAGATATAACACATGTACCAAGTTGTGTTTACATAGGACCCGCCAATGAAACTAAGTATAAGCGCTGGTCCAGGAAATTCTAACATAGCGGATTGAGACCGAACGCGTGCGCAGCCTGGGCTAGTTCTGCACCGGTCACCCTTCGGTTAGTTTTCGCAGGGCACCGCCCAAGTACACTTTACTTAACTCTTTCAGCGCCGAATTCTTTAAAGTAGACCCTTCCATGTTCAAAATCGGGCAACTCTATTTTTCATATCATAAGATTTTTTGAATAATGCAAACAATGCTGATTTTAGGTTAGACAGCTCGTTACGAGCTGACTCACCTAAATCTGTATTGTTTGTAAAAAGCTCAATATTGCCATTGGCGCTAAAAACACTAAGCTGGCCAGTTTCCCATACATTATGGTAACACCGATATTCCTGGCAAGTTCATAGATCTTTCTCTTCCTATCTTCTATCAAATACAGAAAACAAACGTTTCTGATTAAGAGGTTATATCACCGGGATAACATATAAACAAAGTGTTGTTTACACAGGACCGACCGATAAAACTAATAGACACATTGCCGTAGCTCGTGTTTCCCGTGCACTAATCCGTTATTCTTTGTGATATAACGACGCCGCTTGATCTTAATTAAACCACGAGTCAGGTATAAATACAACCCCATTGATATTTGTAATAAACGAAGCCTATGAACTAATTGTCGAGTACGATCCGCATCTTCCCTTCTGGCTTCGGTGTCTTTCGAAACGTAATGGACGTCTCTGAGTGGGATCATGGACCGATAAAGGTGATTCTGTAAGTGTGGAATATGCATAGGATCATCACTTGCTCCCGACCTCCAGAGTGTAGGTTTATTTGTACCACCGTGACTGGATTATCGGGATAGATTACTCGGGATTGTCCGGAATTACTGATAGAACGAGTATTATGTTAGCAAACGCCACGCCCAAAATAGACATTCAGATATTTTGAAAGTAATAACAATTATTATCAAATTGTAAAGTGTAAGGCTGCGTTTTGTTAATTATAGTTTTCAAGATGTTTGTACAAGACAATATTGAACACATAATATACTGGTCAGACTGATTCGGGTCTTTCACTGGTCGCCGAAACGTTGAAGATCAGCCTTCTAATGCCGTGCGTGACCTGAGCAATCTTTCACTTTACGAGAAGCCAGGGAAAGGGGGGACCTGCGGAGCTGGCAGATCGCGTTCGAGCCCGGGGGTTGGCTTTAATTTCCATAACACCTCTGTGGTGTAGTGGCAAAGCGTACGCCGAAGGTGCTCGAGTTCGCGGGTTCGATCCCCGACTTGGTCATACCAAAGACTTTAAAAATTGTAATAATGGCTTTCACACCTTTGGCGTTTAGAATTGTCGGGTTAACTTTCCGACTGAATGGCAGGTGTAAAGATAAATGGACCAGTAGTACTGGAAACGTACCCGGGACAAGCAGTGATATGCATGTAACTGAAACATTGTGGAAAGCGTCGTAAAATATCATACAAGCAAACAAACATGAACAATCATCATGAGGAATTTCACCTTATGATGCAATATTTTCAAAGTCGTCAAATGCGCAGAAACTCGTCTGTAAGAGTGGTAAATGGTTAGGATGAATGCCTCTCTGTCTGGGGCGTGGTAAAAAGGATGGGATTCGGAAAGTAAAATGTGTTTAACACTTTCCCTCATACAGACGCTTTTTGACGCCTCTGTCGCAGACGACATTTAAAAACATTCAGGCGAAAGCAGAAATTGCTCATAATGCGCAATTTTCCTACTTTTGCCCAAATGATTTCAATTCTACGAAACAATTTAAAACTATTCTTGATAGACATATTTCACATATGTGTCTGCATGTTTTTTTTCCAAGGTGGTCTGCTTTTTTTGTATTCGGGAAAGGGTTAATTAACCCTTTCCCTCATACGACAATTCTGCAGCAGACGACTCTGAACATATTTTGTCAAAACATAGAAAATCTCCATAATTGAATGGATAAAAAGTGGAAAACATTGTGGCAAAAGTAGAAATTGCACGTTTTGTGCAATTTCTTCTTTTGTCACTATGTTTTCAAAAAGCTGTCTGCTGCAGAGGCGTCAGAAAGCGTCTATATGAGAGAAAGGGTTAAGGAAAATTGTCTCATAAATGAAAAGATCTTGCACTTTCAATAAGAGAGACATTACAATAAACTAACAATATTCTTTCGATAAGGTTACAATTAACTTAGACAAACGATGTTCTATCTGTGGAATGAAATCGATAATATTGAATCACAGCGTCCAGGCTGATAAGGGATGCGTAGAAAATGAATTAACCTGCTACTGATTCGTATGAAAACAAAACGTACGATTGTTGCCGATCTGGGACTAATTTGTGGAAAATACGAAGGCTAAGGTTCGGTATAGATATCAACATGAACGGTCAGTTTCGGAATTATTGGCACGATATGTGTTGTAGAACCTTTGTGCTATACAACTTTCTTGCGTATCTGCCTAAAGCTTGTTCACATGCTGAAGTATTTTGACGGATCAGCGGGCGACGACTTCAAGAGGCGAACCTTTATCCTATGCAACCAACATAACGATCGGACTTATCTTTTGTCACACGCAGACGAACTTTGACGGATAAGCAGCAGACACTTTTTGAAAAAACATAACTACAAAAGTAGAAATTACTCATAATGTTAATAAATTATTCGTCTTCTGCCACAATGTTTTCAACACTTATAAGTTATAACAATTAATACTGAATTAATAGATATTATATAGAAATTTGCCTAGGTTTTTCTGCAGCATATTTGCTGTATGTGGGAAAGGGATGAAACAGATTATATAT
Source organism: Serripes groenlandicus (assembly GCA_031761405.1). NCBI lineage: Eukaryota > Metazoa > Mollusca > Bivalvia > Cardiida > Cardiidae > Serripes > Serripes groenlandicus. Next base: position 21,779,657 of record JASEVX010000010.1, read on the forward strand.
TCTACACGGGGAACAACAATTGGTAGATAATTATATTTCATCCAATATATAAATATTTAAAACAAATTATATTCAAGATTCTTTTAATGCAAATTAATGTCGAAATGGACGTTAACGTATTTTATAACAATTTCGTTTTATGAGCCCATAGATGTCCAACGATCTCTAAGGGTGTAAACATTATGTCTAAGCATCATTAAGTATGTCTAAGTTTTACTGAGGCAAGTCATTAAAAAAACGATCATATATAGGAGATTTCGAAATTAATTGAATTTAGCTAACTTGTACTTGTATAAGAGCGGTTCTCTGAGAACACCAAAATGAGTACATTATTTTTTTTCAATTTTTAAACTCAAATCTCAGTCATGCTAGTCGGTGCCAATAGACACAGTTTGTCAGATGTTTATGAATTTCATCTATGAATTATTCACGAATAGTGCAGACCCAGATTAGACTTCGCAGGATTCCAATGCTGTTTTTCAACCACAATTGTAATACAGGCCTAATGCTTAGATTCCGTAGAGCACAGCTCATATGTTCAATTTTCTATTCGTTACCGTGTTACAGACACGTATGGAATGCTGATAAGACCGGCCTGTAAACAGAGAAGATACTGACTAGACTGCGCGGAGACACACGCCGAGCTGGGTTGTCATTGGTCGCAAAGTTCAGAAGATCGGTTTCGTGCGATGGGATCCAGTCTCTGTACAACAGCCATAGTATCAGTAATACTTTCGGGAACCACTGTCTCAAAGTTTGCTCCATTTACTGATGAATTCCACCACTCATTTAACCTACGAACTTTAAACTACCGTTGTTAACTCTCATTAAGTTGGCACACTACTTGATGAAATGGTAAAACACAAGAGAATGGTTTAAACAGTCGTCTTTGAATCACCCACACATCAAAGTATCGACGAGTAGATCGGGGTCATAAGAGGCTTTGTAATAATCTGACGAGGGTATTATGAGTAGTCTAATTTTGTGTACAGTAAGACATCAACACGTGTTTGGTTTTATTGTTTGCTTTACCCTTTAGATTTTGATTCCGTCCAACTTACCATGTTGTTTGATGGAGTATGAGAAGATAGGTGGGAGCCTGTATTCGCCCACCGCCTTGTCTTGCGCTGTATGTAACTCTCAAGTTTATAAAATGCTTATTAAAGTGTTGCTACTTTAGAACATTAGTGCAAAACAATGTCTTCTTCTTCAGACTTGTTTGCTATCTGCTGGGCCGCGGATGTATTTGGCGTAATTTGACCTAACAGTAAGGTCATTTAGTTTCACGTGCAAATCATTATTACCGCTTTCAAAAAATATATCATTGCTTTAAAAATATAAATTTATAGCCCGAGACTTAGTGCATGGAAAATATGTTAAGTAATTGAAGGAAACATGAAAGCGCTTCTGGCGGGGAGGTAAACTAATTAGGAATGGCACGCGTTAAAGGATGTGCTGAAATAGCAATGAGAGACGTCTATATTACACTGGCAAAAAACCGCCCGTGGCCCCTGACATAAATGCTGATTGACATATGGCAATGGGGGTAAAACATTGGGCGGCGTGAAACTAACAGTTTTCGTGATGGGGAAATTGTTGAAAAAAACTCTCGCGAATCATTCACAGATTTATGTGCATTGTAATTGTGTCTGAAGTCTTTTTTAAAAACGTATTGCATATGAGCCAGTGCATGAGAAAATGTTAAAGTTGAAATGTCTTATCAGCGTAGGCTCAACAGCATATTTATCTGACTTGTCTTACCATCAATACAGAAATTGTCAGAAGCATCTAACAAGCGTTTGTAAGTAATATGAAAATAATAAAATATGAATAGAATGTATTAATTAACTAATACAACACACATGTATCTCGTCATACATGAAATATCTATATATGAATTCAAGCAAATCAAAATATGTCAACGGTATATACATATCTTAATCGGATTGTGCTGATACACAGGCTGATCTGAATCTAAATTGTTCACAAGAAACAACTACAGTCGAACCTGTGCTAAACACCACCTTTGTAAAGCAATTCCCTGTCTATAGCAACCGATATTTTAATATTTACTCATTTTTTTGCATAATTTACCCTGTAATTAAAGACCACCTGTGAACAAAGACCAGATTGGTCTCTCCCCATGGGTGGTCCTTCAACACAGGTTGTAGTACCTTTTTTTCAATAACGGGCTCATATATAAAAGGCTCAAAAGTGGAAAACATTGTAGCAAAAGGAGAAATTGCGACAATTCTGAAGCAGACGACTTTGAATATATTTTGTAAATATTTTGATCTTTAAAAACATAGTGACAAAAGAAGAAATTGCTCAAAACGAGTAATTTCTCCTTTTGCCACAATGTTTTCCACTTTTAGTTGTAGGTTATCCATTTAATTATATATATTTTCTATCTTTTTACAAAATATATTCAAAGTCGTCTGCTGCAGAATTGTCGTATGAGGGAAAGGGTTAAGAAATTGCTCATTATGAGCCTGCTGCAGAGGCGTCAGAAAGCGTTTTTACGTGAAAAAAAAAGGGGGTTCACTTTAACTTTAAAACTGCTCGATTCTGATATGAATGCAGATTGACATATTGCAATGTGGATAAAACGTGAGGCGGTGTGAAGACTACGGTTTTCTCGGCGGGGATATTTCTTACGAATTCTTACAAAACTTCTCAGCGATGGCAATTGATCCGTAAAACGCATGAAACGATACCATGCTGTATCCGCAATTTATCCGTAAAACGCATGAAACGATACCATGCTGTATCCGTAATTGATCCGTAAAACGCATGAAACGATACCATGCTGTATCCGTAATTGATCCGTAAAACGCATGAAACGATACCATGCTATATCCGCTTAATCCATTGCATCTTCTCAAACATCAAATGTATGGTCGTCTATATGTGTCGTACTACAAAACATGAATATTCTAAGGGTACTGCAGAGCTTTAGATAAGGGGCATTTTTCATGTTCTAACAACCTTATTTGACATTCAAAACCTATGTTGTGGGTACTCACGAGTCTTTTGAGTACCCACAACACAGGTTTTGGTCGAGTAATAAGAGAAAATATTGTGGGGAAAAGACTTTTTCACTCCCGTCTTATCTAGTCCTCTGGCCCGTACTTATATATTATTATCGGAATGGACCTCACCGAAAATGCTTAGTTAAGTAATGACTAAAATCAGGCAGAGAGTGCCTTTCAAATAAAACAGAGAGCTGAGTGAGCGTGTCGTTGATGTATTACTAAATATAGTGTCCCTGATTGTGTCTAACAAATCCACTTTCGATCGGCTGGTACAGAAATTGAAATTCTTGATTTATATAAGTATTTAAGAAATTCTTGAATCCTTGTTGAAATGTTGGGCATTTTTTTTCTAATTCGAGGCCAACGGTAATATAAATATAAATCATTTCGCTAATGAATTTTTCAATCAAGTAAAACCTGGAATTTTATAATTCTGTCGTTTAACTTCCGGGAAAATCCGGAAATAAAAAAAGCCGGATTCCCTTTAGACTGTTATCGTTTGCAGTTATAATTGAATGCGTTGTTTTCAATCTGCGTAACGTCTTTATGCAATTACAGCGACACATTCTAAACCATCTCTACAACTTTAACCCTTTCCCTCATACGACAAATCTGCTGCAGACGACTTTAAACATATGTTGTCAAAACATAGAAAATCTCTATAATTGATTGGATAACCTATGACTAAAAGTGGAAAACATGGTGCCAAAAGGAGAAATTGCTCGTTTTGAGCAATTTCTTCTTTTGTCACTATGTTTTCAAAAAGTCGTCTGCTGCAGAGGCGTCAGAAAGCGTCTATATGAGGGAAAGGGTTAAATGCTTTCAACCCTTCTATTGCTAACAACTTTTCCGAGAAATGATTTAGTGTTATCTGCCAATGGTTGGCGGCATTTGCGTTAACTTTCTGAGGATGTACCATCGGTTTTCACCCAGAATATTCACATTTAATTATGTTCTACTTAGTTTGACGTTGTGGTTTCTTATTTGAAATCTTGTTTTGTTTTATTCATAAACATTTCAGCGTAAGTAAAATCCCTGTATCTATATTACTATGAATAATATTGGGGTAGATTTTATGGTGCAAATTGACAGTAGGAAATTGATATTTAAATCTAGGAATTTGTCGTCATTGATCCTTTCCCATGTACAAGACATCTACAGAAGACGATTTTGAAATCCCCTGGGGAAAATATGTATGGACAATCTCTTAACATAACTGTTTAGTTTTAGAATAGATTTGAAAATATTTTGACAAAAAGAAGAAAGTGTTCATCATGAGCAATTTCTCCCTTTGCCACTATGTTTTCAAAAGTCGATTTCAGAAGTGTCAGCGTATAGGACAGGGTTAACGCAATACTGTATGGCACATAAAAATACTAAACTCAACAAGATACAAGCCGTTCCACGAGAAAAAAACAACATTATAGTACTTTTGTATCGACCTAGATCAGCCTGTGCGGTCCGCGCAGGCTAATCCGGGCCGACACATTCAGTCTCAGGGTGATAGAGGTATGTAGTATTAATTCTTGTTACAGATAATTCACAGGAAGCGAATAGTGTCTATCCGGATTAGCCTGTATGGTATGCTTAGGCTGATCCGGGTCGATACTTTACGCAGAGTCCACAATGTTGGTTTTTCTCTAATGGGACGGCTCATATCAATATATCTGCGTAATGTATCGACCAGATCAGCCTGCGCTGTCCGCGCAGACTGATCCGGCCGACACATTCCGTCTAAGGGGGGATAGATAGAGTAGTGATTCCTGAAACAGTTAATCCACAGGAGGTGAAAAGTATCTGTCCGGATTAGCCTGTGCGACATGCTAAGGCTGATCTGGGTCGATACTTTACGCAGAGTCCACAATGTTGGTTTTCTCTAATGGGACGGCTCATATCTTGCATTGTGGCATTTGCCGACTTTGGTGAACGTAACTTATTCCTCACTTTGGTGAACTTGTTCCTCAATAATTCCTTAATTTCTGTTTCAAGAATCAATACTATATACCTCTATTACCCTGAGACGGAATGTGTTGGCCCGGATTAGCCTGCGGGGACTGCGTAGCCTGATCTGGGTCGATACATTACGCAGAGTACATGATGTTGGTTTTCTCGCGGGACGGCTCAATTTGGGTAAATGTAAAGCGTGTTTCAGGCATGACTGTAAAATGATGATAACTTCGTAAACAATTTTACAAACAAAGAGTTCACACCCATCCGTACAGCGGTTTGTTTGAAGTGCCATGTTTCATTCTCTCCATTGACACTCGGGCACCAGTACTCCCATAGATAACCATATTTTATAGCTGATCAGCAGACTTCCTGGTTCCCGAACTGATATAGTTGGTGTAAAGACAGTTGCTGACCGATAGTATCTAAAAACCCTTTTTCGTTCCCTAGCTTAGTATTTGGTTTGCCACCCACGGATCATGATTAAGTTTGTTATAGCAGTGTGTCGGGTCCGGGTAGCTCAGTCGGTAACGACGCGGGCTGTCATTCCAGGGGTTGTGAGCTCGAATCCCGGCTCGGCCAACTTTCTTTCCGACGTTTGACAAAAGTCATTGCGACATGCGTCATTCGTCTTCCACTAATGGGTTAAGTCTATGTGTTAAAGCAGCCAGTTGCGTCGGAAGATTGTTGTGTGGAGTACTGGTGTGCGAAATCCAGGAAACATATAAGTAGGTGAACTGGCCGCCGTGATATGACTGAGAAATTGTTAAAAACGGCGTAAAACCCCAATCATACAATCAATCAATCAATATAGCAGTCATACGACTGAAATGCGGACGAAAACGTCGTAGAAAGGCACAGTATCAAAACAAATATTTTACGATAAACACGCATTTTGAAAGAAGTATTGCAAATGGAGATATTGCTCATAAAGAGACTGTGACATTTGGGACAATTAAATATAGGGTTAAAATGTGTGTTTGTGTTTTTTACTGCTGATCTTTATCCACAGGGTAAAGGTCTTTTATGGCTCTTGTTTTGAATAGTTCACCACTGTTCTCAATATTTAGCCAACATTAGTAAAATCAAAGGCCGCGTTTTTTTACTTCACTGTTCGCAGTCGGACACATCGCCGAACTGCAATAACCCTAACCTGATAGGCATACCGCAGCACGAAATAGTCCTGCAATATATTCACTAAAATGAATATAAATGATATAGAAATGCTTAAACTAAAAGTAATTTTAAAAAAAAGGATGCCTGTCTGATTTCTCATCTCAATGAAACAATGCAGAAGAAGGGCTACTCAAGAAATTAAAAAGTAACAAATCCGCTGTGGGCAGGCAGGTATTTGTTTACATATGTAATAACTACGTTTAGGTTGGTTTCTGAAGTCTTTTCAACATTGTCACAATGTTTTCAATTTTATTTTTAAAGGGACATGTAGTTACACATTCATTTCCATAGTTTATGTCTAGACGTTTTTAAAGTTGTCTGCTACAGATTTGAGAAAAGGTTAAGGGCAGGGAAGTAAATATTAACTAAATATAGATAATTGAAATCGATTCCAGTCTATGAATTTAAAGAGAAAACCACTTGACTGACGATGTCAGATAGCGGTAAATGAGTAATTTATTACTTACACATCCCCAATATACGTACCCTTTCACATTTTTAAAATTAAAAATATATTTCTTTGAGGGATTTATTTATACCTTATTGTCATTTTAAACCACGTTGTTTGATATCCCTTGCGATGCATGATCTCAACGATGTACATCTACCCACAGGTGCCAGTCTCGTTTAAAATCTATAAATAGTATTTGCCTATATATTTAATATTATATTTAATCGACGGCTTTGTAATACAACGTTCGACGGCTTTGTAATATAACATTCGACGGCTTTGTAATATAACATTCGAAATGAGTGAATTAACTTCTTTTAAGCGTTGTGCTATCTTATTTCTGCAAGTTTCACGTGGTTTCAAATGATACTTACGGTGGTTTTTTTAAAGATGTAAGTTCCAGAAACATTGCACATCGTGCATTTTAAAACGGTATTCCGATAGCTAATAGGTGTTTCACTAATCGCTTCTACAGCATTAAGATGCACAAGAGCCACAGGTAAATTACAAAACAAAAAGCAAAAACAAAACAAAAGCACACTAACAAATCGTGAGAAATATTTTTTTGTTTTAAGTTTTCTTTCGAGTTAATGAAATATTGCAGTATCTTTGTATCTCTGAGAAACAATGCTTCAAACGTCAGCGTTGTATGAAATGATACATTTAGAGTTTACTCAAGATATTATCAGTCGCCGGCCAAATCAAATATTGTAAAGAAATTGACATTTTTAGATTCAAAAAGCACGGAAATGTTGCCCTGTGATCATTGTGGTAAAGAGAACAAATGACTTGGTAAAAAAGTGATGCTAAAGACGTTTATACTAACTTCAAAACGAAACAACAAAAGAGTTAACACTTTATTTATTATTACACTCACAAAGGGCAGTCTAGACACGGAAACCTATTCTTCTAACTCTTTCACTGCCAAATTTCACAAATTCGACTCGTCTCTCCTGAATCTGCATTGTTTGCAAAAGCCTTTAATTGCCTTTCGCTCCTACAGACACATTTTAAGCCTCTGCAGCAGACGAATTTAAAAAAAAACCATTGTGACAGAAGAAAAAAATGCTCATCATGAGCAATATCTCCTTTTGCCGCAATGTTCTTTATCAAATTGATTCAAGTATTACACTTTCATTTACAGTGAGTCTTTGTTCTAAGTCGTCTGCTGTATATTTGTTGCATGTTGGGAAGAATTATGGTTTAACTACATATTGTAGCATTATACAGTTACACCAGTATTGAATTGAACCATGGATATGATAAACCCTTATATCGCTGAATTATTTCTGCTATAGCTCAATATTGGTATCCTCACCATTTGTTCGTTCCAATGTAATCCCCAGTCGCGGCTGTCATGGAGGATTGCCATTGGGCCAAGGCATATTTCCTTGCCTAAAGTACTAGTTTGTTTACCCAGAGATCTTGAATAAGTGGACTATGCATGTGATATAACTGAAATCATGTTGAAAATGGAGTCAAACTTCCAATTATAATAACAAACAAATATTTCTGATATAAAGAGAAGAATTTGCCTACATATTGATGTATAATGCAATCCGAGATTAGACTGCATGAATGTGCATGCTGATCTTTGTCTACTTTGTTCGCAATTGTATTCTAAAATCAAGCACAATTAGCTCAGTCAGTAGCGAGGAGGACTGTCAATCCAAGGGTTGTAAGTTCGAACCCCAGCTCGGCCAACGTTCTTCCAGATGTTTGACAAATTTCACATTGACAAACGTCATTTTTTTTTCTACCAATGGGCTAACAATCTTTGTGAAAAAGCAGTCAGTTTCTTGGAAAACATGTTGTCTTGACTGCTGTTGTGAGAAAACCAGGAAACACATTAGTATTTGAATTGGGCGAAGTGATATCAATGTATTTTTTTTGTAATTAGCGTTAAACCCCAATCAATAAAACAATTTAGCGGAAATGCATTCGATTATGGTGAAGGCAACAGTCCCGTTTACAGGATAAGGGTTAAAAAAGGGGTTCACTTGCAGGCTACTCCCGAATGTTACACTGTAAACCCTTTCCCACGTAGAACAAATCTGCAACAGACAACTTTGAAAACATCCGGTCATAAATTAAGGAAACTTGTTAGTAACGAAATTGTAATTACTGAAAAGGGTTGAAAGGACTGTGGCAACCTGGGAAATTCACTATGCGCAATGTATTCTTTTCCCACAATGTTTTTTAAAAGTCTTAAAATGCAGAAGAGTCAGAAAGCGTCTACATGTGGGCAAGGGTTAAATAGCCTTTCGTACATCACGATAGAGAGTTGATACGGGACTGATAAGCCACAAGTTGGCTGTGATCGATTGCTCCCCTATCAGAAATGTATTGGTTATTTCAACAGTTATCATTCGGATAACACTTGATGCGATAGTAAAGCATTCTTCATCGTCTTTTCATTAAACCCTTTCCCCCCATACGACAATTCTGCAGCAGACGGCTTTGAATATGTTTTGTCAAAAAATAGAAAACATTGTGGAAAAAGGAGAAATTGCTCGTTTTGAGCAATTTCTTCTTTTGTCACTATGTTTTCAAAAAGCCGTCTGCTACTTTTGCGTCAAAATGCGTCTGCATATGGGAAAGGGTTAATCCTTTCCGACATAAAACTCCGCAGCAGATACGAACGACTTTCAAGTCGCCAGGGGGAAAAAAAATGGAATTTTTCTATAAATTATCTTTTAATTATTGGATAGAGTTGAAAATTAAGTGTTTAAAGAGGAAATGGCTCATGAACAGTTCTTCATCTCGTCATAATGTATTAACTCTTTCCCACATACAACAAATCTGCAGCATACGACTTTGAAAACATCTCAACAATAATAAGGAAGATCTCCCTAAATGAAGACGTACTTATTGAATGAATACAGGTGAAAACTTTGTGTCAAAAGGAGAAATTGCTCGTTTTGAGCAATTTCTTCTTTTGTCACAATGTTTTCAAAAGTCGTCTGCTGCAGAGGCGTCAATAAGCGTCTGTATGTGGGAAAGGGTTTAAACGATCGTCTGCTGCAGATAAGGGAATTGTGCCCGCGTGTGTGAAGGGGATAGCCCATTCCACGATATTATGTTTCTGTCGTCTCATTTGGAAACACTTGAGTGTACACCAAATGTATCATGTGAAATTTTGAAACTTTATTTTTTATTTTGATAGAGGGTTGAACATAATTTGGAAATTTTAGAAATAACTCGTATCGGATAATTTATTTATTTTCCCCTCGTAACATATTCCCGAAAGTTTCTTCTTTAATAGAGGCGCCTTCCCCACACCCACAATTTTCAAAATTTATTCAAAGAATACTCCCGAATGTCCAAATGTAAAACTTCTTCTTGTCATATGTTTTTAAAAGGTGGCAAATCTCAAATATACTTAATAAAACATGTTTTAATTGACAATATCTCAGAGGTAGAGTATCGGCTTTCGTTGAGCAACAAGGAAGCAGTCATTGAGAGTGATTATCGATTTAACATTTTCAGTGCCGAATTTCACTAAGTTGACTCTCCCATGTTGAACATTGGATCGTTCCATTTCTCGTCCAATGGTAAAATTGGTAAAATTTTATGTCTAAGAGGCGCGGTCTATCACTCTTTGGGCGTTTTTTCCCTCGCAAACAATGCAGATTTCAGGAGATCTGTCTCATTGTTTGCAAAAGTCTTTAATTGTCTTTGAAGCGAAAGGGTTAAAGAATATATGATATATTTTCGCAATTTGACGCAAATGCAACCGACGATTTTTCGATAAATTATGACGAATGGAGAATTTTTCTCAATATGAGCATATTTTTCCCTCTTCCATAATGTATCCAGCCCTCTTCCATAATGTATCCAGCCCTCTTCCATAATGTATCCAGCCCTTTTCCATAATTATCATTCCATTTACAGAGGTGTTTCGCTAACCCTTTCCCTCATATAGACGGTTTCTGACGTCTCTGCAGCAGACGGCTTTTTGAAAACATAGTGACAAAAGACGAAATTGCAATTTCTCCTTTTGCCACAATGTTTTCCACTTTTTGTCATAGGTTATCCATTGAATTATGGAGATTTTCTATGTTTTGACAAAATACGTTCAAAGTCGTCTGCTGCAGAATTATCGTATGAGGGAAAGGGTTAATGTTCCTGGATGTTTATAAATAAAGGCGTCTGGTGCCGATTTATTGTACATTGTAAATGGGAAAGGTTTTAAAAACCAAGCTTTAATTGAAATGTGTGTAAGTGTCAAGCGCAAAAATATTCTAATTCAGATATCACGCTTTTATACTGAGTCACCTATTCTTTTTCTAATTCAGTGGCTAATTGATTCATTTACTGTAATAACGCGTTTTGTTAAAAAAAAAACGACGAACTTCTCCCACTTGATTCCTGCAACCATAATAATAAAACCCGTCATTGTTAACCCTGTTCCACCACCTACTGACGCATTTGCTTTTTGCTGCAGACTTCTTTTGAAAAAAGTTTGACAAAAGAGCAATTTCCACATTTTGCCAAAATGTTTTCAACGGTTTACTATGTATATTTATTTTTATCCTCATGTATTCTGTTTGTAGAACTGAGAGAAATAAAGGAATTTGTATTGTATTGTGTTGTATTGTATTGTATTGTATTGTATTGTATTGTATTGTATTGTATTCACTAATTACACTTTCATTGATAGAGATGATCTATATTTGAGCTGCCCCTTGAGAAAACCAATAGTGTGGACTCTGCGTAATGTATCGACCCACATCAGCCTGCGCAGTCCGCGCAGGCTAATGCGGGCGGACACATTCCGTCTTAGGGAAATATAGGTATAGAGTAATGATTCCTGAAACAGAAAATCCACAGGAGGCAAAAACTGTCTGTCCGGGTAAGCTTGTGCGGCATGCTTAGTCTGATCCGGGTCGATACTTTACGCAGAGTCCACAATGTTGGTTTTCTCGTGAAACGGCTCATGTGTGCTTACAAGTAATTGTATGTTTACATACTTATTGTGTTTCCTTTATAATGAGTCATGCATGAGTAGCCAACATCATTAACCAAAAGTAAACTGTGCGAAAGTGCATGCTGATCTTGGTCTACATTGTTGTTGAAATGTGTACATACCAGAAACGCATATGTCGTTCTACCATTTCCCCCTTACAACTTAACTGCAGCAGACGACGTTCAAAACATTTATGCAAAAATATGGCAAATCTTTATAACTGAAAAAAAAAAAAAGAATATTTAAAAGAGTTGAAAACCTTGAGACAAAAGTAGACATTGCTCACCATGACAAATTTCTTTTATTTCAAAAATGTTTTAAAAAGTCGTCAGCTGCAGATGCGTTAAAATGCGTTTGTATTTGAGAAAGGGTTAAAGTCGCGAACTGCGTGATAAGGGTAATATCGGTTTTTATTTAAATTGTTATCATGAACAATGCAAAAACAATACAATGTAAGTGTTTTTTCAGGGGATTTTTTTTGGTTGAATAAAAACAATACAATGTAAGTGTTTTTTCAGGGGAATTTTTTTGGTTGAATAAAAACAATATGTAGATGCCATTGACAAGGTTAAATAGGTAATTCTAAATAAAACGCGGTCTCAATCCCGTTAAAACTGCATGGTTTAAATGCCATTGGAATTGCAGTAAACGAGACTCTAAATATCGAAGAACACTTGTTGGTGAGAAAACTTGGCGCTACAGCAGTTGGAGATTTCAAGTGGCTTTCGAATGCAATTGCTTCGATATATATATGCAGTAGATACATTTTTTTCTTGTATATTAGTAATGTAATTACATATTACAGAGAATTTAAATATGTTTCTATTTTAAATTTAAGTTTCTAAAGACTAGTAGATATACATATTGTGTCTTCATTGTGTGAATATATATAAATATGAGAATACCTTTGGGTTAAATATATACGGTTATACGTGGGGCTCTTCAGAAAAAACATTGTCTATGCTATGATAAAACTTGTAGTTTTTATGCAATAAAATATAATTCTATTGTAATTTATTTTGTTTTGTTTTACCGCTGCAAGCATGAAATCACCGAATCAACGTGAGAAAAACCAAATTAGTGTCGGTGGGCTAGAGTTGTACCATAAGAGTCCGTCAATGGGAATACTTACAGCAGAGTTCCAGAGAAGGAGGAGTATACAGCTCTTTCCCCCACAATATCTCTCTTATTATCCTACCAAACCTTATGTTGTAGGTACTCTTAAGAAATCGTCTCATTGAGATGATTCTTTTGAGTACCCACAGCATAGGTTTTGAAGGTCAAATAAGGATTTTAGAGCATGAAAAACGCTCCTCAGACGATTGTTTTGAGTATCCACAACATAGAGTTAGCACTAAAGGATCTAATACTATTCCAATTAGGCACTATGTCGGGGAGGACTTAAAACAACTCTAATCTTTATGAATACTCTGTATTTTCATTATCCAATTCAAGTTTCTAATAAACCGTCCACAGTTCTAGAAAAAACAACAAAGACAACTTAATTTACATATGTAAATTAATTTAAATAGGAAGATTACCTGCATAACCCTGATACCCTATATACATGCAATTCGAAAATTTCTCATTAAAGACGGTTTTATCCAGTCTCTATCATTCAGGAGCATTTGCCGAAGTTCCGCGTCAAGCAAGAATGCTGCAATGTAGCTTATATACATGCTTCTGACTCAGTTTCTTTCTTAAATAGGCCTTGTATAAAGGTCAATATAATGATTGGTTATTGATTACTAACTGCTCAGACGGATTCGTAAACATGTGATACGATTTTTACCTTTTGTCACATACAGCAAATCTGCAGCAGACGACTTTAAAAAAATGTCTACTGAAAAATATAGAAAAGGCTCTATAAGTGTAGGTACTGTAAAAGGTTGAAAATATTGTGGTAAAAGGAGAAATTGCTCGTTTTGAGCAAATTCTACTTATACTCGCGCTATTTTCAAAAGTTGTCCGCCGTAGATGCATCAAAATGCGTCTATAGGTGGGAAAGTGTTAAATTAACATTAGGTTATATAAATGCTTCTATAGGTGGGAAAGTGTTAAATTAACATCATAGTTTATATAAACTTCAAACGTGTCGATTGGCGTTTGCGCTTTAACAAAACAAACGGTTTTCTCTTTATTTACTTGCCGCGTAGACTGGCCTTTGAGTTTACAAGAAGCAGACGACATCTGTGTTCGTCTGGTAGACGTTAATATTTTGACATTTCGACAATTACACGTGTAAAATGTCAATATTGAAAACACGTGCACGTCTATTTCCCGTCTGCGCATGCTCCGAATGACACCACGGATAATTAGGAGGTTGGTATTCAAAATAAACAAGTTTATGTCAGTGCGTCAACAAATTACGTAAATAAGTAGGGAGGGGCAATCAGTTTGCCATTTGAGCCGGCCCGCGAGAAAACCAACATTGTGGACTCTGCGTAAAGTATCGACCCGGATCAGCCTAAGTATGCCGCGCAGGCTTACCCGGATAGACACTTTTCGCCTCCTGTGGATTAACTGTTTCAGGAATCACTACTCTATCTATCCCCCTTAGACGGAATGTGTCGGCCGGATCAGTCTGCGCGGAAAGCGCAGGCTGATCTGGTCGATACATTACGCAGATATATTGATATGAGCCGTCCCGCGAGAAAACCAACATGGTAGACTCTGCGTACTGTCTCGACCCAGATCAGTCCGCGCAGGCTAATCCAGGCCGACACATTCCGTCTCAAGGGGATAGATGTATCGAGTAATGATTCCTGAAATAGAAAATCCACAGGAGGTGAAAAGTGTCAGCCCGGGTCAGCCTGCTCGGCATGCTTAAGCTAATCCGGGTCGATACTTTACGCAGAGTTCACAATGTTAGTTTTCTCGCGGGACGGCTCATTTATTTATATTGCCTTCAGAGATGTGTAAATTATCCGATATTCTAACGAAACGTTTAATACTGATTATTTGAGTTAATCTGAAACAGTCTGATCTACTATTCTTCCATTTGCTGTTACCATTTGTTTTGGGCTTTTCTTCATGTATATAATTTAATTAATTTCAATTCAATCCTTTATTGGCAAATATTGGCACCATTTGTCTATGGCCATTTACAATATGGAAGAATATGACCTAGACAAAAATAAATGAATATGTCAGGTCAATAATTGACGAGAAATATTTGGTTTATCAAATGAAAAAGGTACACAGTAAGAATGGGTAAGTAAACATCAACAATCTTTATATATCAAAGTCTATATTGTTAAAAAGTCTGTTTCATTAAGTTTGTAACTTTTCTGAATTAATTGCTCTGAACTGAACTTCCATATTCCACGAAATAATCTGCTTCGATAAGACAAAACGAGCTTTTGATTAAATATTTATCTGCACAGGAGATTGAAGTATCTGGTGTCATTCCCGAAAACCAAATGGACCGTTTACCATGATGAATGGCTGGGTCTAATTACATGTCAATTAAACAGTGTATATCACTATCGTCTTCAAGAAATGAATTAGATACGAAACCCTGTTTTTGTTTGAACTATTTGTATTCTCCTACATAAAACGTCCAAGCCTATTCTCTAGCATTTAGTTGTCGAACTCACACCTTCGCCTATCAAAACCCTGTTTGGGTAACTGAGAGCTAAGATAAGCTAACTTATAGCCGTATACCACATGCAAACGCATTTTAACGGTGAGGCAAAAGTACAAATTCCTTATAATGAGTGATATCTCCTCTTACAACAATGTGTTTTTATCTTTTTCCTACCATATTCCTTCATGTATCGATATTATCCATATTTCCGCAAGACGATTCCTAACTACATGGATGAAAATTTAATAAATATATATATATATATATAAAACACTATAAACACATACATGTTAATAATATGGAAAAAAAACAACATACATCATTAATTACGTTCTTCGTAAACGCTCTAGAAACGCGTCTCCAATTAGATAATTGTTAATGAAATTTACGCCTAAACTCGCATATGTGTTCAATACATGAGTTTTGTCAAAACATATATGATCCATCCCGCGATAAAACCAGCATTGTGGACTCTGCGTAAAGTATCGACCCGGATCAGCCTAAGCATGCCGCGCAGGCTATCCCGGACGGACACTTTTCGCCTCCTGTGGATTTTCTGTTTCAGCAATCATTACTCTATACCTCTCTCTCCCTGAGACGGAATGTGTCGGCCCGGATCAGTCTGCGCAGTTTTTGCGCAGGCTGATCTGGGTCGAGACATTACGCAGAGGCCATAATGTTGGGTTTTCTCGCGGGACGGCTCATATGTAATGCATTGCATACGTTTCGACGGACATCGAATATTATTTTTACGCAATTAAAATGGCGCTGTGCGGTTTTCACAAACGTTTTAGAGACATAGTGAGTTTAGCACTTGTAAATGTGTGAGATTGAGATCCAATCAAATCTGTCAGATTTTAATCTTGACAAGCCAGATAAACTTTATAATAGAAATAGTCTGGATCGTCTTACTGGGATAATAAACGTACTTTGATTGTAATCGTAATGGCGGAATTTGTGAGGAAGTTATTGTTGTTTTATGAATGAAGAGATTTAAAATTTCATCCTCGTTGCGGATAAAGGTGATCCGAATGTAATAATTTAAGCCTCTAAAATTACAGAATGGATGGTAAATTAAGTGGAATTTTGAAGTCTTGTTTTAAATGTATTATGTTAGATAAACCAATCGTTTTTTCTAAGAATATTTTGTATTGACAATACTTTATACTACTTAAGTAAGTTTTTTAAGTAGAAGACATGCATTGAGGTTAACAGAAAAAAACACCTTGAATTTAAATTGCAAAAGAATATTTTGTATTGACAACACTTTATACTACTTAAGTAAGTATATTAAGTAGAAGACATGCATTGCGGCTAACAGGAAAAACATTGAATTTGAATTGCAAACCAGAGAGAGAAAAATGGAAACCTGATACAAATTAAACGTTGTATATATCTACACAGTGGAACCTGTGTATAAAGACCACCCATGGAAACACAACAATGTGGTCTTTTTTCAGAGGTGGTCTTTAATTACAGGGTCAATTATGCTGAAAATGAGTACTTGGGAAACTAAAAGTGTGGTTGCTATAAACAGGGAATCTCTATTCCACAAGGTGGTCTTTAGCACAGGTTTGACTATAGTTACAATACAATACAATACAATACAATACAATACAATACAATCTATTTACTGCCTCCTATGTAGCAGATATCGTACAATTTACAAACATTAAACAAATATATGAAACAGAATGTTGACGCCTCTGCAGCGGACAACTTTTGGAAACATTTTGACGAAAGGTGGATTGAACAATTTCACCGTTTGCCACACTGGTTTCAATAATTAAACTTTTCCCTCGTAGAGACTTTCAATAACTATGTCGAGATGCTTTATAGTCGTCTGCTGCAGATTTGTTGTATGTGGGTAGTGGTTAATGCGTCAGCGTACAGTGTAGGTCCGGACGAATATGCGTCCTACATACATAAATGCACCTTCTGAAAGAAACGGGAAGATCAGCACAGCTATATTTCTGCATAATGAGCCGTCCCTATAGAAAACAAACATTATGGTATCTGCGTAATGTATCGACCAAGATCAGCCTGCGCAGTCCGCGCAGACTGATCCTAGTCGACACATACCGTCTCAGGGGGATAGAGGTATAGAGTAATGATTCATGAAACAGAAAATCCACATGAGGCGAAAAGTGTCTATCCGGGTAAGCCTGCGCGGCATGCTTAGGTTGATCCGGAGCGATACTTTACGCAGAGTCCACAATATTGGTTTTCTCGCTGAACGGCTCATATATGTCTTTCAATGCGGCTTATTGATTTACCATATTAAACAGTTTTGTTTTTTTAAAAGGTCGTTTACGGAAGAATCACTAAAAGAACGTCTGTACAGGACAATGTGGGTAATTTCTTAGTAATGAGTTTATGGTTTTGGGTGCCTTTAATATACTGTTGGTTTTATGCAATGTAATGCATAACTTATGACGAATTCGCGATTATATCATGAGACAAAAAGGTCATTTTACGAAGAGAGCTGGAAATGCTGAATTGTTTAGCATACGAATTTTTCTCCTTGTTAACTCAGTTTATGTTCAAATGCATTTATGTATTGAAATGTATGTAGATTAACTTCAAACAATAGATTATCTGTATTTGCTTTAGATTCAGACAAAAGGGGTCCGTTAAACGGAACAACTTAGCATTGAGATGAATTTACTACGATAAGGTTCTGAAGGCACTAGATGTTTTCTCTGACTTTTTTTATAACAGGCTGTTCCACCGCTTCTCTAAAATTCAGAAAATAAGTTCTAGAGATGAGAGGAGAAAGAGAGAAAGCTAACGAGAGAGATATGGAGAGTTAGACAGAGACGGACAGAGAGACAGACATATATAGACAGATATATATATATATTGAGAGAAAGATATAGACTGAAGGAGACCGATAGGAGAAGACAGAGAGAGACCGAGAGAGACCGAGAGTGAGATTAGTACAATTGTAAATAAAATGCACTAATATATAGTAAAGATCTTTATCAATAAACACATCAGATTCTACAGCCGATTTCCGTTCTATAATTATTTCAATTAACACACTTATTGTCTCGAATAGCGTCATTAACATACACTACTGGCTTCATGAAAACATAATACGCTGTATTACATATAGTACATATGTGCTTTTATGTCTTTATGAAAAACGAGCTATAGCAAATTCTTAGTTTAATTAAACTTATCTATTTTAAATCGATTGCGAAACAAGCTTTAAGCTTATATTAATCACGCTCGATGTCTGCTTCCTGGAAACTTAACCAGTACTCGCGCCGATTGTGTGGAAAAATCCCAAAGTCAGGACCCGCTCATCACGGGACTCGAACCAGGGACCTTTGATGTGAGAGGCCGACGCTCTACCTCTGCACCACTGTCTTCCACATTTTTAAAGCCGAATTTCAAAAAATCGACTCTTCCATGTATGAAAATTGGACCACTCCACTTTTCGTTCAACAGGAAATTTGGTAAGCTTTAATGTCAAAGTGGCAAACAATGCAGATTTCATTGAGCCGTCCAGCGAGAAAACCAACATAACGGCCTCTGCATAATTCATCGATCCATATCAGCATGCAAAGTCCGCGCATGCTAATCCGGGCCGACACATTCCGTCTCAGGGGGATATAGGTTTAGAGTAATTATTACTGAAACAAAAAATCAACAGGATGCGAAACTTGTATGTACGGCTTAGCCTGCACGGCATGCTTAGGCTGATCCGGGTCAATGCTTTACGCAGAGTCCACAATGTTCGTTTTCTCGCGGGACGACTCATATTGTTTGCATTCCAAATTCATCTCATGTCTCTGTTGTCTGCTATCTCTCTTTGCGCAATAGTTTGTATTGGCAATGCAGTAGATCGATATACTAATCATTTCGTTTATGGAAACAAATGTTGATAGTACTCCAAGGCAACTGGCTACCTTTCGTCATAAACAATTTAGCCCTTTGTAGAAAAAGTATATGTGGAAAAGTAGCTAGTCGCTTAGAAAGTCTGTTGTACATGTGGAAAAGTAGCCAGTTGCTTGGCAAGTCTGTTGTACATGAGGAAAAGTAGCCAGTTGCTTTGAAAGTCTGTTATACATGAGGAAAAGTAGCCAGTTGCTTTGAAAGTCTGTTGAACATGTATGGAATACTGCTATGGGAAAGCCAGGAAACACATGTGTAGGTGAACTGGTTGCCGTGATATGACTGAACCATTTTTGAAACGGTGTTCAACCCCAATCAATCAATCAATCAATTCATCAATCAATAGATTCATCAATCAATAGATTCATCAATCAATCAATTCATCAATCAATATATTCATCAATCAATCAATTCATCAATCAATAGATTCTAGATTCATCAATCAATCAATTCATCAATCAATAGATTCATCAATCAATCAATTCATCAATCAATAGATTCATCAATCAATCAATTAATCAACGTTCGTTTAACGACGCTGATCGCAATGACTAGATTCAATCACGACCTCCTAGTCGACAGCTCTCGT
The DNA here is from genome assembly GCA_031761405.1 of Serripes groenlandicus. NCBI lineage: Eukaryota > Metazoa > Mollusca > Bivalvia > Cardiida > Cardiidae > Serripes > Serripes groenlandicus. The sequence goes on from JASEVX010000010.1 coordinate 21,799,316, forward strand.
CGTGACCGACTGACCTATCGCAGTTTGACGGTTGACGGTTTGTGGATTGGCTTTGGAGTTGTACGCCGCTTGAAACCTTTTTCAGTCATATCCAAGCGTGACCTAGGTAAGTATCTGTTTCTACATAGGTCAGGTTATGCCAAATACATCCGCTGTCATGCTGATCTAGACCCAAGTAGTCCATTAGAACACTTTATTTGCGTAGAAATGAGTGTGTACCATCACCAGAATGTATTGAATAGGTGACATTTAATTTAAATTCATTGTAAAAATGTGTTAAGGATGCACTGGAAATGAGTGATTTGATTACTTTTAGTAGTTTTACCTTCTTTGAAAGTGAAATTAGAGAATGCTAAACACCGGTTTTGTCCGGACCCGATATGGTCCAAAATGACGGTAACCGTTTCCGTCTGGTGAATTCTGTCTTGCAAAATGCATTATCCCCCATTTTCTTTGGATTGTGTTAAAGCATAAACGTAACTCTTTTCAAAGAAATTGATTTTTTACATGAGAAACGCTTAGAAAGTGTGACAATTGAGGACTGAAACTGGTCGATTTACATGAAAGAAGGAATTTATTTGGTATATTGTAACCTATACTCGTGCATTGAACCTGACACCATCGAAACAATCGTAGCGCTAAACCTCACAATCATGTCGCGGCTCGACAGGACTGGTTTAAAGATTGGTAACTCAAAACTCAGAAACAACTGGAAACACGTTAAATCACGTACACAAGCTATTCGAGGTTAAACGGGTTAACAACCGGCCGACGTGATTTGACTTGAACAATTGTTGAAAACGGCGTTAAACCCCAATCAATCAATCAATCAATCGAAACAATGTAATTTTAAAAGAATATTCCTACATTTTTCTAAAACTATGTGTCGCTTATTTCATCTTGAAATACAGTTAAACCTGTGCTAAAGACCACTTTTGGAATAGCGCTTCCCTGTCTACAACAGTTTTAATTTCCAAATTACTTATTGTCTGCATAAAAAACCCTGTAATTAGAGACCACTTGTGAACACAGACCATACTGGTGTGTTCCCATAGGTGGTCTTTATACACTGTAGTTTCGATATTTCTACTGCAGCTTATGCAGCGTCATAGGCCGCGTCTTGCAATCATCGATCGACCTTCACTTATAATGATCCTTTAACATATTTCGAGGCATTTTAACGCTTCTGCCACAGACGACTTTAACAATATTGTGGCAAAACGAAGAAAATCTCTATAATTGAATGGATAATCTGTGACTTAAAATAGAAAACATTGTGGCAAATGGAGAAATTGCTCGTTTTGAGCAATTTCTTCTTTTGTCACTATGTTTTCAAAAGGACGTCTGCTGCAGAGGCGTCAGAAAGCGGTTATATGAGGGAAAGGGTTAAACATATTTTCCATCAATTTGTTTATATTTGTTCTTAGTTGTCTACTGCAGTTTTATTGTATATGGATTTTTTTTTTAACATTACGACTTCAGCACGCAAGTTATTCCTTCGATATAATTTGACATGTCGATGGTCTGTAAATTAGAATTATGATAACAGCGAGGTTTTATTTCAATTATAACGACATTGACGAAGACCACAACACTTTAAAAGATACAAAGGATTCATTCATGAATGGCATTTAAAAAAAATCCAATCATATCTACAAGTATACGCATAATTGTTCAAACGAACTCAATTTCCCCCCTCTCAAATAATGAGAGTTTTGCTGAAGTCTCATGAACTTTTCCCCGTTTTTTGTTATCTCTAAAAACACAACTCCGCTCACGATGTACAGCAGTGTAGAAGCAATTATACGATAAGCCTTTTCAACGCTAATTAGTTTTATTACTTAATCTCTTAACGGTCGGGTTGTGAGAAGCAGTCTTTCTCCCTGTAGAAATTCGTTTTACATTTTCGAAGTCCGCGAGGAAGTCGTAAATGACAGTAATATGTCTGTAATTATCGTGTTATCCTAACAATTTTGTGTCAAGAAATGACAACAGTTTGAAGGATGTATCTCTCTTTGCTCAACGTACCTCTCATGCGTACCTTGTATTTAAAAGTAAAAAACAACAAATATTATTATTTGCCCCCCCCCCCCCCCCCCCCCCCCCCCCCCCTTTCCTTAAAATTATACAACATATCGAGGGCTTGGCGTGAAACGGTTGTAACTAAAATTGGTATTTTTTTACCAAGGTGAATTACCTCGCCATAAAGTCTTTATAAGCTTTTAATCATTGTTCTTGGTAAACAATGGAAATTTAGGTACCATTGCTCGTTCTGAGCAATGGCACCTAAATTTGCATTGTTTACAAAAGGGTAAAAATTGCCCCTAAACCAAGGTTTTCAAAATAGCTTTTTAGTTACAATCGTTTCACGCCAAGCCCTAGATATTGGAATTGTGAAAATATTGGGCTTATTCAGAACGTTCGAAAAGAGGGTAATCACCATGGGAAAAGAAGGAGATGCACATAATGAAATCGCATTTTAACCCTTTCCCACATACAACAGATCTGCAGCAGACGTCTTTTGAACATATTTGTCAACAAATAGAAAATCTCTATAAATAAATGGATAACCTATCACTAAAAGTGGAAAACATTGTGGCAAAAGGAGAAATTGCTCGTTTTGAGCAATTTCTTCTTTTGTCAGCATGTTTTCAAAAAGCCATCTGCTGCAGAGGTGTCATAAAGCGTCTATACGAGGGAAAGGGTTTAATTGATCCTATCTCACAATAAAACATTTAGGTATAACAATAACAGTTGAAGTTAAATTGACGTTAAAGTTACTTGTATAGCATACCTTAACAATAACAGACGTTTTTGACGCATCTGCAGAAGACCATTTTTGAAAAAAATACTTTGCTAACTTGAGAACTTGCTCATAATGAAAACAGTACTCAATTTTCCACAATTGTTGTCAACTCTTTCCGATAATAATATTTCAAGTATAACGATTTACCATATTTTTGCATGGACGTTTTCAAAGTCGCATGCTGCAGATTTGTTGTATGTGGGAAAGGGTTAATAGTTTTCCCTCTTTTTCTCTACGAGTTCTTTCTTTTATCAAACGCGATGACAATGGATTCACCGAGGCAAGATTTGTCTGTTGAATTCCTGCGTTTTAATATAGTCCCAAAGTTAGACACGTACGTCACATGGAATGTTGATACATTTGAATACGTGTACAGATGCGTTTTGGCCATATAACACTTTCACACAATATCTATATTGATTGATTGTTTGAAGTTTAACGCCACTTTCAGCACCTTTTCAGTTATATCTCGGCGTTTTTTGGATAGGTTACTGGCACTACGTGTTCCATTTATCTTGACACCGGCCAGTCAGTCGTAATGCTAACCCCGTCCCCCTGAGTGCCTAGGAGGGTAGCCATGACTAGTAATTTTAAAGGGTTTTGTATGCCCCGACCAGGACTCGAAGTCGCAACCGACTCCACCCAATGAGGACTTTCTACCACTACACCACCGATACGGTAGAATGCTTATATAGCATGCTGTATGGCCTATATTCCAACTCCACCAAGATCCACCAGCACAATCTGAGCTTGATATTCGCTGGTTTCCAAATCCCAATTGACGATTTCCGTATGACGCAGTCAAAATAGTATCAAGCTATCAGTTCGTCCATAGATGACAATTAAGTCGATGCATTCTCGGTGCTTCAATACAGAGAGATAATCTGTAATCTCGTAGTTCACTTTCTTTATCCACTTGGGTATTTTATTGTTGCACACTATCAAAATATCGCTATGTCTTTTCATGCGGTCAATTCTATTACCGCCAGGGGGACGAGATTAGAACGGTTTTCAATTGAGATTGATCGAAAAACAGAAAAAACACATTGAATCCTCAACTGAATGCATTTTGCATTTAGAGATAATATCACCAGAAACCATGCCCCGTATCTAGTAGGTCTTTGAAGTTTTGATTGTTCTGTTAAGGCAATCGACTTATTCATTTTGATTATTTATTTTTATTGATATCAAACTTGAAGGCCGATGAATGGATTTGGAGTGTAGGCGTTTTGTCTAGAGAAATGTCACATGAGAACTGCTCGCTGAAGTGGCGTGTGATTTCGGTTACTATAATGTTAAAGCTTTGGCATAATATGTGGCACTGTTAATTACTTAAAAGCACCCATAGTTTCGCTATAGAATTAAATAGTATGTAAATGTCAAACTTTGGCATACAAATAATAAAGTTCATTTGTAACGCTAAACGGAAAACATAACCGTTATAATTGACACCTCGAGGGCTTGGAGTGAAACGGTTGTAACTAAAAACCTATTTTGAAAACCCTGGTTTAGGGGCCTTTTTGATCCCTTTGTAAACAAAACACAATTTCCATTGTATACCAAGAAAAATGATTTAACGCTTATAAAGTCTTTATGGCCAGGTGATTAAACTTGGTAAAAAAATACCGATTTTTAGTTACAACCGTTTCACACCAAGCCCTCGACCTGCTAATGCTATTCCCGCTTAAAAATAACTTCGGGAAGTTAGTACCATACTTACAAGCCATTGGAAGTGACATAATTTGAATACATTATTGAAAAATTAATAGGAAAATAAGAAGAAGTGGCTCTGTTTGACCCAGAATGTTTTCAAACGTCGTCTGCTGCTGGTGATTATGAATGCATCTTTGATTGAGCTGTACTCTGTGACCACTGTAGATTCAGATCGACATAGTCTAATCTGGCTCTGAAAAATGTTAGCCATTTAGTCATAGAAGATTTCAAGCAACTTCTGCAAACCATTATGTATTTTTTGTGTCCCTTACCCTTTTCCACATACAACTAATACATAGCAGAGAACTTTGAAATAATCTATGCACAAATATGGAAAGTTTCTTTAGCTGAAAATATTATTATTGAATACAGTTGAAAACATGGTGGCAAAAAGAGGAAATTGCTCGCTATAATTTGTCACAATGTTTTTTAAATTTTTTTATCTGCTGCAGAGGAGTCAGAGATCGTCAGTATGTGTGAAAAGGTTAACCCTTTCCCTCATACGACAATTCTGCAGCAGACGACTTTGAACGTATGTTGTCAAAACATGGTAAAATCTCCATAATTGAATGGATAACCAATGACTAAAAGTGGAAAACATTGTGGCAAAAGGAGAAATTGCACGTTTTGTGCAATTTCTTCTTTTGTCACTTATGTTTTCCAAAAGCCGTCTGCTGCAGAGGAGTCAGAAGTCGTCAGTATGTGTGAAAAGGTTAAGCATGTGTGTATAAAGCAGGTCTTTTCTCACACGTGTATTAATTACGGTCGGTTTTAGAAGAGCATCGCTTATTTATATCAGACTTAGATAAACGAGAAGGTTAAATGAGAACGATTTGTTTGTAAATGTAATACCCTGTCCTTCATACATCAAATCTGCATGATTTTTTTTTTTTAAAAAACATCTCGGCAAATATATGGAGAATATTCATAAATAAAAAAAAAATGGAAAATATTGTGGCAATTGCAGCAATTGCTCATAATGTACAATTTCTTCGTTTACCACACGATATGTTCATAAATGCCTGCTGCAAATGCGTGAAACAGTATCTACATTTGGGAAAGGGTTAAACAGCGGGTGGGGTTTCGTGTTGTAATAGCTATGCTTGGCGTGAAACGGTTGTAACTAAAATTGATTTTTTTTTTACCAAGGTTAATCACCTCGCCATAAAGTCCTTATAAGCGTTAAATAATTTTTCTTGGTAAACAAAGGACATTTAGGTGCCATTGCTCGTTCTGAGCAATGGCACCTAAATTTGCATTGTTTACAAAGGGGTCAAAATCGCCCCTAAAACCCGGGTTTTCAAAATAGGTTTTTAGTTACAAACCGTTTCACACCAAGCCCTCGAGATGTTTTATCCGTGTATTCCGGTATATCCCACGGGATTAACTCCGACACGTGAGTACCATCATATAGAAATCACGTTTGTGATACATAATCACTAAACGCCTTGTTTCTCAGTGGTAAATGATATATTCAAAGGAAGGGAGCTTAAACTACAGAGGTAGAAACTCTAGATGGCTTATACGTCTCAGTGTATGTGCATTAGGAATGCAATTATGTGATGTTTTAAAACGTATTTACAACAGTTTAACGCCGTTTTAACAATATTTTCCAATTCTATTCTTACTGGCGTACAATTTAACGAATGTTTATGGAATTACCGGGATCGAGCATGGTATTTTTAATTTCAAGAGGGACTTAAATGTCTAATGCACTAATAGACACACTTTTTAAACACTTAATCAGCTTAATGCGACTTGAAAGAACATTTTAAGAACATCGCTTTGAACGTCCTTAGAGTGTAATTGCTAAAACAATAGTGGAAGACAGTGGTGCAGTTGTAGTCCGTCGTAGACCGTCTTAACTCTTTCAGCGCCGAATTGTTTAAAGTAGGCTCTTCCATGTTCAAAATCGGGTGTGTCCATTTCTAAATTTATGAAAGTTTTGGACTATTTTGATAACTAAAAGGCAAACAATGCTGATTGCAGGTGAGACAGCTCGTTACGAGCTGACTTACCCGAATCTGCATTGTTTGCAAAAACCTCAATATTGCCTTTGGCGCTGAAAGAGTTAAATAGGTTCTAGGCTAGGAAATGTCCCTTGGTCAAGGGACTATTGCCGCCGAGAACCAGGAACGTACCAGAAAGTCTTGTCTTAAATTAGTACTAGGCTATGACATGTCCCTTGGTCAAGGGACTATGGCCGCCGAGAATCAGGAACGTACCCAGAACTTCTTGTCTTAAATAAGTACTAGGCTACGAAATGTCCCCTGGTCAAGGGACTATGGCCGCCGAGAATCAGGAACATACCCAGAACTTCTTGTCTTAAATAAGTACTAGGCTACGAAATGTCCCTTGGTCAAGGGACTATGGCCGCTGAGAACCAGGAACGTACCCAGAACTTCTTGTCTTAAATAAGTACTAGGCTACGAAATGTTCCTTGGTCAAGGGACTATGGCCGCCGAGAACCAGGAACGTACCCAGAACTTCTTGTCTTAAATAAGTACTAGGCTAGGAAATGTCCATTGGACAAGGGACTATGGCCGCTGAGAACCAGGAACGTACCCAGAACTTCTTGTCTTAAATAAGTACTAGGCTACGAAATGTCCCTTGGTCAAGGGACTATGGCCGCCGAGAACCAGGAACGTACCCATAACTTCTTGTCTTAAATAAGTACTAGGCTATGACATGTCCCTTGGTCAAGGGACTATGGCCGCTGAGAACCAGGAACGTACCCAGAACTTCTTGCCTTAGATTAGTACTAGGCTGGGAAATGTCCCTTAGTCAAGGGACTATGACCACGGGAACCAGGAACGTACCCAGAACCTCTTGTCTTAAATTAGTACCAGGCTGGGAAATGTCCTTGGTCAAGGGAGTATGACCTCCTTAGAACCAGGAACGTAGCAGAACGTCAAAAACAACATATTCAAACGTACATGAGTATGGTCATACAACATAAAGGTAGATAAATATTACGTTATCAACACTCTCTAATGATGAAAATGTAATGGACACATATTATATTTAGATAAATAACATATATAGGATAATTCACAGATACAGAAAATACATTTCAAAACGAAACACTCCGAATTATTCATGGCCAACATAAGAGTCTGCAATGCCATCAAGTGTTGACAAGATACAAAGTGGCAGTGTGATATGACGGAACATTTGGTGTAGCGACACGGACTGATGTTTGTAGTTAACGTAACAGACTGTATCACCAACGATGATTCGGGTTGTTCAGCAGCTGTTCGCTTGTTTGAATCCCCCCCGAAAGTATGCGTTGTATAAACAAGAGGTAATGGAAACCGGATGTTTTAATGCAATTATGACGTAACTAAATAGTGTTATATACCGTAGATAATTCTGTCTTGCATAAACCATCGGTATTCCGTTTATGTCTTTTTTTTTTAAAGCTCTTTCATAAGCAATATTAGAGTCACTCTGAAGTATTAAGATTACTGACAATAACAATTATATTGAATACATTGTTGCGATATCCGAGCCACGGTAGCTCAGTCGGTAGCGACGCGGGCTGTCAATCCAGGGTTTGTGATTCCGAACACCAGCTCGACCAACATTCTTTCCGACGTTTGACAAACGTCACTGTAACAAGCGTCATTCAACGGGCTAACAGTCTATGTGGAAAAGCAGCCAGTTGCTACAGACTTTCCGAAGGCGTATACTGATCTGGACTTTCCTTTGGCGCAAAGTCCCGAAGATCGGCTTCTACGTGAACCGAAACCAATTTGCTTTCGGTGGTTTAATGGTTAACAAGCTGGATTGTCAATCCACCAAAGACCCGAGGTTAAAATCCCGGTCCGGGTTCTGCAAATGTCTTTGGTGCGTTTTAGTCTCTCCCACTCAACTAGAGGTAAAGTACTGGTCCTTTCCAAGAAAAAAATGGCCCCGCGTGTATCGGTAATATACACTGACCCCTTTAAAGAAGTAAGGGGTCTTTTTGGAAAGAGCTAGGGTATCGCACCTGGACTCCCTTTGTATCTAACGTTCGTCTATCGTACATGCTATAGTGTACACTATCAAATGGGCCTATAGAAGCCAAATATATTGTGCTCATTTAGAGCAATTGGTCTTTACAACTACATTACATTACATTAACTCTTTCAGCGCCGAAGTGTTTAAAAGTAGACTCTTCCATGATCAAAATCGGGCGATTCCATTTCTCATGTAATACAAGTTTTGGACTTTTTTGATGAATAAAAGCCAAACAATGCTGATTTCAGGTGAGACAGCTCGTTACGAGCTGACTCACCTGAATCTGTATTGTTTGCAAAAACTTCAATATTGCCTTTGGCGCTTAAAGAGTTATTTTTTTTTTTATAAACGAACACTAAACATTACTGACAACCACAATGTTGAAATCAAGCGATGTAAACGGCTTGTCAAAAACATTTTTTTTTAAGAAATATGATTGTGATCATCTTGGAACGTGATAATCGTTCGTGATTAAACTAAATATTAGATGATTTGTAATATGTTTAAAGTATACAAAATGGGATGAAAACGTCATAACAATCAATGTTAACTTAAACGGATTAATTGGAAACACAGCTGGTGCCTTGTTGTAAACCTTTGTTCTGAAACGGAGGTTTGTTTACGTCACTTCAGCAAACGTCTTTTAGACGTCTTCTAATTACATTGTAGAACAAGCAAAAATCAGTATAAATTTCTCATTATGAATTTATTAAATTTACGTCAAAAAATTAAATTATAGTTAAATTAATGTTATCATTTTCCTATGGTGTGCGTTTAAAACAGACAACTTATAAAAGTAATATCGTGGAAAAGGGTTAATATAAATATTAATAGAAACCGATGTGGTAACCGAAATCATATTGATAATTTATCTTTTTTTATTTCCGAAGTGATGTTAAATAATTTCCTTCCCCTTTCTTTCGACGATTGACAAAAGTCAATGCGACATGCGTCATTCGTCTTCCACCAATGGGCTAAGCTATGTGAAAAAAGCAGCCAGTTGCTTGGTAAGATTGTTGTGTGGAGTACTGGTGTGAGAAAACCAGGAAATGAATGAGTAGGTGAACTGGCCGCCGTGATATAACTAAGAAACTGTTAAAAACGGCGTTAAACCCCAATCAATCAATTAATCCCCTTTCTTTCATGACTTTAATACATAGACTATGTATTGTAATTCGTAGAAATGAAGTATGTTCGACACGATTTATAGGTTGCATGGGTAATTGCAGTATTTAATTATTTGGCTAAATGCATGTTCCACCATTACAGACGAGGGATAATGCAGACGACTGTTGACAACCTTGTTGTGAAAAAGGAGAAATTGCTCACAACTATACCTCCTTTTCCAAAAATCGTTTTCTAGTGTTATCCTAATTCAATCCTAAGACCTAACGTTCTAGGTGTAATAAGGTTTTCTCTATATCATTAAACATGTGACCATAGCACACGATTAAAGAATAATTGGATAGCCTAGAGAATAACACAACGATTCATTACATATGTGTATCTAAATCGCCGAACAACCTGGATTTAGATCAGACTGCACTGATGCGCAAGCTAATTTGAATCTCCTCCGGTTAAACATACGAAAGGTTTTCTTTTCTTGGAATACAGCTTATAGGTATGTACCCCTCTTAAATACCAGCAAAGCCAGAAAGGATTTAGGCGGTGCCATAAACACAAACACATGGTTTAAATCATCGCTCGCTTGACCTGTCAAAAGGCAGGCCAAAACACACAGGGTATTTGTATAATTTTTCCGGATAATTTGCAGTTATGTCCGAACGGAATGCATAACAACCCCTAGACTATCTTGATAAAAATAAACAATCCCCCGACTAAACAATAGTTATAGCGGTATGCATTGTATTCTTTTGATGGTAATTAGGCTATTTGTAGTGTGTATGAACATATTCTCAAACCAATTAATATAAATTGTGGTCTTCTGGGTTCCCTGGAAATGTTACAACCTGCCTTAATGTAGGAACACTGCTTTTATATTTGTTGCGTAATATCTTTTCTGTTAGTCGATTGAAATGAGGAACATTGTATACTAATATCAAACTGCAAATAATTCATACGCACTTTACAAAGTCGTGCAGCCAGAATAACAACACACGGTTTAGAGTCGTCTAGTACACTTCTAACACTACTTTTATGCATTTTATAAGATAGGTCTTACAGTCGAAGAAAATGTGGTATAGTAGTTACTCGTCAACTTCTCTTACCAAAACAGGTCCAGCATTCACATTTCATTAAGTGCGGGCTCTGCGTCTAGTGTTAGGTCCCAGTATAAGCTGTTATCGTGCGTGAATTTTACAAACATATTTTTTTTTTCCTAAATCGATATAATGATATGGTTTGTTTACGCAGCGATCATTAATAAGTGAATGCCGTGATATAACTAAAATATTGATGAAAGCGGCCTAGCTCCATATAAAACAAACACAGCAGAAATCAACCAGAACCTGACCTTTGTGCATACATATGAGCCGTTCAATGACAAAACGAACATTATGGACTCTGCGAAATGTATTGATCCAGACCAGCCTGCGCAGTCCGCACAGGCTACTCCGGTCCGACACATTTCGTCTCAGGGAGATAGAGGTATAGAGTAATGATTCATGAAACAGAAAATCCACAGGAGGCGAAACGTGTCTACCCGGGTAACCCTGCGCGGCATGCGTATGCTGATCCGGGGCAATACATAACGCAGAGTCCACAATGTTGGTTATCCCGTGGAACGGCTAATATTTATGAATCACCATATCGAATAGAGTAGGCATTCAAATATGTGTACTTAATGTATGATATAATAATATACATATTTAAGATAAATCTGGTGAAGATTTAAGGGGTTTCATAAAAACATAACGATTTTGTTTATATTGTCGACGAATTCTTGTTATATTATAGGTGCGTTTATTCTATAGAACAAAAAGAAAGCCATGGGATATATTCAGTTCAACAAGAACACAAAATGAGCCGAACCGCGAGAAAACCAACAGTATGGACTCTGCGTAAAGTATCGACCCGGATCAGCCTAAGCATGCCGCGCAGGCTTACCCGGATAGACACTTTTCGCCTCCTGTGGATTTTCTGTTTCAGGAATCATTACTCTATACCTCTATCCCTCTGGGGCGGAATGTGTCGGCCCGGATTAGCCTGCGCGGACTGCGCAGGCTGATCCGGGTCGATACATAACGCAGATACCATAATGTTGGTTTTTCTCGAGGAACGGCTCAAAATGATGTTCTCAAGTTATCTATACAAACATGTTAACTCGCCCTGAAATCCCGACGAGAGATTCGTGTTCTCCGACATACCGGTTCGTCAGCATATCCTCGTCGAAATCTGATTTATTGGAATCGCTTCCAGTCCTACTAATGTGTCAGCAAGCAATTGGGGAAGAATCGTTTTTTTACGGTTAAACATTTGTTAAGGCGTTCATAGGTAACTGAAATGAATAAGTGTTCGTTCCACCCTATACTTTCAATTAACTGTGGCTGGTAATTACATTGTAATTCCGGCACGGGCCACGATAATGGACTTCGCACGTGCTTTGGGTCTTCAAACGCACGCGAGAATGTTTAACATGCACTTTTCGCGTATAAGATGGTTACTGTTTTTACCAAAATATAAGCGGCCCCGCGTCATATGAAATTTACCATAGGGTTTCTTGCTTTTGAGCAATCATTCAGGGCCCTTCTTGTTCGTCGACCAGCCGTTTTATTTTTACCGAAGCTCTTTGGTAGCATATTTATACATCGAAATGAACTTTACTGTCTTCAATCCTAGTCAAATACAATACAATACAATACAAAACAATACAATACAAACTATTTTATTTACAATCATGTACAAACAGTACAAATAGTAAAATATAATAATACAAATAAAAGATTATTACAAATGACCGTAGGATGTTTTTTTCTGTTACGCGTTTCGTAAGTGAAACATCAGTTGGAAACTTGTTTTTTACTTTGTTAAGGCTTTGATCCTCGCGTGTTGACTGCCCAGTCTGTACCGAGTCATAGCTGTCAACACAGACGTATTATGTATGTACCTAAACTTATATTGGCAGACAAGAGATACGTGTTTACTCTGAAATCATATTATCTAATTTCAAGTAGCGATCTCATCAGTATGAATATGAAGCATCTTGCAATGACATGTGACAAAAAGTCCATTGGTCAAAACTTGGTATTTTATTGTCGGTTGAAAAAGTCAAAATCAAACTAGGAAGATAAAAGATAAATACATCTATGCCCTGCAAGCACATATTCTAACGTTATTAGCGGTCTCATCCGAATGAACATGTCAAAAGAAACGTTTTGCAATGACGTGTGAGAGGAGAGCATGGTATTAATTGTCATTCGATAAAGTCAAAATCAAATAAGGAATAAATCTGAAAACACATTATTCTAACGTAAGAAGCAATCTCATCACAATCAATACGTGACAAGACGCATTTTGCAATGACGCGTATCGAATGTAAATAAAGACGTGAACCCTCCTGCCAAAGAGTTAAGAAATACACGTTCCAGGTTTTTAATTTCGGCTATGTTACAGGGAATGTTCTCCCCATCCCTCAGACCTGCCGGTAGAAACGTTGTATTTGATAAACAACCAACAGCACACAAAAAAACCCGAATAGTAATCTAGTCAGATGTTACAACAATAATAATGGAAGTTATTTTTCTAAACACTCTAAGTTGTGAGATACTGCATTGGAATGTTTGCAACTCTATCATTTTTGTAAATTACAAATTACACGTAAGTTACATTAGGTCCAGTCACAAGCACGATTATCCAGATATATCTTAAGTTAACGCTTTCACACATACAGACGATTTCTGACGCCTATGACGGGCAACTTTTGAAAACAGTATGGCAATAAGAGAAATGCACCTCCGACGCTAGCTGATTCCGAAACTATAAAAGTGTACTGTGTACTGAGAACTTGTGTTTTCACAACAATAGCTGCTCGCCAAATGGCATTATGCCGAGTGCGAGGGTAAACAACGCCAACCAACAACAACAAGAACTTGTGATCAAGTATCTGATTGGTCAGATGCAAATTTATACTCGAAATTGACCAATCAGCTGTCTTAATTGGAACATGGAGTTAATGACTGAGCACAGATAATGTTTTCAGAGTTTGATACTTTCGGGTCCTGACGAGAATTTTCGCCCGTTCGCCAGCTAGTATAGGTACAATCAAACTGGAAGCCTTTAGAAATGACAGATATCAAATTTGAAAAACCTCGGACAGTTAGTTTTCGTTTGACGGGCACTGTAGTCGATTAATTGATGATTGTAGTTCTCTGAGCAGTATAGACTTCAAAACTATAAAACTATACTCTTTGCCAAGACAACAATTGAGCCGTCACGCGAAAAAACCAACATTGTGGACTCTGCGTAAAGTATCGACTCGGACCAGCATAAGCATGCCGCGCAGGCTTACCCGGATAGACACCGTTCGCCTCCTGTGGATTTTCTGTTCAGGAATCTTTACTCTATACCTCTGTCCTCCTGAGACGGAATGTGTTGGCCCGGGTCAGTCTGCGCGGACTGCGCAGGCTGATCTGGGTCGATACATTACGCAGAGGCCATACTGTTGGTTTTCACGCGGAACGGCTCAAAGACGTTATAAAGGTTTACGCCCTCATCAAGCATATTCATTTATATCGCGACGACAGTAAACATATAACAGATCTATTTGTGATTAACCAATAATAAATAACGAGGGAGCGTGCTTTGCATTTGACATAATCCCCACCCCCTTTGTTAAATAAGGTAGTAATAGCTGCTCTCCTTTGCGCTCAGGGTTGAAGGGCTAGCATTGCCACCGACTCGCTGGTGTTTGGATAAGTCAACCAGTCGTACTGGTATTTTATCCTGGAAACGCCCGTGGTATAAATATACAATGGTTGAAAGCGGACTAAAACATCCAACAATCACTCGATCGTCAATCATCACCGCCAGGGGTGTTCGTTATCATTGGAGACGTACAACTAGGATCGTGTCTAATTAGGGTCTGAAAATAATTCCACACAATAACGCGCTTTGTAATGTTGTAACACTATGCATTGCATCGAACGCTGCAATAACACATAATTAGTGTGATATTAAAAAACCCAAAAAAAAACAAAGATTGTATGTATACTTGTAGTTTGTTATCCCTAAAGCGGTAATTAGTTTCAACTTATTTATTTTACATCGATTGCGAAACAAGCTTTAAGCTTTAAGCTTATATTAATCACGCTCGAATCGTGTAGATCCGGATCAGCTTGCGCATTCGCCTATGATACTCTGGCTATTCACAGTTAGTTTAATAAACTTATTTATCTTACATCGATTGCGAAGCAAGCTTTAAGCTCATATTAATCACGCTCGAGGTAGAACCTGCTTAACACGGGATTCGAACCCGGGACCTTTGGTAACGAGAGGCCGACGCTCTACCGTTACAACACTTGTAATTGGAAGCTTCTAGTAAGCTAAGTGGACGGGAGAGGTGAGGATCGCGAAACGACTGCACGAATTGCAGTTAAATATCGGACAGAGTAGATAAAGGAAGCCGTTACATGCATAGTATAGTGCAATCATTTACACACCACTACCTTAACCCTTTCCCTCATACGACAATTCTGTTGCAGACGACTTTGAACATATTTTGTCAAAACATAGAAAATCTCCATAATTGAATGGATAACCTATGACAGAAAGGAGAAAACATTGTGGCAAAAGGAGAAATTGCACGTTTTGTGCAATTTCTTCTTTTGTCACTATGTTTTCAAAAAGCCGTCTGCTGCAGAGGCGTCGGAAAGCGTCTATATGAGGGAAAGGGTTAACCATGAGATACATCTGGCGAGTTGAAGTCTTAATGCATCAGCCCACTGTGTAGCAGTGGGTGAGCCTGTATATACGCACAATCTCACCAGAGTCTTTACTCTCCGCTTATATTAAGAAGAGATATAGTTGTCAATTCTGACGAAAATCTAGAAATATTTCCCTACTAGGAATCCACCGTGCCCGGTTGGCTAGCGCCGGTGAGTTGAAACCGAGCGTCCCGAGCGTCCCGAGTTCGATCCTCAGTCGTGGCGGTCATAGTGGAGTGCTCTTTGGTAAGGCTCATTTCCGATCCTAGAACTGGTTTGCTTACCCAGTGATCATAGATAAGTTAACTGTCGCCGTGAAATAACTTAAATAATATTGAAAACGGCGTACAACCACAATCAAACAAAAACAAAAGGCCAACCAGATTCAATCCCATATGCCGCTAGGTGATATTAAAAGGGGGAAATGCAACAATAACCTATTACGCCAATAGCAACATCATACATGTCGAGGTCTTGGCGTGAAAGGGTTGTAACTAAAATTGGTATTTTTTTTACCAAGGTTAATATCCTCGCCATCAATTCTTAGTTTAAACTTATTTATTTTAAATCGATTGCGAAACAAGCTTTAAGCTTATATTAATCACGCTCGATGTCTGCATCAATTCTTTATAAGCGTTAAATCATTTTTCGTGGTAAACAATGGAAATTTAGGTGCCATTGCTCGTTCTGAGCAATGGCACCTAAATTTGCATTGTTTACAAACGGGTGAAAATTGCCCCTAAACCAGGGTTTTCAAAATAGGTTTTTAGTAACAACCGTTTCACGCCAAGCCCTCGATACATGTAAATAAATGATAATAACGACTGTTATAGAGCAACACACAAATTAAAACATACAACTAAAATGTACAACCTATTATATTTTTTTTATCGAAAGAGCGATTGGAATCCCGACACAAAAACAAGCAATATTAAGACGTTTTTTAACATATATCAAGGATGTTTTTCTAATTATCTCGTGACACTTTCTATTTCGTCTTGTTAATATCTTACGGCACACGTTCGTGCATCAAATAAAGTATGTTTAATGACATTCCTGGCATAAACACAACTGGAAAGGTCGGAAATAAAGATCTGCCAAAAATATGTAGTAAGATAAGTAAGCGGATCAAGAATAACCATTTCTTTAAAAACCTATGCAAATGGGTTTTTTTGTCAGTAAATCTGTCACTCCGTTTTTGTGAGAACAGCGGCGAAGACTGTTTGTCATTCGCTTTATGAACCCACGTCAAAACTACAATCTATCACTTACCGAAATCTTCCCTATCAGATGGGTTCCTGGAAGACAAAGCTTATCGTTTCAATGACTTGTCTAGATGGTATAAGATTTGCGTGTGCATCTTAACCCTTTTCCCTCATACGACAATTTTGCAGCAGACGACTTTGAACATATTTTGTCAAAAAATATACAATTCTCTACAATTGAATGGATAACCTATGACTAAAAGTGGAAAACATTGTGTCAAAAGGAGAAATTGCTGGTTTTGAGCAATTTCTTCTGTTGTCACTATGTTTTCAAAAAGCTGTCTGCTGCAGAGGCGTCAGAAAGCGTCTATATGAGGAAAGGCGTTAATCTAAGTAGTTTACTTAACGTTATTAAATTAAACTTGCTCTTATTAATAAATGAGGGATATAAATACCATTAATCAAACTTGTATAAAAGGCAAGGGGCATGAATGAATAATTCATAAAGCTATTTCCGCCAATTATTCAAAGACATTGTAATTTCGATATTGATAACATTAGTCCCAATGAAGCATTGCAAATGTATAGGTCAAATTACGCTCAATACATCCGCTGACTTGCTGATCTACAGTACTATTGTCCCTAAAAAAACGTTTGTTTGCGTAGAAATGAGTGTATACCATCACCAGAATGTATTGAATGTATGACATTGAGTTTAAATGCATTGTGAATGTGTATAGGATGCACTGTAAATGATTGATTTGATCACTTTTAGTATTTTGAACTTGTTTGAAAGTGAAAGTAGAGAATGCTAAACACCGGTTTTGTCCGGGCCCGATTTGGTCCATTTACCATTTTTGCCTGGTGAGTTCTTTCTTGAATAATGCATGACCCCACGTTTTCTTTGGATTGTTTTATAAAGCTAGGAGGTAACTCTTTTCAATGATATATGGTGTTCTACATGAGAAACCCTTAGAAAGTGTGACAATCGAGGACTGAAACTGGTCGATTTACACGGAAACAAAGAAGGATTTTATTTGGTGTATTGTAACCTATATCATCAATACTTCGTTGGTATTAGAGAGAAATGAGAATACCCAACGATAGACAGGGCTGTAGATCAACTGTTTACAGTTCCTCTAGTCAAAGGTGTAGGCACTGCTAAGTGTTAAACGTTATAAGGACAGGGTGATTGATGGCCCGAAAAGTATTCTAGCTTCTTGGCATACCATCAGCCAAAAGACATTTCTTCATACTTCTTTTTTTTGTAATTGTTTATATCTTATTTGTAAATTGCATTTGCTACTCCCGTGTAATGGGAGGCAACATTTGATGTTCCTTATGCTTAATTATTCAAGATAAAAACGTTGTATAAGGTTCCTATACATTCACCTATGTATATTGCCCGAAAAGTCATTTATCTTCTTTACATACCTACAGTCAATAGACATTTCCGCTTACTTCTTTTTTTTTTTTTTAATTGTTTACATCTCATTTGTGACTCACGTTTAATGGGAGGCAACCTTATCAATTATTCCAGACAAGAGAGTGTTTTGGGTCTCATTTTCGATCACGTGTATTTTGCCAGAAAATAATTTAGGCCTCTGTTCATACGAACAGGCAATAGACATTCCCCCATACTTCTTTGCTTGTAATTGTTTATATCTTATTTGCAAATTGCACTTGTGACTTTCGTTGAATGGTTTTCAATACCTTGCTATGTTCCTGATTACGAACTATTCCAGAAAAGAAGGAGTATTCAGCTCTTTTCCCTATAATATCTCTCTTATTATCCATCCAAACCCTATGATGTGGATACTCAAAAAAAAAAAAATCGTCTTTCTTTGGAGTACCAACAACATAGGGTTAGAGAGTCGAAAAAGGATTTTAGAACATGTGAAACGCCCCTTATCTAGCGCCCTGCCTGATTATGAATTATTCCAGAAAAGAGCGTTTATAAATACGACTCATATTCGACGACCCTCGTAACGTGCCTGAAAATCAATGCAAAATTGTAGACTTATTTAGCTGAATTTTTGTGACTAGATTGTTTTGTTTTAAAAGAGCTTATTCACTGACGGAGTTGGCATTCTTACCTATCCATACATGAGGTTGCGAACAGTGAATACCAAGATAAGTTTACGTGAATGAAGTGTAGGGTCAATCTTGATTTACCTTGACAGCAACAAAGCTGTTAATTAACGTTCAATTACTTAAATATTAAACTATCGATTATGTTTATATTTTCAGGTGCGTCCCCTTTGTTTGTTAGCATGTTCCTGTACCATATATCGGCTCTACAGAACGGAATTGATCTGGGTACGTACAATACTTTTAACCCTTTAACTGCCGTATTTCAAAACGTCGACTCTTCCGTGTTGAAAATTGGACCATTCAATTTTCGTCTAACAGGAAACTTGGTAAAATCTAATGTTTAAATGGCAAACAATGCAGATTTCAGGAGAGACAGCTCGTGTCGACTTTTATTCATCTAATGATTATCGTGTGTAAGTTCTTAGCTGTCCACATGTCAACATTCAAGAACAGTTACAACCTGTCTTTAAAGACCACCCATGGGAACAAATGTTATGCTTGAATTACAAATTTGAGCCGTCCCGCGAGAAACCAACATTGTGGACTCTGCGTAAAATATCGACAAGATCAGCCTAAGCATGCCGTGCAGGCTTACCCGGAAAGACACTTCTCTTGTGGATTTTCTGTTGCAGTAATCTATACCTCTACCCCTCTGGCGGACTGCACAGGCTGATATGGGTCGATACATTACGCAGAGGCCACAATGTTGGTTTTCTCGCGGGACGGCTCATTAAGTACATAGCTTCCCTGATGCAGGCGATCTCTGAATCGTTCCCAACTTGCAGACGCAGTTTGATGCATCTGCATGCAAACGACATTACATGATTAGGAAACAAAGGAGCAATTTTTAATTTCTCTGCCGCTCGTCTTTATCTATACACATTATGAAACGCACTCCATATACAGTCGAACCAGTGCTACAGACCATCTTGGAATAGCAATTCCAGGTATATAGCGACCCTACTTTTAGTTTCCCAAATATTCATTTTGCTGTATAAATGACCCTGCATTAAAGAACAAAGACCAGTTGTACACTTATCAACTGCATCATATAGATACCACACTTGCAAAGATTCGGGTCAGGATAAGTCAAGCGAAGTCATCAAAGATAACAGAAATGTTTGGAGTTTACCATTCATCTGCTTACGTATTTTCCTAAAGATGTAACCGTTAGACCTTTTCATTTCAATACAGATATAGCTGTCTGTCATCATATATCACGGAGCATATCTATGATAATTGCATGCAGTCATAAAATTGAAAGAGTCTAAAGTTAGCCATCAGCAGTAATGTACTTATCTTTATCTGACCAACATGTTCACCCTTTCCCTCATGCAACAAATCTGCAGTAGACGCATATGAAAACAATTAGTAAATTATTGAAACTATCTAGACATGAAAGAACTATTAAAAGTTTGAAATATTGTGGCAAATGGGGAAATTTCTCATAATGAGCACATTAACACTTTGCCACAATGTTTTCAAAAGTCGTCAGCCGCAGAGATGCATCAGGATGCGTCTGAAAGGTGGAAAGCGTTATAAGTTCGTTTGCATCATGGGAGGGGTTCACCTAACCACACAAAAGTGTACGCGATTCAAGCCTGGCGTTAGTTATCAACTGCATTATATAGATACCACATTTGTAGAGATTTGCAGAGAAACCGCAATTTCCCCCTTTTGCCACAGTGTTTTCGAAGGTCGTTTGCATGCAAATGCGTTACATAGATATCGAGCTTGCAGAGAAATTGCAATTTCCCCTTTTGTCACCGTGTTTTCGAAGGTCGTTTGCACGCATATGCATCCAAATGCGTTACATAGATACCGAGCCTGCAGAGATATTGCAATTTCCCCCTTTTGTCACTGTGTTTTTAAATATCGTCTGCACACAGTTGCATCAAAATGCATCTGCAAGTGGTAAACGATTAAAATATCGTCTACATCCGGACAGCTGGTTTAAGTATGTACCCGTGTTCATATTTGTAACAACTGCAGACTGTAGAAACCACACTTACAGATATTTGCAGAGAAATTTCAATATCCCCTTTTGCTTTTGTCACCGTGTTTTCAAATATCGTCTGCACACAGGTGCATTAAAATGCATCTGCACATGGGAACCGTTAAAAAGATCGTCGTCATCAGGGAATGGGTTAGTCTTTCCACAGAAAGTTGTGTACACTTGTACATATGAGCCGTGTCCCGCGAGAAAACCAGCATTCTGGACTCTGCGTAAAGTATCGAACCGGATCAGCAATAAGCATGCCGCGCAGGCATATCCGGATAGACATTATTCGTCTCCTGTGGATTTTCTGTTTCTATCCCTCTGAGACGGAATGTATCGACCCGGATCAGTCTGCGCGGACTGCGCAGACTGATCTGGGTCGATACATTACGCAAAGGCCATAATGTTGGTTTTCTCGCGGGACGGCTCATATTTGTAATTCAAGCATGACATAAATTATCAACTGCATTATATAGATAGCACACTTGCAAAGATTCGGGTCAGGATAAGTCAAGCGAAGTCATCAAAGATTACAAAATTGTTTGGAGTTTATCATTCATCTGTTTACGTTCTTTCCTAAAAATGTAACCGTTAGAACGTTTCATTTTAAATACAGATATAGCTGTTTGTCATCACTAATCACGGAGCATATCTATAATATTTGCATCCCGTCATGAAAGTCGTCTTCTGCAGTGGCGTCAGAAAGCGTCTGTATGTGGGAAAGGGTTAACTATTTTATATTTCATATACTTTTCTACAGCTTTTTGGCTCGTCTGTTTATCGAAGAAAAAACAGTCGGGCTATTATGATACCATTGGCGTCGTCATCGTCGTCGTCTGCGTCGTCATTGGCGTCGTAATCGTCGTCATTGGCGTCGTAATCGTCGTCGTCTGCGTCGTAATCGTCGTCATTGGCGTCGTAATCGTCGTCATTGGCGTCGTCATCGTCGTCGTCTGCGTCGTAATCGTCATCATTGGCGTCGTCATCGTCGTTGTCTGCGTCGCAATCGTCGTCATTGGCGTCGTCATCGTCGTCGTCTGCGTCGTCTGCGTCGTCTGCGTCGTCATTGGCGTCGTCATCGTCGTCATTGGCGTCGTCATCGTCGGCGTCTGCGTCGTAATCGTCGTCATTGGCGTCGTCATCGTCGTCGTCTGGGTCGTAATCGTCGTCGTCTGCGTCGTAATCGTCGTCATTGGCGTCGTCATCGTCGTCGTCTGCGTCGTCATCGTCGTCGTCTGCGTCGTCATCGTCGTCATTGGCGTCGTCATCGTCGTCGTCTGCGTCGTAATAGTCGTCATTGGCGTCGTCATCGTCGTCGTCTGGGTCGTAATAGTCGTCATTGGCGTCGTCATCGTCGTCGTCTGCGACACAACGTTAACCTTACCTCATAACTCAAAAAGCGTTACACATTTCCAAATTAAATTTGGTACACAGGTTCCTAGAAACCATGCGTATGTCTATACCAAGTCACATAACTATGGCTTGAACAATCATTCAGTTATGCTCCGTTCTGGACGTAGAAATTTACGAAAAGACAGACGAGCGTTCCCTCCGCGGCGCTTTTGTTTTATTATATGACAACCCATTGTTTGATTGATTAGGATTTAACGCCGTTTTCAACAATTGTTCAGTCATATCACGGCGACCAGTTCACATACTCATGCGTTTCCTGGTTTTCCCTCACCAGTACACCACACAACATACCTTCCAAGCAACAGGCATTTTACATTAGCGTATTTGCAAACATGTGCATTTTGTGTTTGGTAGGACGGTGGCCTTTATGTACACATAACGTGTATTGTATTGGAATTTAACTTTTAGGTTCGGTATTACAAACAATCTTCTGAGGCACTTACTTGTTCATTGGAACCCTTTACGTAAACCCTATTGTAATGTTCTTGGAAAATGAAAAACATGTATAAAAAAAATGAAAGTGTTATCATGCACGTTATTGTTTGATAGGCCGCTGGCCTTTATGTACGCATAAATGGTTGTCATGCTTTTAACTCTTTCCCACATATACACTCTTTCTGACGCCTCTGCAGCAGACGTTTCTTTTTAAAACATAGTGACAAAAGAAGAAATTGCTAAAAACGAGCAATTTATCATTTTGCAACAATGTTTTCCACTTTTAGTCATAGGTTATCCATTCAATTATAGAGATTTTCTATTTTTTGACAAAATATGTCCAAAGTCGTCTTCTGCAGAATTGTCGTATGAGGGAAAGGGTTATACATAACGTTCAGTACGTTCAGTATTACAAACCAGGCTTATGAGGCGCTTACTTCTTCATTGGAACCCGTTACGTAAACCCTATTGGAATGTTCTTGGAAAAAGAAAACAGAAAATGTATAAAAAATGAAAGTGTTACCATGTAGGTTATTAATTATCAGCCCCCATAATCTTGACAATTAATCACCCATGATTTACCGTTATTATATACCCAAACTTTCTTATCTTTGAAGGGCCACACAGAAACAGGGCAGACAGTTTATGACATATTATGTCTTATTTAACCCTTAATCTACTGACTGAAAAATGTACCGTCCCGCGAGAAAACCAACATTATGGCCTCTGCGTAATGTATCGACTCAGATCAGCCTGCGCAGTCCGCGTAGACTGATCCGGGCCGACACATTCCGTATCAGGGGGATAGAGGTATAGAGTAATAATTCCCAAAGCAGATAATCCACCGGAGTTGAAAAGTGTCTACCCTTCGCGGCATGTTTATGATGATCCGGGTCGATACTTTACGCAGAGTCCACACTGTTGGTTTTCTCGCGGGACGGCTCAAATATAATCCGCTTTGCATACTTTTTAATTTGTATACTTTCTCAATTAACAATTTTCGATGTCTTCCTTATATAACTCATAGAGAACTGAGCAATGAAGATGACGTTGAGATGTGCTTTTTACTAATAGTATTCAGTGTTTGCCGAATTAAATTACTTACAAAGGAACAATACGAGTAAAGCATCTTGAGAAAAATTAAAATACCAAGATTTAGATATATATCTCCCCCAGTTTTTAATTTTCCCGTGACATTTTGATCTGATTACATAATTTACGTACGTATGCCTGAATATTTTAGTTGTGATCTAGGATAAAATACATAACCTAACAATATTGGCGGCAAAGAGAGCTGACAGCTGCAGGTCCCGAAACTACATTGTATAACACTTTGTAAACGTTCTCTCTGTGCTCGGGACATGAAATCTGTTCTCCAAAAATGACTTCCGATTTTATCACTTATTAAAACCTATGTTGTGGGTACTTAAAAGAATCGTCTCACTGAGACGATTCTTTTGAGTACCCACAACATAGGTTTTGGAGAAAATAATTCCTATTGATCAATTACGAGAATGGACAATGTTTGTTATGCGGAGATACTTGAAACACTCTGTGGCGAACTAGCAACTGCAATGCTAGTTTATATAAAACTTGAAGATTGTAGCTCAGAGGAAGATCGCCCGCTCAGTTGCCACATACAACATATCTGTAAGCAACTTCTTTGAAAGTATATATTCAAAGCTATGTAAATCATCAAATTGAAGCATGAAGATTAAAAAGGATTGGTCATGCTATTTCTAAAGGATTTGAACAGTGAAGATCCTGAGTAAACTGCGCCGCGTAGGCACATGCAAAGTGAGAGAAAGAAAAACGGGAGAGAAAGAGAAAGACTGAAAGCTATATACCTAGTACAGGGGAAATCGTCTTTGTTTATGCACATCAGATATGAAAAGGGTCATAAAAGCAAATTCAGATAAATAAGTGGATTAATAAATATCTCAGATATTTATTTTACGGAATGTCATGTAATGAAATCTGACAAAACTCATCTTTTATCCTTCACCGTCATGATTTAGGATATCAACGTTTTTGTTTTCGGCTCACCGAGACTGCGTCCCGGGAGAGCTAATGTAGCCTCCGTCGTCGTCATCTACCTAGATGTAGGCGGCGTAAGCAAAATGTTTGGCGTTTCTATAAAATATCAAGTGACTTATTTTCTAGATAGGCTGTCCTATGCCATCTCTTGTTCGCATTTTTTGTTTGGATACAATTAAGCCATGTACTAGTGTTGTCTTATAAGTACCTGTAAATTGATTCCGAATTTTGAAAAACACTTGTTCCGTCTGATCTCAATGTACACGAAGATCATCGACCATAATATGTAGTGATAGGTGTATATGTCGAGACAAGCTTTGAAACTTAACTTTTAAAACCGGACAAGGATTATCATAGAAGCCTTCTGCCAATTTAAGAATTGGACAAATACAATTGCGTTGGCAATTTAGGATAACAGATCACTTGAGTCGTTCCGCGAGAAAACCAACAATATGGACTTTGCGTAATGTATCGACCCAGATCAGACTGCGCAGTCCGCGCGGTCTAATCCAGGTCGACACCTTCCGCTTCAGAGGGATAAAGGGAGTAATGATTCCTGAAACAGACAATCCACGTATGTGTATGTCCGGGTTAGCCTGCGCGGTATGATTAGGCTGATACCGGGTCGATACTTTACGCCGAGTCCACGATGTTGGTTTTTCTCGCGGGAAAAACTCAGTTGTAAGCTCAGTTGTCTTATATTCGTCCATTGACATACACTTGCGATTATGTACCTTACCTTCCATGAAACGTTTTATGAAAATACTTCGTGAATAGTGCATATGAAAGTAAAATTGCGTACCTCTTCTTCTATGCATATATCGATAATGCTTATTGATTGGTTTCAGGAAATGCACGGCCCATACATACGCTAGTCCGTTATAACTATCTTTAAACGATACCTTAATATTTTCCAACATACACCAAATCTGCAGCAAACGATTTTGAAAACATTAACACATACGTATGGCAAATCTCTATACCTGAAGGTAAAAGTTCTTAAAAAAAGGTGATATCCTTGTGACAAAAGGAGAAATGTAATAATTTTGAGCAATTCCTACTTTTGTCGCAAAATTCGACAAATTCTGTCCTCCAATTCCAGGCATCGTCTGCTTCAGACACGTCAGCAAGCGTCTATATGTCAGTCCTTTAACATATATCAAATTCAACAACTTCGTCATCTGGAATTCCCGAAAACGAATTGTTAACTCTTTCACCGCCGAAGTTCACAAAGTCGACTCTTCCATGTTGACCACTCCACTGTTTTCGTCCAACAGGAAATTTGGTAAAAATATAATGTCTAAGTGGCACACAATGCAGATTTTCAGGTGAGACAGCTCGTTGACGCGCTGTCTCACCTGAATCTGCGCTGTTTGCAAAAGCCTTTAATTGCCCTTGGCAGCGAAAGGGTTAAAGGTAAAAGAGAAAACAATGGTGCACATTTTGAAGCAATTCTTTTATGTCTACTCCAGAGCTCTAGATAAGGGGCATTTTGCAGGTTCTAAACTCCTTATTTGACCTTCTAACCCTATGTTGTGGGTACTCAAAAGAATCGTCTCACTGAGACGATTCTTTTGAGTACCCACAACATAGGGTTTGCTTTAATAATAAGAGAGAACTTGTGGGGAAAAGAGCTGAATGCCCCTCCTTATCTGGACTTCTGCTACACTGTTGCAGATGCCGCAGATTCTTCTAATGCCGTCTGTTTGAGATACATTGCTAACTAAGAGTATAGCGTTACCTCGTTGACGTTTTTATTGCCTTTAGCGATGCTGATAATGTACTTAGACATTGATATAATGCAGAAAATTGTGCATATCATCATTAGATTATAATAATAAACATGGCGTAATCGTGATGACTCCAAATGCTTCGCCAATTGTTTGAATAGTACAAGAACCTCTATTGGGATGAAATAAACATTTAATATGAGCCGTTCCACGAGAAAACCAACATTATGGACTCTGCGTAAAATATCGACCCGGATCAGCCTAAGCATGCCGCACAGGCTAACCTGGAAACACTTTTCGCCTCCTGTGGATTTTCTGCATCAGGAATCATTACTCTGTACCTCTATCCCCCTGAGACGGAATGTGTCGGTCCGGATTAGCCTGCGCAGACTGATTTTGGTCGATATATTACGCAGAGTCAATAATGTTGGTTTTCTCGTGGAACGGCTCAATTTATATATTAAATTATTTAGAATAGTGTACTTAATTATATGTTTTCCCAATCTTAAGGAATCCAGCGTGGCCTAGTGGTTAGCGTCGGGGATTTGGTACTGGGCGTCCCGGGTTCGATCCCAAGTTGCAGCGCTGTGGTCAGGGTAGAGTGCCATTGGGCGAGGAACATTTTCTAGCCTAGTACTGGTTTGTTTACCCAGGGACCATACATAAGTGAACTGTCGCCGTGATATAACTGAAATAATGTTGAAAACGGCTTACAACAAAACAAACACAAATCTTAACCCTTTCCATCATACAATGTATAGACGCTTTCTGACGCCTCTACAGCAGACGGATTTTTGAATACATAGTGACAAAAGAATAAATTGCTCAAAACGAGCAATTTCTCCTGTAGACACAATGTTTTCCACTTTTACTCATAGGTTATCCATTCAATAATAGAGATTTTCCATTTTTTGACAAAATATGTTCAAACTCGTCTGCAGCAGAATTGTCGTATGAGGGAAAGGGTTAAGACTGTTTTATAAGTCGAAGTAGGGTCTTATCACATCGATGAAGGCATACTAAATAATTATATAGTTGATGAAATGTATTATATGATCTCGTGAATAGTGAAAGGTAGATGTTGGTTTCTGTATAAACAATGTGGATTAAGATCAACTTGTTAAAAGCTTCTTTCATCTTGTTTACAGTCTGACGAGACAGAGCAGATTGATAGACTGAGTTTAACCAGTTACTGAGTATCACTGTAAAGAAAATGCCACATTAAACCTTTTTACTCATGCACTGGCCCATATTACCTTTATGTTCAAGGGTAACTATTCTGCTCTGCAATTGGTGAATATATCTCAATAGTTATGTTTGAATTAAAATTAAAATTATAATTATAGTTTTCTTTTTGACAGAGAGTATGCAATACATACATATTCAACAAAATTCAATCCAAGTATTTTTTTATAATTAAAGCTCCCTTTAGGCAATGTAGGCACGTGACTACACATTTTTCTAAAAATGCCCCAAAATGAAACTGCGGCGATACACATCTGCGTAATGTATCGACCAGATCAGCCTGCGCTGTCTGCATAGACTGATCCGGCCGACACATTCCGTCTAAGGGGGATAGATAGAGTAGTGATTCATGAAACAGAAAATCCACAGGAGGCAAAAAGTGTATATCCGGGTAGGCCTGTGTGGCATGCTTATGCTGATCCGGGTCGATACTTTACGCAGAGTCCACAATGTTGACTTTCTCACGAGACGGCCTACACATTGATTATTGCCAAGCTACGCCCCTGGAAAGTGAAGGTTGATGATTGATAGATGATATATTTGTAAATAAATTCCCGTATCTCCTTTATCTTTGTAGAAGGTACTGCCAGGCATAATTTATTGGGCAGCAAGCGGCGGCTGAACTTGATATTGTTATCGCGCGGATACTTATTTTGCTTTCAAGCTGACACGTTTTAAATAGTGTCTGATGCATTTTCTTAAACCATTTCAACGCTGTTTCTTAAGATTAACTAACCCACCTTTCCATTTAGAAGAGTCCAAATCCAATTCTAGTTATATCCATGTATAAGGTTTAAATGAGCAGCCAATAGTAGTGTGTATGGTCAGGCGTTGAAGTCCTGGCTTTATATTGTTGGCTTATGATTCACAAAATCGGTCCAAAGTCGTTTGCTTTGAATATGAATGTTAATAATAATAATGTAGTACCTGTTTTTAGAAAGTGGATAAAGAGATATTTGTGGTTATATTGAGTTCAAAATAAACATTGATATGGTAAAATTATTTGAGACGAATTAATTTGAAATCAATTTAGGGTAAAAAATATATAAAAAAAAACCTTGGGATGAGCAACTTCTTCTTTATCACAATGCTCGGGGAGTAGGGTAAAAACGGCGTCGGAAACGCCAATTACACAGATCGGTATCACACGCAGACGCGCAGGGAGTCGCCCAATTTATCTTGAGGATATGCCATGATGCACCTTTAAATTATGGCTATCGGAAATTGTGACGACGGACTATTTTTAAATAGATCGAAAGAGGGATTGGTATATATCTTCCAGTTAAAGATCAAGAGTTTTTTTGAGATTCCGGGAGATACGACGATGCGCATATATTATTTTCTATCATAAGCACCCATGGGGTAGACATAACATTACATGTACGTGGATTAAAATTAATCACAGGTGATTCTATTTTTGAGAGAAGATAATTCGCAGTGAATCGCGCCATTGACTTTTGTTCATGAAAGTAGAGTTTACACAAGGGAGCCCCCTCTTTATTACCCTGAAGTGCATAGAGAAACCTTAACTATACTCCTCTAGAAAAACATGCAAACTGGATGAAATAGATGATAAAACAATCAACGAGAAACATCTTCACCCGAAATCCAACCATTGGAAATACATGCATATCATATCATCTCCAGTATGATCTGTTTATGCACTGTTCGCCAATTAGTCACAAAATGTTTCAAGAAACTTCTATAAAGCAGAATCCTTTTGGAGTTTTGAATATCTTTCCACAAGTGTATTAACTGAATTCAAGTTTCGCATCCTGGAGCACCAGTCATATGAAAGTACTTAGATGCTATAGGTGTTAGGGCGTACCGCCTCGACACCGGGAGACCGGAGATTCATTCCCGGTTGTGCTATACCAAAGACCAAAGACGATGGTAGAAGTTGTTTCCTTGCCTGACGCCCAATGAATTATGCACTGGCATCATTAAAATGTACCGTTGAAAAGATTATTCATCGCCAAGCTTGGGGGCGTATAATACAACTGAAACAAATGTATCGGTTAAAATGTTATATTATTGCATATTCTGTTGGAAAAGTGCTGAAAACAGCAAGAACATTTACGATTCAGAACATCCATACTTTATGTATATGCCAAACCATAATGCAACTCTACTTATACGTGATCGAAAGAAACACGTTCACATTTCGAGGGCTTGGCGTGAAACGGTTGTAACTATAAACCTATTTTGAAAACCCTGGTTTAGGGGCAATTTTGACCCCTTTGAAAACAATGCAAATTTAGGTGCCATTGCTCAGAACGAGCAATGGCACCTAAATTTCCATTGTTTACCAAGAAAAATGATTTAACACTTATAAAGACTTTATGGCCTGGTGATTAAACTTGGTAAAAAAATACCGATTTTAGTTACAACTGTTTCACAACAAGCCCTCGATTTGTATTAGATCTTAAACACTAAAGAGTCGTCTACTTAAATTGTAATTAGCCGGTCTGGCATCATTTCACCCCTGATACCTTTTTGCATCATTCCTTGCATACAACATGTTGCAGTTTCTATGTAGGATTTATCTAACCAGTACTCAGGATAAGACATGTCACGTGAAAACTGACCCTCGCAGATTGGGCATTAATGGCTATGATTAAACTCAAATGTGTAGATGGTGTACACTTCTGAACGTCAGGCTAGGTAATACGCGTTCCTTGTGAGGGGCTTCTTTGATACTTAAGAAGACGCGGGCCTACCCTGATCTCCGCTGATCGCCAAGTCCCGTGTATAAGTTTTTTGTGTGTGACGGTATGCATACTTATAATAGATGCATATTGTTCAAAATAATAGGCTAAAGTCGATCATAAGATTATACGGTGAATGGTGTTTAATGTGAACATACATTGGGTTTGAGTATAATATCAGATTTGTTGTAGCTGTATATAAAATAAGTGTATTGGAATAGTATTCTCTGATAAACATTTTAGATTTTTGATACCAATGGAAAGACTGTTTAAAAACATTTAGACAATACACTAAATTCTCATCCCACATTGGTCAATCTACATGTGCATTTAAAGATACAGAGACAGAAGCAATTGTTTTCTGAAATAAAATGGCTTTAAAATAAATCTACAAAGGATCTACACAGGAAAACACGGTATCTGGTTCAAAAAGGCGTGTGGTATCGGCCAGTTTAATTAGACATGTCATTACAAGTCTACAGGGTACGTTTGATTGACTGTAATTGACTTATCAATGACCTCTGTACTCGATCCATGACTTCAAGTAAAGCAGATACAGTCTACATGCAGGGTTTGGAATTATCATGGACATAAGTTAGTCCTTTTTTTTGCAATTTTATGGAATGTTGGATGCATTTATTAATTGATTTTAATCACGTTAAGACTGTTGCTTAATTCAGATATATATATATATATATATATATGACATGTATTTATATATCTCTGCTTAAGTTAACGCCTTTGTCATGTAATATGTTGGTCTAATTGAGACGGCCATGAAGAAAGCGTTTTTTCATTTAGAATCCAAAATAGATTTGAATAATATGATAAATTGTATATTGTGTGTTACATGTGATGGTAATCTAAATGTTATCAGATATCGTTTTATAGAGAAGTTGTTTATATATATGCAGGCCTATCAAATAATGACACTGAAAACAAATCGGAAGGATACTGGCGAGGCTTCGAAAGTTATAGAGTTAATCAAATAGAGTTAAGAATGCATTACCTCCTTTAGTTTATCAGCAACATTATTTTTGCAGCACCTCTTAAAATATGCCTTATCGGTCACCATAGTAACCCTTTCCCACATATAACAAATATGCAGCAGACGACTTTGAACATATTTTGTCAACAAATAGAAAATCTTTATAATTGAATGGATAACCTATGACTAAAAGTGGAAAACATTGTGGCAAAAGTTGAAATTGCTCGTTTTGAGCAATTTCTTCTTTTGTTACTATGTTTTCAAAAAGCCGTCTGCTGCAGAGGTGCAGAAAGCGTCTACATGAGGGAAAGGGTTAAGAAATTCCTTCTTTAATGTTAGTGTCAGCATCATCAAAACGAGTTAAAAACAATCAAGCATCATGTATGAATGTTCGTAAGTATAATAGTTATCCTTTTAAAGCATACTAATAACTGTTCACCAATGCCATTTTGTCCTTTGTTCCTCAATGTATGCTTCTATGGCAATACTTAGCAGACCATTAAATGAACAGCGGCTGGCGATTTCGGTCCTTATCGTATCGCCGTAACGGAATCACGCAAAGGGATATGGTCGTAAATCTCGTGGGACTACAAATCACCATTTTTTATTTAGAAATAACGAAGTGGTCTTCACTAACTGGAGCGGAAAGCGAAGACTCTGATGAGATTGTGTATGTGTATGTACACACTCACCTGAGTCTCCAATGGTTGCAGATGCGATTTAGATCCCAATTGCCAGACGCAGCCCCTATTTCTGTGTAGACAAGATAGAATTGTAATCAAAATTACATCTAATTATGCAATGGTTTCTGTAATGAAGATATTAAAGCACTTGAACCTCTTTTTATTTATTGCCATTAAAAACAAATTATTTAAGATGGCTCTCAATGATTTACAATGTTTGTTGGTATTTAAATGGCGTACTTGACTCGTTCAGAGAAAGCAGGGCCTTCATGAGGTATATAACGTAATTAGCATCTATGTATTTATTCGTAGCACAGTTAATCGAATTGACTTTTAATTTTAGAGGTTTTGGGGTAATTACAGAGATATGTTTTTATAGTTTTAGCTGAATTCCATGTGGATAAGTGGACACTTATTGATGTAAGTTTACAATTATGTGTACTCGGATCACATAGATACATTGTACTCCAACGTTCTAAGGCATCATTTTCGAAATGATTTCTGTTACTTTAATTTTATTTACATACTCATTATGTTTGACTGTTATTGCTGTTGGTGACCCTCCTTTTAATTCCATTTCGGATAAATAAACAATGTAGATGCATTACCAAATATGCGAAATGTAGGATCCATATCATCTACGGTCAAACGTACACACTATACGTAGGTGCTTTGTATATAAGGTCTACCAGACGGGAGAAAGACAGTGAGTAAAATGCTTTACATGTATATCATTAAAACTCTTTAATATGTTGTCTTCTTTAAATCTTGGTAAAGACCAAGTGGTCGAAAATTTGATAATTAAAGAGTTTTGATGATATAAAGTGTCATACGTAGATGAATACAACAATTGTTTCGAAATTAATTTTGCTAATTATGCATTCAAAGTTATCAGTATTAAGAAAACCTTTTAAGTTTGTCGTAAATGATGTCAAAACTCAAAGTAGTTATTGCACTTTATCTATAAATGTTTATGACTGTAGCTGATCGTTAGACATTACCTTGTTAGCGCGACGGGAACGGTAAACGTTTTCTAGCGTTGCGAACAGTTGAGACCTAACGACCAGGTATTTGACTGCCGTCTTATTGTTTTAAATATTCGTAATTTGTTGTCTACTTTCAGGCGTAACACATTGTAAAAGAAACAACAGGAACGCCGGTGTCACAATCAAAGTGGAGAAAGGTGACTTCGGATACATCGCATCTTCAGGCTACCCAGACAACTACACGTCCGATTCGAAAGAGGGACACCCGTGTAATGTTGAACTGCAGGCGTGTAGCACATGTAAAATACGGTTAAAATTCATCGAACTGCGGTTCCCGGATTGTGTGTCCCAACAAACCGTTGTGGTACAGCAGATACGCCGTGTTTGTGTTTCTGGGTAAGTAGTGTTTTCATTACTGGTTGGAATTTGCATTTTCAATACAAATAACCGTTACTTAGTTAGCTCATTATATTGTTCTTATTAAAGCATTTTATTTATGCAAACGAGGTCATCTGTTCTATATTTAGAACACTACGCTGTGCTATTTTAAGCAATTGTATACTATTGAAATTCAAGCCCCAGTGCATAGACGACCCCATACATCGTTACATTATTGGTTCAAAGATTCTACCAAATGTCTGTGCATGATTAATTGCAAAGGGCAGGCCAAGAATCCTTTCAAGTTGCTCTATTGATATAATCAAATCACTTTGAAATATAATGTCATTTATCAAAATTGAACCACTTACCTTTTAGTGTGTTATTTATTTTTGCTTATCTAAATTAGTCTATGTGCAGCATTATTGTTATTTGATGAACACCGCGTTAGTAAAATTTAATAAAAATAATAATGTACGTCTTAAGCATATTTTTAAATGTGCAAGTAACATATATATGCATTATTTCCTTACCAATTTACTGGACTCTGTTATCGATTTTCATTCTTCGTTAGCATAATACTATTGTAGAATATTGGCCTATCCTCTTTAAACTTATGAAATATATTCGACAGGAATATCTTATATTGCTGCTATGACATGTATATGTGTATATGTTAATTCAACGTCATAACTGCAATCATGTACAAAGAGTACAAATAGCAAAACACTCAGTGCTTAGGATTACGCATGTGATTTTTGTCAGATGCTAAAATGATAAATGAAAACACGTTTCAATATATTTACAGATGTGACCATTTGCGGTTGTTCGAGGTAGACAGACCTTATATCACCACAACCCGACGGAACTTCTTTTCAGATTCCGAAGGTTCCACCTTTGAAACTATTTCTTCTGGCGTAGTTATACAGCATTGCATGGCCAACACGTCGGCGGCAGACGGGAAACGATTTTATATAAAGTACGAAGTAGTTGGTACGTACTAGTTTATGTTCTTTATTAATAAACCATGTCATACGAAACCCGACCTTCTGGGTTTCTTGCAATAATGGTGATTGCGATGGAATCGTCAACTTGTATATTCGTGGTGTGATAATAACCTTTCTAAAGAGGCCCAACGACTCTATGACTAAATGTATAGCAGAGAAAATGATGATTAGGCCAAAGGTAGACACATGTTTCACGATCTTTCCTGGTTGTAAATATCCGAAGGTCGGTTTTCGTATAACGTTGCCAAACTAACTATCTAACTACAGTTTTGTCAAAATAAGAGGTAAATGCACAATAAGGTTAAGCCATGCCTTTACTCAGATGCATTTTGTTTTAACTCTTTCAGCGCCACAGGCAATATTGAGATTTTTGCAAACACTGCAGATTCAGATGAGTCAGCTCGTAACGAGCTGTCTCACCTGAAATCAGCATTGTTTGCCTTTTAGTTACCAAAATAGTTCAAAACTTTCATAAATTGAGAAATGGACACACCCGATTTTGAACATGGAAGAGTCTACTTTAAACAATTCGGCGCTGAAAGAGTTAGGTTTCGAGTGGCATCTCGGAGTATCTTGCCATTGGATTGTGTTGAACAGAATCGGGACTACGAACGAGTACTAAACACTTTAAGCAGGATTTGCACATGACCCTTGTAGTAACCTCTATCATAAAACGGTTACAATTATAACGGATACCCCATTTCCATTGTTTACCAATAACAATGATTTAACGCTTATAAAGACTTTATGGCGAGGTAAATAACTTTTTTTTAGTTACAACCGTTTCACGCCAAGCCCTTGATATTCTTCGTTTTCGTCTTGGAAGCATGGCTTTATAGTATCAGTGTACTTATGAAAACAAACACGTAACAGTTGTTAATGCTAATGGTTTCCGTAATGTAGTGTGGAACATTAAACTTGTAAAGCTCTGACTGTTTAATAATCATTCCCTTTACTAATTCATGTATTTGCAGACAAAGTCACAAAGATAACAGGAACAGTGACGTCACCAGACTACAGCGTGGTTTCCGGCACAATAGCTTCACCAAACTTTCCACACGGATATGCTTTAAACGGGGAAACATTCACGTATGTTCTACAAAATTTAGATCCGTACGGACATGTCCAACTTGTTTTTGATGACTGGGATTTGGCAGAAAAAAGTCACATACAGGTAACTATATATATGTATCTAACAGTAAGGTTTTGTTTTATCCTAACGAAAAGTTTGGTTAGACGTATGTACATGCTTATGAACACGTTTATGTTGAAATAATTAAGATAACTGCCTTAACAATAAGTTGTGTTTCTATAAACACTCGACTCCTGGTTTCAATACCTTATTATAGCACAGTGTAATATTCTTAAACTAGTACAGTTGAACTATGCATACACAAACATATGGTTCAACTATACTATTGGACGAACATTGCAATGTATTTATCTAAATCTAAAACTGGCTGTCACTAACATTCTATGGTTGGTTGTCGTAGAACAATGTAAAATGTACATAAAATGCTCTAATACATGGTTGCCTACATACGGTGTACGGAGCTGTTACAAGTAGTGTAAAGTTCAGCAATGCTACAGGGAAACCAACAATAGGGTATTCCTGTAATAGTGACATGTACAATCATGTAACAGCCTTCACGTCAGCGACGATAGATGATCCAAATGTATATTTCAAGCTCGGCAAACATTTTTTCTGATGTTATAAGCAATGCAATGCGACAGACGTCATTCAACCAGTTGCTTGAACATACTGTTATTTTGAGTACTGGTGTGAGACAGCCAGTAAGCACATGTGTATGTGAAGCGGCCGCCGTGATATTAATGTGAAGTGTTGAAAAATGCGTTCAAACCAAATTATTGTTTGGTGTTTTAACCCCGCTTTTAACATGTTTCAGTTATATAACGGCGTTAGTTACCAGTACTACTGGTCCAATTATGACACCAGCTAGTCAGTCGTAATGCTCAGTCCGCAATACTGAGCGGCAAGGAGGGCAGTCATTAATACCATGTATATATTATCTGGTATGACCCGTCCGCGGATCGAACCCACGACCTCCCGCACTGGAGTCGGACACTTTTGCAATACACAACCAAGGCGCTGGTTAAACTTAATGATTATTAAACTTACTCAACCAATCAACCAGATGTATATTACGTAGCAGAAGTTTCACGAGAGCCTTTTAAAATAATAATGCCTAGTTCAGATTTGGATCAGATTGTGCTATCGTGGAATAGTGTATGTATCTACGCTATATTCAGTTTCTGTCTATTCCAGGTATACGACGATTTATCAGGTCCAACTAGAGCAACAATCTACGGACATCGTAAACGGCCCACCATCATTTCAAACACGAATACATTGGTATTGGTGTTCAATGTAGGACTGGATAAATTCGTGTCTAGTCACTCTATAGGATTTAAAGCAACTTACAAATTTGTTTCAGGTGAGACGGTGTTTTATGTAATAACACTTTTGTTTTGTTTGTTTGTTTGTTTGTTTGTTTGTGTAACGTTTTACGCCGCTTACAACAATGTTTCGGTTATATAACGACGTTTCAGTGGTAAAGCTACCGGTACTATTGGTCCATTTATCCTGACACCAGTGAGTCAGTCGTAATGCTAACCCCACAATGCTGACCGCCAATTCAGGAAAGCCATTACTAACGTTTTGAAGTATTTGCAATGTCCCAGCCGGGATCAAACACGCAACCTCTCGTACCCGAGGCGGATGCTCCACTGTTACACAACAAAGACGAAAGTGCATTTTCAAAATACTAAATGAATTTCACTAGGCTTAACACAAAAGATATTTCCACCGTAGGTACGTAACTGTGGCACCTAGGTATCAGAAACAAAGAAACAATTAAATCGACTATCAGGAATTCGAGCTCACGACTGAAAAAATATATAATCTTTTATTGTATATGCCTCACTATGAATAAAACCTGAAATGTGCCGAAGAAATAATTCTGAAAATGTGAAAGACAAATCTTATTTAATCTAGTCCATTGCATAATGTGTCTTATTATTATGCAATATGTCTTGGTTAAATGGATTTTATTGTATTAGAACTTTTGTGTGCAGTCTCTTTCCATCATGTTGACAGGTGTACCCTGCATACTGCAGAAATACAATACTTTCGCTCAACTGTTTACCTTATATGCTATATGTTTCTGCTGTGAAAATATCTAAGAAATCATTATAATCATTAATAAAATGGTCTTGAATTTAATTATGAAATTGAAAACATTGTTGCAAAAGAATAATCTGCTCATTTTAAGCCATTCCCAATTTCCCCGTCTTCTGTTGATTTACCGTGTGTCGTCTGTTTTAGTTAAAGAGTCTACAACGATTTATTTATTCTAGTTTTGATTTAATTAATAAAAAGTATTATGTATATTTTGTAGATGACGTTTGGACGGAAAAGCCAAATACAGGTAATATTTTTGTCACGAATTGTTCATATTAAATACTTTAAATTGATAAACAATACATACTTTAAATTGATAAACAATAAATACTTCATATGATTAAAGGTTTGTTTGTATGATGAAAATAGCCGTTACCTTCCTTGTTTAACCCTTTCCCTCATATAGACGCTTTCTGACGCCTCTGCAGCAGAAGGCTTTTTGAAAACATAGTGAAAAAAGAAGAAATTTCTCAAA
This sequence comes from Serripes groenlandicus, assembly GCA_031761405.1. Classification (NCBI taxonomy): domain Eukaryota; kingdom Metazoa; phylum Mollusca; class Bivalvia; order Cardiida; family Cardiidae; genus Serripes; species Serripes groenlandicus. Next base: position 21,837,303 of record JASEVX010000010.1, read on the forward strand.
ACGAGCAATTTCTCCATTTGCCACAATGTTTTCCACTTTAAGTCATATGTTTTCCATTCAATTAAAGAGATTTTCTACTTTTTGACAAAATATGTTCAAAGTCGTCTGTTGCAGAATTGTCGTATGAGGGAAAGGGTTAATACATTTAATTTTACAATGTCAACTTAGTTGTCCAGTAAACAAAAATATGTGGTTGCTATTGATCACTTACTACCCCATTTATTGTATTTTAGGTTTCACAATTTCAGTCAACACTTTCAAGCAGAACATTACTTTGCATACTAGTATTTGTCGCATTTCGATCATAGTTGTCCGAATCGCACACATCTGTCTTTCTGTGCGGGCAATAGGAAATATTTGTAATCTCTATTGACAACATGTGTTCACATTTACTTTCAGATTGTAGTGAATCCTACGATTTAGAAACGGGATTGGTGATACAGTTTGTAACAGACAGGGCTGAATTACCACAGTGGTACGATTGTGTGTGGATTGTGAAAAGATCCAAGTCACTGGCCGAGCATCCGGATGGTACCATTCTTCGGATTGCTGAGATTAATTTGGGAAAAGGTAAGTCAGTAACACTGACTAATTGTTTTTTTCTTTAAAAATACGCAATGTTATTTAGATCCGTGTATACAAAGATAATTTATTTCAAATATATGTTCTACTCAAGTATTCAAGTGGGAGACAGTGGCTCAGATACAAAGCGCTAGTCTCGTGATAAAAAAAAGTCAATGGTCCGGATCTCGCATTTGAGGGACGAACATTTTGGATCGTATTACACCATTGGCGTCATCGATAATCATTAAAATAAATATATCAATTGTGAAACGATGTTCTACATAATTAAAAGAGGTTAAACGAAATCGCAAACATATTAAATTCACAAGGAAGCTAAAATTCCGGTCAGGTTGGCATTCTTTGGTGAAAAAATGTGCCTCTACATTATTTTAAGAGAACCCCCACTGTATTAGATGCATTGGGATAATATATGTATATAATATGTGTGAGTGTATCTGAAACCTAGAGTAAATGTGACTGCAGAAGAACGACAACCTGTCCCAAAATGCCTTCGTAGAGCAGGAGTTACATACCTTATTTGACTTTTAAAAACAACAAATTAACGTTTCAAATCTGTTTATCTGTTTGTAAACAACGTAGTAATACTCAGTTTTCTAAAGGACACTACCGTGGTTTTTAAAGCCATGTGTTCGCCATTTTATGAGGTTCTATTTTACTTGATAGAGAGGATCGTACTTCAACTCTTTCAGTGCCAATTGCAATGTTTAGGTTTTTGCAAACAAAACCGATTCAGATGAGTCAGCTCGTAACGAGCTGTCTCATCTGAATCTGTATTGTTTGCGTTTTAGTCATCAAAATAATATTCCAGAACTCTTATTACATTAAGAATGAAGTCGCGCAATGGTGAACACGGAAGAGATTACTTTAGAAAATTTGACGTTGGAAAAGTTAAAGTAGTATCTTTAATATTTCTGGAGATGGATATATAATATTTGTATAGGACTTTGTCTGACGAGATATCACGAGATATCTGGTTTTATTCAATTGAGTCCTAATGTTTGGTAACTCCAGGGGATCGTCTCATTTTGATTAGATAGAACTTTAAAGCCATTAAACACACCCCTGATCTAGAGTACAGTGCTTCCTCCACGATTTTCGAAGGTCATCGCCACTATTAGCTCGCCTGTTTTCGGGAAAAAAAATGTTTGGGTATTGTGATACCCTTGGCGTCGTCGTCGTCGTCCTCGTTGTCGTCGTCTGCTGCGTCGTCTGCTGTGTCGTCAGCATCATCTGTGTCCGTCACAAAACGTTAACGTTACCTCATAACTAAAAAAAATAATCAACATTTTATAATGAAACTTAGTACACATGTTCCTAGGAACAATACGCATGTCTATACCAAGTCACGTAACTCTAGCTTCAATAATTATTCAGTAATGCCCCTTTTTAGACGAGCGTTGGCGTTTCATTATGGCGCTCTTGTCGTTGTATACCTGACCCGATATTGTAATGGTAGGGATAGTTAAAACTCAATACTCTAGTTTACAGTTGCCTTGTTTGATTTTCAGGTTGGGTACAAGACGGCATCAATAGTTTAGAGATCCTTAACGACGTGACCTCGGAGGGAAATATGTTAGCGAAGTACACTTCAGATAACTTTACGGCGGGAGAAATAATTTACAGCGCAACAGCCGGTCTTTATATTCGCCTGCGAGGAGTGTTTAGAAACGCCGATAAATTACGGATGGTTTTGACTGGTGTCAACAATGTTACAGGAGGTGAGTAAATAGAGATTACGGAGGACTAGATAAGGAGGAGTAAATTGGTCGTTCTTATATAATATCTCTCTTAGCACTCATTAAAACCTATGTTGTGGGTACTCAAAAGAATCGTCTCACTGAGACGATTCTTTTGAGTACCCACAACATAGGTTTTGGAGGTCAAATAAGGATTTTAGAACATGAAAAACGATCCTTATCTAGAGCTCTGACTGAAAGTCAAGGAAATATGGTAGTACTGCTGCATCGACGATTTGGCATAACGTATATGTGTATCTTATTGAAACTAATGGCTGTACAATCCAAGGTTTTCTCAGGAAGCGTCATCTACGGGTCTTCTAAAATATGTATTGATTGATAGTGTAGTATTTTGCGCCGCTTTCAATAACTTTTCAAATATATCACGTCAATTTATCGGTAAGTGACCAGTACTATTAGTCCATTGATCCTGACACCAGCCTGTTAGTCGTAATGCTAACACCGCATCCATGAGCACCAATGAGGGCAGTCATTACTACCTGTCTTCTATAAGAGTGCGCATATTAAATAATGTAATCAGACTGATCCTAATCTTCGGACGCAGCACATAGTCATTTAAAAATGAGCCAGTGCAAGAACAAATGCACCAGTTGGCATTTCAGTACTTTGTAGGTTCAGATCGTCTTGCTCAGTCTAATCAGCGCCTACACAAGTTGACATGATCTTCAATCAAGCTGGTCTATGGAATATGTGAGCAGTGTATATCTTGATCAGACTTTACGAATGCACAAGCTGATCTGGATATATACTGTGGTCAAAGGCCAACTTGTGCCTTTGTGCACAGACTAATATATGGTTCTTCTAAAGACTGAAACCAGACACAAACATACTACAAGTTCTCAGACACGGCTGATATAAACTATAATGTTTTTAAAACAATGCCTTGGTGGTGTAGTAGTAGAGCGTCCGTCTTTATTGCGGGAGGTCGCAGGTTCGATCGCTGGCCAAGTCATGCCAAATACTTTAAAAATGGTTGTAATGGCTGACTGACTGGGAGTGTCAGGATAAACGGATCAGCAGTAACAGACAATCACTTACACGGGAAACGATGTGATATAACTGAAAAGTTATCGAAAGCGGTGTAAAACACCAAACAACCAATCAATCAATTAAACCATGTAATAGGCGCCATGTTACCTATGTCAAAAACTGGATTTATTTCACATGTATAAATATTGCAATTACGTGCAATTTTATGTAGCCTAACAGTCTCATAAGATTCTTAATTACTAATCATGTGCACAAATAGAACGAATCCACTAACACGCAATGCACCTTGATGTGAGGCCCGGATACGTTACGGGCGTTTTTCTGATATGTCAAAGGAGAGGTAGTATGAGGACAATGTCCTATAATCTGAATCGTAAACAAACCAGTCCCCAAGAAACAACCGGTGTCATTATATACTATAGATTAACATGTTCATTCATACCACCGCTTTCTGACGCCTTTGCAGCAGACGAGTTTTGAAAACATTGTGAAAAAGGGGAAATTGCTCATGTTGAGCAATTTCTCCGTTTGTCACAGTGTTTTCAACTCAATACAGTAAGATACTTTCATTTACAGAGAGTTTTCATTTCTACATGTTTGCAAATTCATCTGCTTCAGAATTGTTGTATGTGGGTAAAGGTTAAACACTGTGAAACAAGGAGAACCTTTGTGTGTTCAACAGTGTTGGTATCTGCTATGTGGAAACCCCAAGAGGTTGATTCTAAAGATTTTTAACCCTTTCCAATATACAGCAACTCTGCAGCAGACGACTTTGAAAATCCTTTGCATAAAGAGGGAAAATCATCCTTATGTATGCTTCATTAATAGTTGAAAACATAATGGCAAAGGAGAAATTACTAATAATGATAGATTCCTCCTTTTATAACAGTGTTTTCAAAAGTTATCTTAGCAAATACGTCAAAATCCATTTGGGAAAGCATTACAAAATATTGGTTATTTAGGAAGAGATACTTAAAAAAAACCTGGTTGTTTGGAACCAATTTAGATATTTTAAGACAACAACAAATTGCTAAACACTGGCGCAATGTTATTCATCTCCAAGCAATACCATTAGCAGTTTAAATCAATAACTATAACAAAAACAACTGATTTGTCGCCAAATAAATCACATCTAATAACTAATGGCAAAAATATGTTTTCTTGCTAAAATGCTTGATTATTCCAATTCTTAAGACACTCCGCGAGTTAAAAAGAAATGTTGATTTTTGGCAAAAATTCGCGAATGATGACCTCGCGAACTTTAAGTGCTTTACAGTATTTTCGTAAATTGCACGAGCAAGTTTATACTAAAGGTTTTTGCCGAAATGTTCTGATTATTTCGGTTTCAAATGAACTATTTTTCTGTAATCAGTACATTCACATTACAACACACGCGTACTTCAAAGTACGTAAAAGTACACAACTCTCGCTGGGAACGATATGTTCTGATGAAACGTTGATTGGGGTTAATTGAAACAACTGGAGTAATGTTTGTCGACAACTGAGTTTGAAATTAAGTTAATGGCTAACATTAAACAGTTTGTTGCCATATATGACACTAACGCAAGGAGCCGCGTTGAGATGGGATATCGATGCCACTCCAACATGGCATATTTTAACTCTTTCAGTGCCGTATTTTCTAAAGTAGACTATTCCATGTTCAAAATCGGGCGACTCCGTTTTTGATGTACTAAGATTTTTGGAATATTTTGAGAACTAAAGGAGAAACAATGCTGATTTCAGGTGAGGCAGCTCGTTACGAGCTGACTCACCTGAATCTGCATTTTGTTTTAAATCCGAAATTATTGTATTGGTTCTGAAAGTGTTAAATGTGCGTGGAGATGTTGGTGAGGCTACTACGCTTGACGATTTGACTTTTGTCAAAAAGTTGCAACTACATGTAGGACTACATTGCTTGTAGACGGACATTAAAGGCACTAGTGAGACCATTTGGACACAGAGGCTCGCATAAGTCTGCATATATAAGCCACTAGATAAGATATGGTTGGGCGCGACTCGAATGCATTACCCAAGGGTATGTTTGTTATGGCCTTGTTGTATTAAATAAAACAGACTGAATTGTTACCAACGCTATTAACTGTCATCACGTAAGATATCACATTAACGATAATTGTGCCGTTACGCGAGAAAACCAACAGTATGATCCGGGCCGACACATTCCGTCTCATGGGGGTAGAGGTTTAGAGTAATGATTCTTGAAACAGAAAATTCAAAGGAGATGAAAAATGGCTATCCGGGTAAGCTTTCGCGGCATGCTTAGGGTAATCCGGAACGATACATTACGCCACAATGTTTGTTTTCTCGCGTGACGGCAAATATCATTAATGTGATATCTTACGTGATGACGGTTGATGACAATCTTAACGATAATGAACCGCGTCTAAAGATTGTGGAGTATCAATGCATCTGCTTACTGTGAACACTCAGGCGAGCCTTGGCATTCGCACAGTCTCACCAGAGTATTCACAGTTCGCATGTATGATATATATAGACCTTAATGTGTCTTCTGATAAAATCCTAGAAGTATAGTAGCTCCAATATATCCACGCCAATACGTCTTTAAATGATGCCAAAGTGGAGTGTCTTTAAGACCCCAAATCGCTAGATACATCTCAAATGTTATTATTGTTTAGATCATCTAAGAACAAAGTGCTCGAATTAAGCTATTGTGATCACCAACGCCCATCGTACTTCATACTAATAGGTGTATGTCCATATGTGTCTTCAAAAGATGTCAAAGAGGAGTGTCTTTTAGACTAAACATCATTTAATACGGCTCAAATTCTATTATAGTATTAAATCACATCAGCATAAAGTGCTCGAATTAAGTTATTGTGATCACCAACGTCCATCGTACTTCGTCGTCGTCGGCTTTCGTTTTCCTGTCAATCGAGTGGTTTGATCAGGGAACTGCATCGCAACGTAGGCAACATCTCAACATTCTTAAAATTCTAAAATTTCAAAAGGTACAAGGGTGTTAATTCTCCGGTTCAGAGGGTATATATGTTCTGACAACTAATCCATATAAACTTGACGTCTATTTGTAGCCGGTTGCCCAAAGGCGATGATACTGTGTGACAACATGTGGTGCGTCCACAAGGACCTGGCTTGTGATGGTGTGGACCATTGCGGGGACAATTCCGACGAAAACCCCGTCCTACTCTGTGGATTAGAGGACAAAGACTCTTTCGGTAAGTAGCCAACTTCTAGAGCGTTTTACATATTTGGATGTATAACATCCAGATCTTCGGAACGTCATTTTTATGTAATAATCTCATTCCTTATGTTCTTGTTTCAATGTACAAATACAGTAGCCATGTTTTAATTCAAGCAGAGGTGCCTTCTTTTGTCTGCTGACGTGTTTGCAAACTAATCTCAGCTATCTTCTTTCTTTTCCATTGCTTCTATACAACATTCGTCTCAGGTGTCACCTATTTCTGTCCCGAATATTGTTCTAGATACAAACACAGTTGTAATCATTGTAATTAAGCAAAAAGCATTTCACAGAGATAGAAGTAAAGATAAATGAGCCAGCTGAGTGTTTAAACCCTCAAAACACATGCGACATTAATTATTCATAAATGATCTCTTAATATAATGGCATTTACTTTGTAGTGGAATTTGATTGGACTTGGTCGAAACAGTTGCAAATTGTAACAGATAGAAACATACAATTTACAGGAAAACCAGGTGAGTCGTGGGAATTCCTAAAGCATGTTTTTTATATAAGAGAATTCAACCGCGTCATAGAAAATAGCTATTTTCACATTTGTTCATGCCACACGAAAAACGCTAGTTAGGACAATGAGGCGCAGTCCTATCTAAATCTCCGTAAATGCCACACTTGTTTTGTTTTCATAAGCTTTCTCTTTGGTTGACAATGATTTACCTGATACTATCTACCGTTTAGAAAGACACACATACTAATTGAAATAACATACCATTAGAGATAAGTTTACGCACGATTTCACCAGAGTATTCAAGTTTCATGTAGCAGATGCACACATGCACATGTGTAATTGACAACAATAATAATTCAGAGCTCTAAATAAGTTTTTATTTTTTTATTTTTAGTATGCTTTAAAATCCTTATTTGATCCTCTAACCCTATGTTGTGGGTACTCAAAAGAATTGTCTCGGTGAGACGAGTCTTTTGAGAACCCACAACATAGGGTTTGCGTTAATAATAAGAGAGAAATTGTGGGGAAAAGAGCTGAATACCCCACTTTATCTGGATCTCTGTATAAATATGGCTCATTTTACCCTTCCACGGATCATCATGTGATGTAGAAACGGAGACGCAACAAGGTCTAATATCACATTAAATGTTTACCCTTTCCCAGAAACAAGCCCATACTGTTGGATTCACAGCAGATACATTTTGAAAACATTCTAGTAAAAGGAGAAATTTTGCCAATATATATCCAAAGTTGCCTTATGCAGATGTGATGTATTTGGGGAAAGGATAAGATGATGGTGTACACGTACATCCATGCTGACTTTCTATTGCGATAAAACACCACTTAAACAAACAAACAAGAGTGCTTCATGTCACTTTGACACCTTTGGGTATTGCATAATTGGCCTTGATTGACAGCTGTATATGTTACAGGATGCTGATTTCTTATTAATGACGTCAATTGTAGATTGGCAATAAAACATGTGGAAGTGAAGCTATTTTAATGTCCTTAATGAATCAATGGTAACCGTAGTTTCGGTCCTATTACCTAGTGAAAAGTGTTGTTCAATAGTGTAATCGTACCACGGGTATCTAATATTTCACTTGAAAAAGTTTCAATTACTGAATAAATAATTATAATGGCAAAATAACACACAGTTGAACTCGTTTTAAATTAATCATATATTTGTATAGTAAAGGGTTCTATATTTAGAACAATACACTCAGACATTTGGAACGTTACCCTCAATGTATTGATTTAAAATGGCATAGTTGAACTCGTTCTGAATTCATTTTTTATTTGTTGATACAATTTGCTAATTTTAGAACAATGCACTAAGACATTTAATAACGTTTAACAAATGCAGAATTCGACACCTATGATTATATGCACTAAGCAGGTTCATCACTGCAAATACTGCATTTCGTACTCGGCTATGATAACTCTTTAGTACAAATCGGCAGTTAGGTATACACAAGGAGCCATTTTCTACATGTTGTCAACCTTATTCCGTCAGTCTGATTAGGTTTGAAATAGTATCATGTTAACGCAGGACCCCGAATGAATCAGCTTTCATCTGGAGCATATATTTCAACCAGAGATACGACGTATTATTTATGAATACAAATACTGAAATGACGTAAACGATCGAACATAACGACGCGGTATTAGTCCTTCCCGAGGTCAAATGTTGTAAAAGCCGATTTGTACCCGATGTGTACGATCAGATCAGCCTGTGCATTCCATTTATCTAAACAAAAATATTACTATTAAACTAGACACGTTCTTGTCATTCTTGACTACATAATTCAGTTGAACCATGGTTTCTTATCGATGTTAACGATATTATCATATCAGCCTGTGCATTCCATTTATCTTAACAACAATATGACTATTAAACTAGACACGTTCTTGTTATTCTTGACTACATAATTCTGTTGAACCATGGTTTCTTATCGGTATTTACGATATTATCAGATCAGCCTGTGCATTCCAATTATCTAAACAAAAATATTACCAAGTCTTTCAAATGTCTTATTGTGTATACCGAGGGCTTGGCGTGAAACAGTTGTAACTTAAAACCTATTTTGAAAACCCTGGTTTACGGGCACTTTTGACCCTTTTGTAAACAATGCAAATTTAGGAGCCATTGCTCAGAACGAGCAATGGCAGGCACACAACATATGGTTTGAGTGTCAAATAAGGGTTTTTGGTATTTGAAATTCTCGCCTTATCTAGGGCAATGAACGGTATATTAAAAGCACCGATAACGAGTTAATCCTGCGGGCTTTGTGACAAACACATCTAATTAATCAGCAGGTATTAGAAAACAAAGTTATTACTTTATTGTATTCATTTTATTTTTTTCCAGCGGCCCCAGGTACAACGGAAGCCACATGCTACGGGAAGTTCCGTTGCCATGACGATTCAGCGTGCATAGATACCAATCAAATGTGTGATCGCATTGTTCATTGTTTGGACAGATCGGACGAGTCGGGTTGTGGTATGTCATTCTGTATATTCAGAGGACTAGATAATATCTCTCTTATGACTCATCCGAACCCTATGTTGTGGTTCCCTTAAAAGTCGTCTCTCTGAGACAATTCTTTGAGTACCAAAACCACAGGTATTAGGTGTCAAACAGGGGCGTAGCTTTGCAATAACCAATGGGTAGGCCGTCTCGTGAGAAAATCAACATTGTGGACTCTGCGTAAAGGATCGACCCGGGTCACACTAAGCATGCCACACAGGCGTACCCGGATATACACTTTTAGCCTCCTGTGGATTTTCTGTTTCAGGAATCACTACTCTATCTATCCCCCCTTAGACGGAATGTGTGGGCCGGATCAGTCTGCGCGGACAGCACAGGCTGATTTGGTCGATACATTACGCATATGTGTATCGCCGCAGCTGCATTTTAGGGCATTTTTAGAAAAATTGTGTAGGCACGTGCCTACAGTGACTAAATAGAGCCCCTGTCAAAAAAGGTTTGTAGAACATGAAAAATGCCCTTATCAAGAGCTCTGATGCTACACACAAGACTAAACTATATCATGTAGTGGCTGAAACATCCGCCGAGGGAGCGGGAGACAGGGGTTCGATCCATGGTCGGGTCATTCCAAATACATAACTGATAGATGGTAGTAATGGCGTCCAGAGTTGTGTCGATAATAGTACGACTGATGGCTTCCCTCATTTGCGTCCAGCGTTGCGTCAAGAATATTACGACTAATATATCGTTGAAATGATATATACCACTGGTAGTAAATACCTTTATTTACTCAAGAAACTTGGTGATTTAACTTAAATAACGTTGAAAGCGGTGTACATCACTGTTCAAAGAAATCAGGTGGAGACTTGTTTTATTTAGTTCTCGAACCGTGAAGAATCAAGTGAGCCTCTGGATACACACAGTTTAATCGGAGTCTTCACGCGTCCAGACTCAGGTCTCCACTAGCCGCGAATGTCTGATACGGATTAATGGATCTACTGACAAAACACAAAAAATGGATCCCCACTAGTCCGCAAGACGCAACTAATTTAAGGCTGCCAATTCTTTATATTTTAACATTGGTTTTACGCATCTTCACGGAAGTTGGAGATATATAAATGAAATCTCTTTCCGCGTGGTACAATTTTAAAGACAATGTGTACAAGTCTGGTTGGTTTAAGCCAAATTGCAGAACAGATTTCCGTACGATGTCAGGTTTTATTAACAATATCAGTTTAGACCCGGCGATTTCCGTCTAAAGTCATTCGTGAACCTGTAGGGCATTTTCTGTTATTATAAACGGCAAATCCACGAAAAATACAGATCTCTAACTGTTCCAAGCTCATTAGTGATGTTTTACTTTAACGATATTTGTTCACACTAGGGAGACATTGGCTATTCATATACGTGTTTTGCAGACTATAAGGAAATACTCGCTATTCTATATACGAGGGCATATAATTTACATGTACATGTACATGTATATAATTTGATGAATGGGGGTTTAAAAACCAAAACAATATTTAATTATTTTTATTTTCAGGTCGATCAGTATTCCGGAACTCACAGACGAGAACTCTTCCAGCTACCGCGTTATTGTCGTCTGCATTAATTACTGCTGTCTTGTTAACATTTGTGATATAATTTCTAGAGTAGTATGTAAAATAGATTATTTATGAATAAATTATTTTTGTTAAGTAATCCGGTTCGTCAAATATCATAAGTACCTTTCCGTCCACCCACCAATCTACCTTATAATTTACTAGGAGTTGTGACTTTTATCCCGTAAGAAATGATCCCTATGCCACCTACCTGACTTACAGAGAAGCGACACACAAAATCAAAACAAACAAACAACATCAGGACAAGTAATTCCATGCTATAAACAGTGTTCTATTGTGAACAAGTAGGTACTGATGTCTTGATCTGAAAGAGTAACATTGATTGAAGCTAGCACATCACTTGGTACAGGACGTTAGACACGAATGTCTTGTGTCAATACTTACTGTGTTGACTCTAGGCACTGAGGCTGTTGACCCGTTTGAAGTATCGTTCTAACGCCTTCTCGGTTAGTTTATCTCTCCTCGAATACGTTTTGTTCTGATAAAACCAAGTGATTGGTAAACAACAGTGGGAAACTGGAGTGGTAGGATTAAACGTTATTTTGCAACATTATACTGACATTCGCACCATAATGCAAGGTATAAAGTCTTGCCGAATTGCTCTTTCAACATTATTTCAGTTATATCACGGCGTCAGTTAGCTTATTCATGATCCATTGGAAAACAAACCGGTACTTGACTAGGAAAAGTGCCTTGCCTAAAGGGCACTCCACCATTATTACAGCGCAGCGACCTGGGATCGAACCGGGGACACCCTGTTCCAAATCACCCAAATTCCCGAAGCTAAACACATGGAAACGATGGATTCCTACCGTATTACTGAACCTATTACTACATTTGCGAACAATGTAAACCAAGGACAGTCTTCAAATATATGAGCCGTTCGACGAGAATACCAACAATATGGACTCTGCGTAATGTATCAACCCAGATCAGCCTGCGTATTCCGCGCAGGCTAATCCGGGCCTACATATTTCGTCTCAGGGGAATAGAGGTATAGAGTAATGATTCCTGAAACAGAAAATCCACAGGAGGTGAAAAATGTATGTCCGGGTGAGACTGCGAGACATGCTTAGGCTGATCCGGGTCGATAGTTTACACTGTTTTTCTCGTGGAAAGGCTCATATATAAGTCTAATCCAAGAGAACATTGTTGGTTTGCTATTATATTAATAAGCTGTGCCAGGGAAGCTCAGTCGGTAGCGACGCAGGTTGTCAATCTCGGGTTTCGAACCCTAGCTCGGTCAACATTGATTCCGACGTTTGACAAAAGTCACTCGCGGCAATCATCTTCCACCAGTAGGCCAACAGTGTGTGAGGAAAAAGCAGCCGTATGCTTGTAAAGACTGTTGTGCGGAGTACTGGTGTGAAAAACAAATCCAGTAAACACACAGTTAGGTGAACTGGCCGCCGTAACATGACTTAAACATTGTTGAAAACGGCGCTAAACCGTAAGCATCTTCCACCAGTGGCCTTACAGTGTGTGATGAAAAAAAAGCAGATATATGCTTGTAAAGACTGTTGCGTGGAGTACTGGTGTGAAAACAACACATAGCTAGGTGAACTGGCCACCTAGTAACATGACTAAAAAGTTGTTGAAAACGGCGCTTAATCCCAAGCAATCCGCTCATCAATGTCTAGCAAAACCTACTACATACCAAGGACTTGGCGTGAAACGGTTGTAACTAAAATTGGTATTTGTTTACCAAGGTTAATCACCTCGCCATGAAGTCTTTATAAGCGGTAAATCATTTTTCTTGGTAAACAATGGACATTTGTGTGCCATTGCTCGTTCTGAGCAATGGCACCTAAATTTGCATTGTTTACAAAGGCGTCAAAATTGCCCCTAAACCAGGGTTTTCAAAATAGGTTTTTAGTTACAACCGTTTCACGCCAAGCCCTCGATACGGTATATAAGGATATATTAAATAGTAATGGTTCTAATTGATCGAACTCGGCAGTAGAAGGTTTTCTTGGTTTAGGATAAAGCTTTTAATGATGTGAGTCCATCCATAGGTGAAGGTACATGTAAGCGTTTCTAAATAGTGTAGGTTCATAATCAAACGGTCCATCAGGTGTCTTATCAGAACATGTTTTTATTTTTATTTATTATTTTATTTGTTCAATATATAACTTCATTAGCCACGTGCAATGGTATGGGTAGGTCGTGGCCATCCTCCCTCATACCTTACAATGAAAACGTTAGTTTTAAACTTATTTATTTTAAATCGATTGAGAAACAAGCTTTAAGCTTATATTAATCACGCTCGATATCTGCTTCCTGGATACTTAACCAGTACTCGCGCCGATTGTGTGGAAAAATCCCAAAGTCAGGACCCGCTCATCACGGGACTCGAACCAGGGACCTTTGATGTGAGAGGCCGACGCTCTACCTCTGCACCACTGTCTTCATGAAAACGTTACTAGTAGCATATAGACATTTGTTAGTAAATGAGATTTTTTTTTTAATGCACATTGATGTAATAAACATACAATGTTAACAGATGCCTTTTTAAAAAAAATAAAGGTGTAGATTTCGATCACGTCTCATCATAATAAGGTTGATTGAATTGGGTTTAATGCTGTTTTCAAAAGATTTTCAGTCATATCACGGCAGCCAGTTCACCTACTCATATGTTTCCTGGTTTGCGCACACCAGTACTCCACACAACATACTTTCCAAGCAACTGCCTGCTTTTCCACGCCCATAAGTCCATCATAATAAGGACTTTCCATTAAATTGACTTGTCCAATGAAAAACAGTATCATTTTAAATCGCGTCGTGTCAAATATCCCCTTCATACGAACGACGTTTAGTATTGTTAATGTTTGTAAATAAGTATTCTATGTAAACGGATTGTATTGTACCGCAAAGTATAAACATGCAATACATTAAAAACATCAGGTGTTTGTTCATAAACAAACTAATTAAGAGCCGTGGTCCTGTGAAAAAACAAAAGACAACTGTAGATAAGGAATTGCATATACATACATATATGTTATCTTAACCTAACCGCACAATGTTAGCAGAAGGTCTTTAGAGAAATTAAAATGACAAATGACGACATGCTTACCAAAATGAGTCAAACCACTGACAGCTATGGATTAGCTGATTTAACCAGGTATGTGAAGTTGGCACGAAGTTCGATATTCGGTAATCGATATTCAATACCGATATGAATGTAGAGCTGAAACGAATATAGAGCCAGCACCAGATTCGTGAATTCTGTTACGCATTGAAATATACGTTACCGTCATTGTTTAGTATGACGAATACCGATTTGAATATGGAGCCAGATCGATATTCGAGAAAATGGTGCTATCGTTTTTCTGACCATGTTGTAGAGCGAATACCGATTTCAATATCGATTTGAATATAGAGCGAGGTCGATATTCGTGAAAATGGTGATATCGCCTTCCTGATGATGTGGTAGAGCGAATACCGATTTGAATATCGATTTGAATATGGAGCCAGATCGATATTCGAGAAAATGGTGCTATCTTTTTTTCTGAACATGTAGTAGAGCGAATACCGATTTGAATATCGATTTGAATATAGAGCCAGATCGATATTCGTGAAAATGGTGATGTAGCCTTCCTGATCATGTAGAAGGGCGAACCCCGATTTGAATATCGATTTGAATTTAGTGCCAGGTCGATATTCGGTAAAATGGTGCTATTGTCTTTCTGACAGGTATGTGAAGTTGGCACGAAGTTCGGTATTCGGTAATCGATATTCAATACCGATATGAATGTAGAGCTGAAACGAATATAGAGCCAGCACCAGATTCGTGAATTCTGTTACGCATTGAGATATACGTTACCGTCATTGTTTAGTATGACGAATACCGATTTGAATATCGATTTGAATATGGAGCCAGATCGATATTCGAGAAAATGGTGCTATCTTTTTTTCTGAACATGTAGTAGAGCGAATACCGATTTGAATATCGATTTGAATTTAGTGCCAGGTCGATATTCGAGAAAATGGCGCAATCTGTTCTCTGAACATGTAGTAGATCGAATATCAATTTGAATATCGACTCGAATATAGACCCAGGTCGATATTCGTGAAATGGTGATATCGCCTTCCTGATCATGTAGAAGGGCGAACCCCGATTTGAATTTAATGCCAGGTGGATATTCGGTAAAATGGTGCTATTGTCTTTCTGACCATGTAGTAGAGCGAATATCGATTTCAATATCGAGTCCAATATGGAGCCAGATCGATATTCGAGAAAATGGTGCTATATTTTCTCTGAACATGTAGTAGAGCGAATACCGATTTGAATATCGATTTGAATATAGAGCCAGATCGATATTCGTGAAAATGGTGCTATCGTCTTCCTGAGGATGTGGTAGAGCGAATACCGATTTGAATATAGATTTGAATATGGAGCCAGATCGATATTCGAGAAAATGGTGCTATCTTTGTTCTGAACATGTAGTAGAGCGAATATCGATTTCAATATCGATTTGAATATAGAGCCAGGTCGATATTCGTGAAAATGGTCCTATCGTCATCCTGATCATGTAGAAGGGCGAACCCCGATTTGAATATCGATTTGAATTTAGTGCCGGGTCGATATTCGGTAAAATGGTGCTATTGTCTTTCTGAGCATGTAGTAGAGCGAATACCGATTTGAATATCGATTTGAATATGGAGCCAGATCGATATTCGAGAAAATGGTGCTATCGTCTTCCTCACCATGTAGAAGGGCGAACCCCGATTTGAATATCCATTTGAATTTAGTGCCAGGTCGATATTCGGTAAACTGGTGATATTGTCTTTCTGACCATCTAGTAGAGCGAATACCGATTTCAATATCGATTTGAATATGGAGCCAGGTCGATATTCGTGAAAATGGTGATATCGCCTTCCTGATCATGTAGAAGGGCGAACCCCGATTTGAATTTAGAGCCAGGTCGATATTCGGTAAAATGGTGCTATGGTCTTTCTGACCATCTAGTAGAGCGAATACCGATTTCAATATCGACTTGAATATGGAGCCAGATCGATATTCGAGAAAATGGTGCGATCTTTTTTCTGACCATGTTGTAGAGCGAATACCGATTTGAATATTGATTTGAATATAGAGCCAGGTCGATATTCGGTAAAATGGTGCTATTGTCTTTCTGATCATGTAGTAGCCAGATCGATATTCGAGAAAATGGTGCGATCTTTTTTCTGACCATGTAGTAGAGCGAATACCGATTTGAATATCGATTTGAATATAGAGCCAGGTCGATATTCGTGAAAATGGTGTTATTGTCTTCCTGATCATGTAGAAGGGTGAACCCCGATTTGAATATCGAACCATTTTACCGAACATCGACCTGGCACTAAATTCAAATCGATATTCAAATCGGGGTTCACCCTTCTACATGACCAAGAAGACGATATCACCATTTTCTCGAATATCGATCTGGCTCCATATTCAAACCGATATTCAAATCGGTATTCGCTCTACTACATGCTCAGAAAGACAATAGCACCATTTTACCGAATATCGACCTGGCTCCATATTGAAATCGATATTGAAATCGGTATTCGCTCTACCACATGATCAGGAGGACGATAGCACCATTTTCACGAATATCGATCTGGCTCTATATTCAAATCGATATTCAAATCGGTATTCGCTCTACAACATGTTCAGAAAAAGGATAGCACCATTTTCTCGAATATCGATCTGGCTCCATATTCAAATCTATATTCAAATCGGTATTCGCTCTACTACATGGCATAAAGACCATAGCACCATTTTACCGAATATCGATCTGGCACTAAATTCAAATCGATATTCAAATCGGGGTTCGACCTTCTACATGATCAGGAAGGCGATTACAACATTTTCTCGAATATCGATCTGGCTCCATATTCAAATCGATATTGAAATCGGTATTCATTCTACCACATGATCAGGAGGACGATAGCACCATTTTCACGAATATCGATCTGGCTCTATATTCAAATCGATATTCAAATCGGTATTCGCTCTACTACATGTTCAGAAAAAAGATAGCACCATTTTTTTCAAATATCGATCTGGCTCCATATTCAAATCGATATTCAAATCGGTATTCGCTCTACCACATGGTCAGAAAGACAAAAGCACCATTTTACCGAATATCGACCTGGCACTAAATTCAAATCGATATTCAAATCGGGGTTCTCCCTTCTACATGATCAGGAAGACAATAGCACCATTTTCACGAGCATATTCAAATCGATATTCAAATCGGTATTCGCTCTATTACATGATCAGAAAGACAATAGCACCATTTTACCGAATATCGACCTGGCTCTAAATTCAAATCGGGGTTCGCCCTTCTACATGATCAGGAAGGCGATATCACCATTTTCACGAATATCGACCTGGCTCTATGTTCAAATCAATATTCAAATCGGTATTCGCTCTACAACATGGTCAGAAAAAAGATAGCACCATTTTCTCGAATATCGATCTGGCTCCATATTCAAATCGATATTGAAATCGGTATTCGCTCTACTAGATGGTCAGAAAGACCATAGCACCATTTTAACGAATATCGACCTGGCTCTAAATTCAAATCGGGGTTCGCCCTTCTACATGATCAGGAATACGTTATCACCATTTTCACGAATATCGACTTGGCTCCATATTCAAATCGATATTGAAATCGATATTCGCTCTACTAGATGGTCAGAAAGACAATAGCACCAGTTTACCGAATATCGACCTGGCACTAAATTCAAATGGATATTCAAATCAGGGTTCGCCCTTCTACATGATGAGGAAGACGATAGCACCATTTTCACGAATATCGATCTGGCTCTATATTCAAATTGATATTCAAATCGATATTCGCTCTACTACATGTTCACAAATAATATAGCACCATTTTCACGAATATCGATCTGGCTCTATATTCAAATCGATATTCAAATCGGTATTCGCTCTACTACATGTTCAGAGAAAAGATAGCAACATTTTCTCGAATATCGATCTGGCTCCATATTCAAATCGATATTGAAATCGGTATTCACTCTACTACATGGTCAGAAAGACAATAGCACCATTTTACCGAATATCCACCTGGTACTAAATTCAAATCGATATTCAAATCGGGGTTCGCCCTTCTACATGATCAGGAAGGCGATATCACCATTTCACGAATATCGACCTGGCTCTATATTCAAATCGATATTCAACTCGGTATTCGCTCTACAACATGGTCAGAAAAAAGACAGCACCATTTTCTCGAATATCGATCTGGCTCCATATTCAAATCGATATTCAAATCGGTATTCGCTCTACTACATGCTCAGAAAGACAATAGCACCATTTAACCGAATATCGACCGCTGGCACTAAATTCAAATCGATATTCCAATCGGGGTTCGCCCTTCTACATGATCAGGAAGACGATAGGACCATTTTCACGAATATCGACCTGACTCTATATTCAAATCGATATTGAAATCGATATTCGCTCTACTACATGTTCAGAACAAAGATAGCACCATTTTCTCGAATATCGATCTGGCTCCATATTCAAATCTATATTCAAATCGGTATTCGCTCTACCACATCACCAGGAAGACGATAGCACCATTTTCACGAATATCGATCTGGCTCTATATTCAAATCGATATTCAAATCGGTATTCGCTCTACTACATGTTCAGAGATAATATAGCACCATTTTCTCGAACATCGATCTGGCTCCATATTGAAATCGATATTCGCTCTACTAGATGGTCAGAAAGACAATAGCACCATTTTACCGAATATCCACCTGGCACTAAATTCAAATCGGGGTTCGCCCTTCTACATGATCAGGAAGGCGATATCACCATTTCACGAATATCGACCTGGCTCTATATTCAAATCGATATTCAAATTGATATTCGATCTACTACATGTTCAGAGAACAGATTGCACCATTTTCTCGAATATCGATCTGGCTCCATATTCAAATCGATATTCAAATCGGTATTCGCTCTACTACATGCTCAGAAAGACAATAGCACCATTTTACCGAATATCGACCTGGCACTAAATTCAAATGGATATTCAAATCGGGGTTCGCCCTTCTACATGATCAGGAAGACGATAGGACCATTTCCACGAATATCGACCTGGCTCTATATTCAAATCGATATTGAAATCGATATTCGCTCTACTACATGTTCAGAAAAAAGATAGCACCATTTTCTCGAATATCGATCTGGCTCCATATTCAAATCTATATTCAAATCGGTATTCGCTCTACCAAATCATCAGGAAGACGATAGCACCATTTTCACGAATATCGATCTGGCTCTATATTCAAATCGATATTCCAATCGGTATTCGCTCTTCTACATGTTCAGAGAAAAGATAGCACCATTTTCTCGAATATCGATCTGGCTCCATATTCAAATCGATATTCAAATCGGTATTCGCTCTACCACATGGTCAGAAAGACAATAGCCCCATTTTACCGAATACAGACCTGGCACTAAATTCAAATCGATATTCAAATCGGGGTTCGCCCTTCTACATGATCAGGAAGACGATAGCAGCATTTTCACGAATATCGATCTGGCTCTATATTCAAATCGATATTCAAATCGGTATTCGCTCTACTACATGTTCAGAAAAAAAGATAGCACCATTTTCTCGAATATCGATCTGGCTCTATATTCAAATCGATATTCAAATCGGTATTCGCTCTACTACATGGTCAGAAAGAACATAGCACCATTTTACCGAATATCGATCTGGCACTAAATTCAAACCGATATTCAAATCGGGGTTCGCCCTTCTACATGATCAGGAAGGCGATATCACCATGTTATCGAATATCGATCTGGCTCCATATTCAAATCGATATTCAAATCGGTATTCGTCATACTAAACAATGACGGTAACGTATATTTCAATGCGTAACAGAATTCACGAATCTGGTGCTGGCTCTATATTCGTTTCAGCTCTACATTCATATCGGTATTGAATATCGATTACCGAATACCGAACTTCGTGCCAACTTCACATACCTGAATAAATTAGTATAATTGACAAAAAAAAAGCGCCACATTGTCATTGACTCCAGCTATTACCGCGTCTTTTCATACATAATAAGTGATGGCACGTCGACCTTATGATAACAAGAATGACATATGCATTCTTATGGAACGCCTCAACTGTCTTATAATGACGATTATTATTGTATTATGTGCACCCTTTATTATGTTGTGTACATGCTTTATTATGTCATGTATATACTTTATTATGTTGTGTACATCCTTTATTATGATGAGTACATATTCTAATATGGTATGTGCATTATTTACTTTGTTTTGTGCATTTCTTATTATTTTATATATCTTGTCTATTATGCTAAGTGCACTCGATGTTATGTTCTGTGAGAGTTGTGTTGCCTTATGTTTATTTTCTGTTATGTTGTGTTCGTTCTATATTATGTTACGTAGGTTCCTTATTCATATATGAAGGCACATACAATTTATTCCATTGTGTAGTTTCTGATTTTTGTTGTGTGACCTTTTTATTATGATATGCACACTCTTTGTTTTGCTGTGTACACTTTTAATTATGTTATGCACATTATTTATTTCTTCATTTGCATCCTGTATTGTGTTTTATGCAGTTTTCATTATCTTATGCACTCTCTGTGTTATGCTATGTGCAATCTTTCTTGTGTTTTGTACATTCGTTGATACATTGAAAAGGTTTTTTATCGTGTTATGCACATTATTTATTCAGTTTTGTGCAGTCTTTATTATCTTCTGTGCATTATTTATTGTCTTACGTGACTTCTTATTGTGTTGTGTATATTTGTGTTATATGGTGTACGAACTGTATTTCGTTATGTAGATAGTTTATTATGATGATGCGGACAACACAAACGGGTAGAATTCAAAGATGCACCGGTAAAACGTAACGTGAACGGGGTATAGGTTTAAATAGCATTTCTACAGAACACATTTCGAAGCCATCTATTATAGCGACATTGGTCGAGTGGATGTTCCTTCCTGTAAGTTAAGCAACGTTCATTGCGGTTAGTGCCTGGATGGGTGACCCGCGATGTATTAAAGACGATCGCGCTAGTTTCGGATCTATCTTTTTTATTTCATTAGCCAAATTGGAGGAATATCGACCACAGGGCATTTGTCACCAATGTAGTTCTAGATAAACATACACATATGTGTAGTCCTATCCAACTCTGCACTGTTTGCTGAATAGTAACAGACAGTTTCTACTTTCTGTTTTACTAGTCATAAATATGCCAAGATGATTTTTTCCTGGAGCACAGCTCATGTTTATATATATAAGTAAAAGTGTGTGTTTATTTGACAACTAGTAGTTTTTAAGATCAAAGCACAAGGTGATCTAATCGGATCACGCTCTATACGTCGTCCGTCCGTCTGTCCCTTTTCTGACTCAATACAATACAATACAATACAATTTCTTTCTCGACCCACCACCTAAAATAAGATTTTATTTTATTTGAAAGCAATCTGGTTACCTATTATTTGTAAGTTAAATTTTGATACAGTAATATATATACCTATATTTATACAAATTTTAACAAAATCTGAATGTTGAATCATTAAACAAAAAACTTTTGAAAATTAATGATGGTTTTTTATGCAATGAATTTTATTAGTGTCATTTTTCGAGATGGTTTACAAACAAATGATGTAAATCTGAAAATAAAATTTGAAAAATTAAACAACAAAAAGTAGCCTTTTTCCCACAAACAGCAAATCTGCAGCAGACGGCTTTGAAAACATTTAGTCAAAAATATGGAAACTCTCTATAAATGAAAGAACAATAATTGAATAAAGATGAAAACATTGTTGCAAAAGGAGAAATTGCTCATGGATCGAAAGACGTTGCGCTAGCCGTTTTTTTGACGGTGCATGCTGGAATTATACCGTTTATATTGTCTGCGTCATCATAATAAACTTCCTACATAACGAAATACAGTGTGTACACCATATAAAACAAGGAACAAAACACAATATTAAAATTGTACACAGCATAACAAAGAGTGTACATATCACAATACAACAGTCACAAAACAACAAACAGAACCTACACAATGTAATACATAGTATATGCCTTCATTAGGAAAAAAGGAATCTACATAACAGAATATAGAACGTACACAAGATCACAAAGAATGTACATAAGACAATAAAACTCTCACAGAACATAACATTGAGTGCACTTAGCATAATAGACACACTATATAAAATAATGAGAAATGCACAAAACAAAATAAACAATGCATAGACCAACATGAAGTATGTACACACCATAATAAAGTATGTACATAACATAATACAATATGAACATGACATGATGCAGTATGTACACAACATAATAAAGTATGTACACAACATAATAAAGGGTGCACACAATATAATAATAATCGTCATTATAAGACAGTTGAGGCGTTCCATACATTCTAATGTTTCAAATGGCTTTCAGAACTGAATAAATACTTCATTTTGTACACAAATGTCTCGCATCACTCATGTTTACCTGTCTTACCTACATGATTCTTGGTCAATGGTCAGGCGACTGTACTATGCGTGATCCTATGTATTCCACATAAGAGCAAGTGCGCCATGGTAAGATCGGTCATAGTGTTACACTCAGTAAATCTACAGCAGTTTTGAAACAAATGGCAAAGGAGTTATTAATGAGCACTTACTGAGTACTACTAGAAGCATAAACAGGCCCGCATACTTTCTGATTTTTCAATTCGCTCGACTGATCTTATGTGGATGGCATCTATTAGTTATTACATTTAGGTGGTAGTATTTGAATGCATATCGTAGTGTTTCATAATGTAATGGATACATCAGGCGTTCATATTGTTTGTCCTATATGTGCCCTGCATACATATGTTACAGTCAAGATAAGGTTACTGATGCGATACTTACTATTTAGAAAGATAGAGTGTTGTATGTATTGAGAGAAACGCCCTGTCACATTCGTCGGCTGTGATATTCTTCAAGTAGCCCATGATATCGGAGAGCTGACTCATAGCTGACAAACGTGAATTACTCTTTGATGTATCAAAGCCTGGTGAAGGTACAAAATAACCATAATCTATATTGTACGTGTAATATAACTATCCAATATGTAACAGTTACATTGATTTGATTGATATGGCTTGAACGCCGTTTTCAACAATTTTCTCTCATATCGCGGCGGCCAGTTCAACTACTCTAGTGTTTCCTGGCTTTCTCACACCTGTAATCCACACAGCATTCTTTTCAAGCAACTGGTTTTGTCGAACGTCGGAAAGAATGTTGGCCGAGCTAGGGTTCTTACTCACAACCCCTGGATTAGCAGCCCGCTTCGCTACCAACTGAGATACCGGGGCTCGGCATATAACAAATACAAGCTCACACAAAAGTACATAATATAACCTATTGTAGAAATAGGCATACGCTATATAACCTATGGTAGAAGTATTCATATGCAATATGAGTTATGGTATATATAAGCATACGCAATATAACATATTGTAGACATAGGCATACATAATATAAAATATTGTCGATATAAGCGTACGCAATATTATTCATTGTAAATATAAGCATGCGCTATACAACCTTTTGTAGATATAGGCATACGCGATATCACCTAGTGTAGATATAGGCATACGCGATATAACCTATTGTAGATATGAACATAAGCAATATGATTTATGGTAGATATAAGGCTCAAGCAATATGATTTATGGTATATATAAGAATAATCAATATGATTTATGGTAGATATAGCATAATCAATATGATTTATGGTAGATATAAGCATAATCAATATAACCTACTGAAGATAACGACATACACAATACAATACAGTGAACATGTAGAAACAAGGAAACAACACATAACTAAGTGTACTTATACAAAAACCAACCTATTGTAGATACAGGCATAAACATCCGTGTGTCTATGTAATGGCCATGTCACACGATTGCGTATCGTACTAGCATATGCCGGCGTATGAAAAATTTCACTCATACGCTGTTATACGCTGATATACGCTAGGGGTACGTTAATCATAGGTTGCATACGTTTTAAGCACGGTCGCAAACGGTGGCAGATTTTTTTGTTTAAGCATGCCTAAAATATTTGGGCGTATTCGGACGTATGGTTTATACGCTAGGGTTACGCTAGAGCTACGTTACCCATAGGTCATACGCTGATATATGCTGGCATGAAGATGTACCGTACAGCTAGCGTATTGATGGCGCATGAGTAACGTACTTCTAACGTATGTTTGACGTATCTGAAACGTATATAGACAACTTGGCGTATGCCTGACGATTGAGTGACGCAAATCATAACGTACAACTACAGTATGATTTGCGTTTGGCAAGCATATTCCCTGCGTATTGCCAGCGTTTTGATAAAGTGTATATAATATATGATCACATTTCTAGAATGCAATGGGCATTTTGTCATGTGATAGCGGTACGCTGGTTATAAGCTGGGCATACGCTGGGCATACGCTGGCGATACGCTACTCATACGCTACTCATAGGTTCAATACGGTAAGTATACAAACAATTCTGTATTTTTCAAGGGCTTATTAAGCGTATGAAAATTAATTCATGAATTTGCATACGCAACTAATACGTTTCTCCCATACGCAATATTGTGACAGAGCCATAAGCAATATAATTCAGTTGAATAACATATGTCTGGTTAGTTTGCGATACATAAAGAGGTTAGAAAACGTAACATGTTATACACATTCTTAGACGGGAAGGTCCATTACCCCACCCACCCCTTACCCCAAGGTATAGAAATCGAAGAATGAAAATATACTTTAAAAGATCACAGAAATGTTGCATATTTTTCCGAACATGTGATAGGCCTGGTAACAATGAAATTGTACTATTTTTCAGCTATATTTATTCAATTCAATTTAATTTAATTCTTTAAGCAAGTAGTTCGGCCTCCGGCCCATATACAAGCATTATTCACATGACAATGCTTGTATCCGATCTAATATACCCATTACGTATTTCTTTATATAACACATGTTTATAAAACATTTATGTGTGATTAGTTTATAAAGTATTACATGTTGGGACTATTTTCTGACAGTGAACAAACGATTTTCTTTTTGTGTTTCGTTATGTGCTAAAAAGAATCTGACGTTCGTTGTCATTTCATAAAGGTTTATGCCAAAGGCTCGCTTAATAACACATTTCTTGAACTCGTTTAACAAAACTTTATATGAAATGACAACTCATGTCAGATCCTATATATATAAGCATAAATGAATAATTACATACATGAAATAACATGAAAAATGAATCAGTACATTAGTGTAACATTGTTAATATTTTACATATTTGTATCATTTTAAAGGCATTTTTATAACTATTCCAAAATGTGTTTTCTCAGTTTAAGCGCTTCAATTAAGGAAGTTGCCAATAGTCTATATAATAGAGAATATAACCTTGAAAACTTCTATAAAAACACTGTTCATATGAACGTGAGAACAATCTCTTGTGCAAGTTCGCATACACTCACTGATTTCTCTCTTCTATCTGATAACTTAAAAGGTAAAAAGAGAAATAGATATTTGAAATAACCATCGTCAACATTATCTAAACATGTTCTGTTGTAGAGCAAAGAAAGCAGCTGTTCTTATTTATACATCTATTTATTTAGGTTTTACGCCGTTTTCAACATTTTTTTCAGTTGTATCACGGCGATATCTTCCTGGGTTAACAAACCAGAATTATGCTAGTAAATGTCCACCATGACTGTTGCGACCTGCGGATCGAACACGGTTTAAATCATTATAGGAAATGTAGAAATTGCTCGTGCTCGCAATTACTCCTTTTCCCGTTTTATTGTCTCCAAGAAGATGTTTCATTTTCGAGATTTTGCAAACATTTTCACCATATGTTGGTAAAGTCAACGTGTTGATCTTAAGAATTTCCGCTCTGCAGGGATGCCTTTAAACCCTTCCCGTATAAGGACGCTTTCTGACGCCTCTGCAGCAGACGGCTTTTTGAAAACATGGCGACAAAAGAAGAAATTGCTCAAAACGAGCAATTTCTCCCTTTGTCACTATGTTCCACTCTATTCAATTAATGCACTTTCATTTAAAGGGAGATTCCAATTCTTTTCGGGTATATTTTCAAAGTCGTATCCTGCAGATTTGTTGTATGTGGGAAAGCTTTAAAAGAAAGTTACATTGTAGTTGAAACTCACCGCTTCTTAACGAAATCGAATCCAGTCTGTCCTGCTCATCTCGGTCATGGAATGCTGAAGATAAGGCCGACCTCACGATCCTCATGATATCATAATCCGCCATTCCAACCGTTTGCATTGGAACGGTGGAACAGTATCCGGCAAGCCATCCTAGCACACATATACAACACAGTAACCACATCATTTGTATTTGTCAACCACTCCTATTCTAACGATTGAATTATAATGGTGAGTATTTATTAGGCAACTCAGCTGAGTTACTTATCACAGGAGCTAGGTTATGCAAATCGAGGGCTTGGCGTGAAACGGTTGTAACTAAAATTGGTAATTTTTTACCAAGGTTAATCATCTCGCCATAAAGTCTTTATAAGCGTTAAATAATTGTTCTTGGTAAACAATGGAAATTTAGGTGCCATTGCTCGTTCTGAGCAATGGCACCTAAATTTGCATTGTTTACAAAAGGGTCGAAATTGCCCCTAAACCAGGGTTTTCAAAATAGGTTTTAAGTTACAACTGTTTCACGCCAAGCCCTCGAAATTGTCCGCTTCTTTTTTTCTACCAATTGATGTATGGATTGACATTTGAGACAGTGCATGAGAAAATGTACACATTGGCATTTTATTAACATTGTAGGTTAGATCAGGCTATACATCTGCCCATTCTTATCAAAATATACACAAGTTGACAACATCTTCTTACACGCTTCGGTAAATACCATGTGAACACTGTGGATCTTGATCTGACTGCAGATACACATGCTGATCTATATTGTTTTCAAATGGCAAACGTGTCTTTTTCCCCAAGCACGGTCTCATTTATCGTGCTTTATGTAGCTCAAATATATTAAATATGGCGTAGATCATTTGTGAATTCGTAACGTATTTATTGTAGATCTGAAGATGTAATATAGTTATAGGTGCTACCTATTTACGAAACAACGTAAACAAAAGTTAAAGAGCTTACTTTGGTCATGAAAAATGATTTTAAAATAAATTGACTAGACGATATTAATCTTCATGTCATGTGTTTTGCATGATCATAAAATGTTTGGAATTTGTATTACTGTCGTCTATTATTACGAACAGAAAATATTAGAGTAAACATTTTCAGAAAATTTATAATAAATTTATAATGAACTATGTTTAAAAAAAAGGCCAAGATGACACTTAATGATCGATCAAGTGAATTAGGAGATGTCGTTTGAAGCTAAAAGGTCATTTTGTCCCATTTCTGAAGATCCCTGACGACTTTGATTTTCCGCAAATAAATGCTGTCTGCGTATAGGCAGAACAGACACCAAGATAATATTCATGTGTAGTTTTTGGTTAATATTGCACCACCAGTTTCAGAGACGAAGATTTGACCTAATCTGGACCGACACATTCCGTATCAGGGGGATATATGTATAGAGTAATGATTCCTGAACCAGAAAATCCACAGTAGGCGAAAAGTGTCTGTTCGGATTAGCCTGCGTCGTTGGACGGCTCATATTAATCCTTTGCGTCCTTGAGACAGTTCGTCACTCTTGTTTTATACCAATGAGCTGTGTATTTTCAATATACGAATACAACGTGGATTTTTCGAAGGAGTAAAATACCATCAATACTTACCGACAAAAATAAAATATGTGAAATATTTAGAAATTCCTGATTGATTGATAAGTGCTGCTAGTATATACAAATTGAACTTTGAAAGATGAGATGCACTGTGCTAAATCAGTATCGCCAAAACCTTCACTATAAACTTTCATTTAAAATGTTCAAAGTCGTTATTTGCAATACTTGACTCAACAGCGTTTCACTGACAAACAACTTGAAGTGTAGCACGAAAGGTTTAAATCTTGTTAACGTCTTATTTGTTCCGAGTTCGACAGAATAATTCGTACACACATACCGGTAAAAATCGTATTAACTATAATTTAGCAATGTCTAGCAGTTTGCAGTCTTATGGCATCTGACATCTGCGTACAGTGAATATGATCTATGCTCGCTTCCGGAAGAAAGCACCAACGTTTGTGTACAAGTTATTTAATGTCTACGATAACATAAAAGATCCAGATGAATCATTCACTGGATCTTGCTTTTATTCCACTTTTAAATTATGAAAAAAAATCAAATTTAACATGTTTATTTTTACCCACCATACTCGATTATTTTATTGATGACGTCACACTTTTATGACGTTACAAGACGTTTCAACATGGCGGTGCACAATGTTAAACAAGACAAAGTCGTACCTGAACAGAAAAGTGTTTTTACATCGGATAAATCGGAGGTGAGAACATATATTCTTGTTAAACATATTACACGATTTGACCTGATTATCAAACATGTATAAAACTTAACTTTAGACGCTCTTTGATCGCTCACAACGACTTAGAATGCCACACGATGATGACGTATATATATAAACATCAACATAAAAACACGTTTGGCGGTTTTTAGTTACAATAATTAGTATCAAACACGAAAAATACGATATAATTTTGTTCAGAAATGAGTCAATATATTTATATTTAGTATTTTACCGCAATATAAAACCTGGTGTTTTATCATTTTTTCAAACTACGGAACTTATAATGTGCCATAAATTTCGTTCCACGATACTAGATAATTGTAAACAACATTTTATTCTTTAATATTTTAAATCAAATAAAGCTATTTAAATTTATCATACATCTTAAAATACTTAACTTCTCAGTTTGTAAAGTATATCAGAGTCCCATTCTTCTATATTTCAGATCTGGAACCAACATTATATGATTATATTGATCTGTAAATATATTGATCTGTGTCACAAGTTTAAATTCATGAAATTAGTTGGTAAGTTTGCAAGTTTATTTGATCCGATTCCTTTACTGAAGGATGCTGTCTGAAACTATGAAATAATTCACAATGAACATTTTGAAGAATTGGATACTGGCAGATTTATGTAAATACACGAGAGTGTATGTACATGAGGATGGGCGGGCTAGCAGATACAGATTTTTGAAATATATTCTAATGGAGTATATGTATTATTATCTATCTTTGTTTCTTGGATATCTTGGATAGAAGGGAATGGGTCTATTGTTATAATACACTGCATGCGATCACTGTTCGTTTAAAAGCATGTATATTATATATATATATAAGTATGGATCCTACATTAAGGCGAACATCCGTGCTAAAAAACATACATTAAGGCGAAAGTATCTTAAGGCGACCGTATTCAGTTCGCCTTATTGTTTGAGATGTCACAGAAGTCATTTCAGTTGTTAAAACAACATTTGACTATAGGGAATCAAAGAACATACAATAGACCTTTAAGAAAACATGACTTTGATCGTTCTTGCTATATTAGTATAAGATATACGGGCCATTGAAAAAAGAGGGCCTATAACTCAATGCAAAAAAAACCATCATTTAAGTGCAATTCTTTTTTAGTATTTAATTTCTCAAAAATCTGTCTATAGTTTTCTCTTATAAACAGCACCATGACGGAATACAAATATAACAACCGATATTTTTTCTTGGCAAGACTTTATATTTGCTTTAGCCCTAATTAAGGATTAAACTTCTGTGAAACCTATATGTATATTTCGAATCAAATTGTTAACTGGAATTGCGGTTTTTCATTACATGTTTTATCATTTCTGACACAAAACGAAGGCAGAACGACAATTTCAACCAATGTAGCATACACTGCTTAAAAGCAAGGTCAACATTAAAGCAAGGTCATCATTAAAGGAGATGTGACTTTTTATATTGTGCAAATCCATGCATTGGGGTTTTAATTGTCCATGGCTGGTCTTATTCAACACGAATACTAGTAATGCAACCATTTTACTAACTGTTTTGAAGAAAGTGTTATCCACGACATTTAAACGCCTTTGCAGCAAATGACTTTTGAAAATATTGCGACAAAAAAGGATATTACAAATAATGATAATGTTTTAAACAGTACACGAATAAAACAATACTTGAATCGGTAGTATTACAACTGTTTGAGAGCAGACGACATATCAATTGTATCTGAGGGAAGCGGTGGAACACAGTGATGCACGTTTTAAAACATTTCAATTCACAATTCCAACGGTGGCTAAAAAAGCCTGTCTAAATGATCTTTACCTCCTCCCAATTAACTTTAACTTTTAGATCTACTCAACCGCAGACCACCGAGCGGAGACCTATATAACATAACCAAGGGCACCTTGTCCGGGAGTGATTTTAATGTCACCTCATATTCAACATCCGCCACAAAATGAAGCGTTATATTATAGATGTGTTTGTAAACCAACGACTTTTATTAGTACAGCACTTAAGAATATATATGTCTCTCTCTGTGTCTCTCTCTGTGTGTGTCTCTCTCTGTCTCTCTCTCTGTCTCTCTCTATGTCTCTATCTCTCTGTCTCTGAGTCTGTCTCTGAGTCTGTCTCTGAGTCTGTCTCTCTCTCTGTCTCTCTCTGTATCTGAGTCTGTCTCTGAGTGAGTCTCTGAGTCAGTCTCTGAGTCAGTCAGTCTCTGAGTTAGTCTCTGAGTGAGTCCGTCTCTGAGTGAGTCCATCTCTGAGTGATTCATTCTCTGAGTTAGTCATCCTCTGGGTCAGTCAGTCTCTGAGTGAGTCAGTCTCTGAGTGAGTCAGTATCTGAGTGAGTCAGTCTCTGAGTGAGTCAGTCTGTGAGTGAGTCAGTCACTGAGTGATGCAGTCTCTGAGTGAGTCATTCCCTGAGTGAGTAAGCCTCTGAGAGTGAGTCAGTCCTGAGACTGACTCAGAGACTGACTGACTAAGAGACTTACTCAGAGACTCACTCAGAGACAGACTCAGATACAGAGAGAGACAGAGAGAGAGACAGACGCAGAGACAGACTCAGAGACAGACTCAGAGACAGAGAGAGAGAGACAAAGAGGAAGAGACAGAGAGAGAGAAACAGAGAGAGACACAGAGAGAGACACAGAGAGAGACAGATATATTCTTAAGTGCTGTACTAATAAAAGTCGTTCGTTTACAAACACATCTATAATATAACGCTTCATTTTGTGGCGGATGTTGAATATGAGGTGACATTAAAATCACTCCCGGACAAGGTGTCCTTGGTTATGTTATATAGGTCTCCGCTCGGTGGTCTGCGGTTGAGTAGATCTAAAAGTTAAAGTTAATTGGGAGAAGGTAAAGATCATTTAGGAAGGCTTTAATCATATTGATTATGGCTATATCTACCATAAATCATATTGATAACGCTTATATCTACTATAAATCATATTGATTATGTCTATATCTACCATAAATCATATTGCTTATGTTTATATCTACAATAGGTTATATCGCGTATGCCTACATGTATATTTACACTAGGTGATATCGCGTATGCCTATATCTATAAAAGGTTGTATAGCGCATGCTTATATTTACAATGAATACTATTGCGTAAGCTTAAATCGACAATATTTTATATTGTGTATGCCTATGTCTACAATATGTTATATTGCGTATTACAATAGGTTATATTATGTACTTGTGTAAAAAGAAGCCGTAAACAGCTCACCTTTTGGAAATATTGTGCACGTCGGCGTCTGTGTTTATAATGCTAGTCCCGTTGACGCGACACGGTCGTAAACGATCGTAAAACCGTTTCAAACCTGCTGCAGCGAGTGATTGTCAACGCGATACCATTTCAAACAGTTTATAATTAGAGTAGCGGGGAAAAGGATAGCAGACATGGTGGCATTGCGTGTTTAAGACATGTAAATAAATAACGTGTAAAAAGAAGCCGTAGACAGCTCACCTTTCGGAAAAAAAGTACACGCCGGCGTCTGTGTTTAGATACTAGTCCCGTTGACGCAACATTGTCGGAAACGATCGTACAACCGTTTCAAACCTGCTGCAGCAAGTGAAGGTCAACGCGATACCATTTCAAACAGTTTACAATTAGAGTAGCGGGAAAAAGGGAGAACAGACATGGTGGCATTGCGTGTTTAAGACATGTAAATAAATAACGTGTTAAAAAAAGCCGTAGACAGCTTACATTTTTGGAAATAATGTACACGCCGGCGTCTGTGTTTAAAATGCTAGTCCCGTTGACGCGACACGGTCGGAAACAATCGTACAACCGTTTCAAACCTGCTGAAGCGAGTGAAGGTCAACGCCATACCATTTTAAACAGTTTACAATTAGAGTAGCGGAAAAAAAGGTTAGCAGACATGGTGGCATTGCGTGTTTAAGACATGTAAATAAATAACTTGTAAAAAGAAGCCGTAGACAGCTCACCTTTTGAAAATAATGTACACGCATAAATGTTGTTTTTTTTCGCTTATAGGTAACGGGCGTGAGATTTTTTTTTTTTCCAATAACCTATGAAACTGGGAAAAATCCATGGGGGCCGCCGTTTTGGATATGTATAAAAAGCAGACGTAAAACACAGATTGAAAATTATTGTCGGCTTTTTAATCATTTTTTTTAAAATCGGTATTTTAGGTATGTATAAAATGAGCAGAAAAACACGGATTGAAAATTATTGTCGTCTTTTAAATCAATTTATTTAAAATCGATATTTAAAATCATTAAAGTGCTGGAATTAACATTTGTACGAAAAGTTAAAAATAAAAGGAAATCTATAAGAAATATGTTTTCCCGTTCGTCAAAAAAACGACAGCATTAGCCTTCTACGCCCCGAAACTAAATTTTGACTGTATCGTAGCCAAAGAAGGACATGACGTCATTTCCGTTACACTTCATCTTTGCGTAACGTGAATGGAGCGACGTCGTTTCCCGCAAAAAAGTGGTATCAACATGAAAGACTCCAAATTCCTATGTATACATGAGCTATTGACTAAATCATTCAAAGTATAATTATTTATCAAACATTGTGGCAAAAGGATAACTTTCTCATAAGGAGCAATTGTTCTTGTTGCGACAATCTTTTCCTAAATCGTTGCATAGGCCTCAGAAATCGTCTCTAATAGGGAAAGGGTTAAGCAGAAATGTGACCCCTTACATAATTTATTCCAGTCATATTGACTGCTTGAAAAAGGCAGTCGCCAGGTGGCATCAGAAAAGGGCTGATCTATTTGCTTCTTTACCATAATGCAGGTGATCGATTAAGGATCATCTTGGCCCTCATGGTTTAACCTCGTTCATTATAAATGTATTCCTTGAAGTCTTTACTTTATTATTTTCTGTTCGTAATAATAGACGACAGCAATACGAATTGCAAATATGTTTTGATAATGCAAAAGACACATGACATTAACGTTATTATTGTCTAGTCAATTACTTATAAATCCTTTTTTATGGCCAAAGTATGCTCTTTAATTTTTGTTTATAATTAACTTGCGTTTTTTTCGTAAATAGGTAGCTCCTATAGATATATTACGAAAAAAAAACATAAATGGTTTTTTTCGCTTATAGTTAACAGGTGTGAGAATTTTTTTTTTTTTTTTTTTCACTACCCATGAAGGTTTCTGAAATGAAACTGGCAAAATTCAATGGGGGCCGCCATTTTGGATATGTTTATGATGCGGCCGGTCCGACGTATAAACACAGTTTGAAAAATATTGTCGTCTAGTTAATCATTATTAATCCTAAAACGATGTTTAAAGGTAATAAAAGAACTGCGTAATTTAGTGCGAACTAACATTTTTAAGAAAAAGCGAAAAATGCGTGGAACTGAGAATGAAATATTTTGTTCCAGTTTGTCAAAATAGCCGACTAGTACCGTACTAATCAAGGTGATCTAGACGCACGCCATTTACAGTAAATCGCTTTACAGACACAACGAAAGATTGCCGTTTGAAGCCTTACATGTTACTGTATCCCGAATAATGACGACTTGAGACGTATCTGGTGAAATATCTAAATACAAATAATTCCAATGTATCGTCTAAAGTGTTGGTAAGTAGGCCTAACATTATATTGTAGAGATGTCGGCAGTCTTCGCGAAAATCTTCAGTCATGACTGTCGGACAACAAATTCTTCGAACTGACAAATATTCAAACACATTCTCATTTTCAACCATCTGATTATTTTTACAACCTGGACTACACTACATTTACATTACAGTTGGGAATTATGCAATAATATATAGTGAAAGAGAGTGGGATACATTTTAATTAAAATCGTGGTGGTACTGTGGCAAATATACAGTGTAGCGAATCCGACCAAATGTTATAGTTAACCAAAGTTGTGTCCCTTTGTTTAATTGGATCCATTTGTATAAACATGATAGGTCAAACACAAAAAGGAAAAATTAATTCTGGTTAGTACTGGTTTACATATCCTATAAACTAAAGCCTTGAGCATGATGCATATATGGTCATTGCTCACAATGCATACCCAGCCTGTTGTTTATTTTGTTTATAATTTACCCTTTCCCACATACAATAAAGCTGCAGCAGACGACTTGATAAGTTATCAAGTCCGAAAGATAGAAAATCTCAAAATGATAGTTGAATATTGAATAGAGTTTAAATCATTATGACAAATGGAGAAATTGCTCATGATCCAATTGCGACTATGATTTCAAAAGTTGTCTGCCTGCCCTCAGAGGCGTCAGAAAGCATCTACATGAGGGAAACGGTGAAAGCCTTAGTAAATCTTTAAGGTAAATGCACCAGAAGCTTATTAAAACATTGAGTAAGTACATTGTCAATGTCCGTGAACAGGCGGTAGTTATCTAAATTCTGCTAACCAATTGTTCAAAATAGCTAAATTAGCTATCGATTGAGTCTACAGCAGTACATTCAGAAGCAAAAACCAAATGAAAAGTATTTGTAGACAAAGACCATGGCTGTATTCATATTAAACTAACTAACCGAACACTAGGTCATGTGCTATTAAAAGTTGTTATTAAACTGGTTGATCCAGTTAACAAAATCCTAGTGTAAATACTAGTGTATTGCTATTGCGATAAAGAGGGAGACCCGTGTTATCGTCAAGCCTTTTTCATAAATTGTCTATTAGTAATATATATATTTACATTTGAAACTTATTTTCAACAATTGAGTATATATATGATGGGTAAATCAACAATTTCTCTCATGTCACATTCTTTATGTATTAAAATCCATCAAGGGGCTTGTGAATTGTTCCCAACTTCACATGTAATCACATGAGTGTGGTATTTCAATGGTTAGATATTAATATTTTTCTGATTATGTTAGATATGATTCAACATTGTGTAATCACACAGGAAACTTGTTATACTTGTGCCAAAATGACAAACATTTGTTTCTAGCTATGTTTTTTATTTATATTTCAGGTATATTCAGGCCACTTAATTTGTGTTCGACCAAGCAAGAAAAACTAATTTCCTGTCCCTGATATGGGTTATTTTAAATAGTAGACAACACCAGCAAGAAGACCTCTTGTAAGACGGGCAATTGAACTCAATGTCCCTGTACAGCTCGTTAATTCCCATCAAGGAATGCGATACCGAGTCAAACCAGTCCTACACAGGCTACATTGGACCTCGTTTAGTGACCATTTATATACACATTACTAAGAATTCAGAAATTTCTAAATTAGTTTTTGCTGGGTGATAAAATCATGGCTGTGAGTGGTTTTACTATATAGCTGTGGTGATTTTTGTGCTAACATTCTAGATTTCATGAAGGGAAGGAAACAACTTTCATAAGCAGAGACAATAGAAACGTGGTGGATCTGACAGCTACTGAGCGTATTCATGTAGTGCTGGCAAATTTGTGATTAAAAAACTCTGAAAACAGAGCTTGGCATATAGTCTTTGGAAAGAATAAATACTATTCTTTTAACCCTTTCCCTCATACGACAAATCTGCAGCAGACGACTTTGGACTCAAAACATAGAAAATCTCCATAATTGAATGGATAATCTATGACAAAAAATGGAAAACATTGTGGCAAAAGGAGAAATTGCACGTTTTGTGCAATTTCTTCTTTTGTCACTGTTTTCAAAAAGCCGTTTGCTGTTGATGCATCAGAAAGCGTCTATATGAGGGAAAGGGTTAAGGACAGCAGTATTCAGAGAATCAATGATTGAAGAGGACACTTTAGATAAGATAATTCTGATTAACACTGAAAGTGTTTCGTTTTTTATTCATGACCTATTTGAAAACAACTCTGCAAAAACCTGTGCAACATCTATCAATGGCCATATAATAATTGTATACAATAGAAAACATTACGACAAAAAGAGAAATTACTTGTCAGGATTTGCTGATTTTACAACAATGTTATTTAAAGTTATAACTTCATCATATTAAGTCATCTGCATGTGGGACAGGGTTAAACACTTATACATGCTTGAACATATAGCTTTGGGGAAAAACATTTTATACTGTGACGTATGATAATTTGATGTTATTCCTGAAAAGAAAATATTTTTGGAAAGGAAGAAATTCATCATTATCAGCATGTTCTCCTTTTCCAACAATTTTCGAGAAAAAATTGGAATGCATCTCCTAATATAATATCTGTCAATAGAAAACTTTTTAAGGATGGAAGAATTTTTCTAATATGAAAAATTTCTCCTTCCCTACAATTATTCAAGAAGTTGTCTGCTACTCTTCCACAGCCAAGCATAACAAGTTTTGAGCATTTTAATTTAATCTGTTACCAATACCTTAAAGTAAATTTTGTACATGTAAATTATTTTTAGATTCTTTCTTAGTTAACTCTTTCCCACATACAGACGCTACATCAGAAGTAGTCTGTTAGTTGTAAAGGGTTAA
Organism: Serripes groenlandicus; assembly: GCA_031761405.1. Taxonomy (NCBI): domain Eukaryota; kingdom Metazoa; phylum Mollusca; class Bivalvia; order Cardiida; family Cardiidae; genus Serripes; species Serripes groenlandicus. The sequence goes on from JASEVX010000010.1 coordinate 21,874,382, forward strand.
ACAATTTTCTACATGTAGATGCTTTCTGACGCCTCTGCAGCAGACAAATTTTGAAAACATTTTTGCAAATGGAGAAATTGCTCAAAATTGGCAATTTCTCCTTTTGCCACAATATTTTCATCTCTATTAAAATAATTGAGATTTTCAGTATTTTTAGCCCACCTATGCACGAAGTGCAAGGTCAGCTTTTGTGATCGCTCATCGTCCGTTCGTTTACATTTTCCTACAAACGACTTCTCCTCCTAAACCAATAAACCAAATTCAAAATAATTTTATGGAAATGTTCCTTGGGTGGATCTCTTTCAAACTTGTTCTAAGAATTCTATTCCATGCAGAACTTTGGTTGCCATGGCACCAAAAAAGGGGAACTTAACCAAAACTTAAAAAATCTTCTTGCCTTTGATATTTTGTATGTAGCATCATCTAGTGAACCTCAGGCTCTATCAAGATTATTCAAATTATAGCCCTGGGGTCAAAAATGACCCCTTTTGTTTTTCATAGACTCATATAGGGAAAAAACTTTAAAAATCTTCTTGTCTAAGTGTAGAGGGCCTAGGCCTACCAAGATTGTTCAAATTATAGCCCTTGGGTCAAAATTACCCCTCCCCTGGGGTCTATTGTTTTACATAGACTCATATAGAGAAAAAAATTAAAAATCTTCTTGTCTAAAAGTAGAGGCCTTTGATATTTGGTATGTAGCATCATCTAGTAGACCTCTACCAAGATTGTTCAAATAATAGCCCTGGGGTCAAAATTGACCCCTCCCCAGGGGTCACTTGTTTTACATAGACTCATATAGGGAAAAAACTTAAAAAGTCTTCTTGTCTAAAAGATATTTGGTATGTATCATCATCTAGTGAACCTCTACCAAGCTTCTTCTAATAATAGCCCTGGGGTCAAAAATGACCTCTCTCCGAGGGTCACTTGTTTTACATAGACTCATATATGGAAAAAACTTTAAAAATGTTCTTGTCTCAAAGTAGAAGGCCCAGGCCTTTGATATTTGGTATGTAGCATCATTGTGAACCTCCACCAAGATTGTTCAAATTATAGCCCTGGGGTCAAAAATGACCTCATCCCGGGGCTCCCTTGTTTTACAGAGACTCATTTAGGGGAAAAACTTTAAAAATCTTCTTGTCTAAAAGATATTTGGTATGTAGCATCATCTAGTGGACCTCTACCAAGATTGTTCTAATTATAGCACTTGGATAAAAAATGACCCCTCCCCGGGGGTCACTTGTTTTTCATAGACTCATATAGGGGAAAAAACACTGAAAACTTTTTAACTTTGATAAAATCAGGTGAGCGATATAGGACCATTATGGTCCTCTTGTTAATTATACATGTACATACATACCTTATAGTACATTCTTTCCAACCTGGAACAAATCTGCAGCAAACCACTTTGAAAACATTTTGGTTTTATTTTGGAAAATGTATTAATAGGAAAGTGTTATTATTTGATAGAGTAAACAAATTGTGACAAAGGAGGGAAATTGTTCATCATGAACAATATGTCCTTTTGTCACAATGTTTTTCAAAAAAATTCTTATGCGGAGGTGGAAGAAAGCATCTACATGTCGAAAAGGATTAATCCTTAACCACTTACAGACTACTTCTGATGTATCCAATAAAATGAACACATAAATTTCTCATGATGAATATTTTTTATTTTCCAACTAAGATTTGCATTAAATCTTAGAATTGCAATTTCTTATACTAAGATTTATCATGCTTTACTCAAGACTATGATCATTTTTAAGTAATCACCTTCAAATTCCTTGTATGTGAAAATGGGTTAATAAATGCTTCTCTTATGCCATTTTTTCATAAATATAAGGTTATTTTTCAAAGCTTTGTGTGTAAAATATTTTCTTTCACAATATCTACAACAATTAAAGTTAAGATTTGAGCTTTAATGTTACACTTTTACTTTTCAGCTGACTTGTGCACGAAGTGCTCAATGTGAGCAATTGTGATCACATTTTGTCCTGCGGCTGTCCGTCGTCAACAATTGCCTTGTTAACACTCTACAAGCTACGTTTTGCATCAGATCTTCATGAAAGTATATCAGAACATTTATCTCTATCAGATCTTGGACAAGTTAGAATATGGGTCATATTGGGTCAGAAACTAGGTCACTAGGCCAAATTGAAAGGAAATCATGTTAACACTATGGATGCTGCATTTTTAATTTGAGCATGTTCAAACCTTTTCAGATGTTTGTCTCGATGATATGTAGTCCCTATTTCAAATATTGGTCATGTCTTTTTAAAAACTAGGTCACTAGGACAAATTGAAGGAAAATCGAGTTAACACTGAAGAAGCCGAATTTTGCTTCAGCATCTTCAAATTTTGTCAGGATGTTTCTCTGAATAATATCTAGGTCAAGGTCGAATATGAGTCATGCCTGATCAAAAACAGGCCAAATTGAAGTAAAAAGTTTCCGGAGGCCGCATTTCTACTATGAGCAAGTTGAAACTTTGTCAGAAGGATTTCTTGATGATATCTAGTCCATGTTCGAATATGGGTCATATCAGGTAAAAAATAGTTCACTAGGCCAAATATAGGAACATCTTGTAAACACTGGAGGTTGCATTTATTCTCTGAAACTGCTGATGCGATATTAACCAAACTTGACATGAATGTTACTTTGATGACCCTCATTAAAAATTATTCACCAATTTATATTCTACCTATAAATTGGTTTGCTGCGGTTTCAGAATGGGGTGGAAATTGCAAAACTTTAAAAATCCTTCTCCTGTGAATCAGCTTCTTCGAATTCCAAAATGTTCTATGGGTGACCCTCTACAAAATGGTTCAATACATATTGATTGGGTGAAAAGGGTAGTCACCAAGTGGCATCAGAAAAGGGCTGGAATAATCGTCTGTTTTAGGGATAGAATTAAACAGAAATGTGACCCCCTACAATATTTGTTCCAGCCTTTCAGACCGGTTTTAAAAGGTAGTCGCCAGGTGACATCAGAAAAGGGCTGAAAAGAAGAAATTACCCAACGATCCCCGTCTAGTCAAATACTTTTAAAAATCAACTGTAATTGCCAAATTATGCTGTTAAATTTTTTTTTTGTAAATAGGTAGCACCTATAGATATATTATATAAACATTCATTTAGGATAAAGTACATCAGTGTGATACCTAAAATGTTAGCTCATGTGCGTATTCGACATTTGTACCATCTCGCAAACATTCAAAAGTAGCCCGATCCAAGTTCTTCGGGTATTTGATTGTAGAAAAAACTCTCCTCTGTCCAGCCATACCATCAGTTTGGCTTAGATCACTATATTCAAGAAAAAGAACAGGGCCCATTCGTATATTTTGCCATACCGTTCTCACTCTAGTACTAATTAACTTTAGTGTATATCAAATCGCGTTCAAAACCCTCTAGCCCTATGTCAATTACATATCACCCCGGAAAGCTATTACTACCGTTGTTCCAAGTATTTGGTATGACGCGGCCGTTTATATTTCACAGTGTTGTTGTTTTGTTTATATTATGCAACGGTCGACAGTACATATCTAGATCAGATTGTGCAGATGCGCTGGCTGATCTTATTTTACAACGGTAGCAATTAATTTTCGCAAATCGCCGCTCATATTTAAAAGGTGGACTATATGTCTAAATAATGTTGATTTCTACAACAAACTGACAGTTGGCGTTAGTAAATGAAAGTCTAGTGACATAAATTACTTAATTGATACTTAAATTGTATTGAAAATGGTCTTAATCACCATTCAAACAAACACGCATCGTTATAGCCTCGGAAGAACTGAACTCAACTCAATTTGTTTTATTTAGGCAAGTCGGCACATAAGTACCATTGGCCACGTACAAGTATATACACGTAAAACATATGGCTTAATGACCTGAAATACATTCATTTACATGATTTAAATACACGGATACAACAAATATGTTATAATATGCCAGAGAAGTACTATTATGTTTAGTTAACCAAGAATTATTGTTAATGAATACATTGGCAAATGATTCTTAGTTATTACTAAACACTATATTTTGATTAATACAATATTCTATAACTCAGGTAGAACAGATAGGATGAATCAAAGTGTGGAGCACTCGTCTCTGCTAAAAGCTTGGGGATGGTTTAACCCTTCCAAAATAAAACAAATCTTCAGCAGACGACTATGAAAACATCCAGTTAAAACTATAGAAACTCTTTAAAAATGAAAAAAGAATTATAAAGTAGTGTGGAAAACATTGTGGCGAAAGGAGAAAATACTCATAAGTAATTGCTCATTGTGTCACAATATGTTCTTACTTGTCTGCCGCAGACGTGTCAAACATATGCCTGCTTTTTGTAAATAAGAAATCGCACACAATTGAGACGGGGGTTCCTCATAGGTATAAGTGCAGTGTAATTGTGTATGGTGTTTACCGCCACTTTCAACAATATTTCAAGTTATATCCTGACGTTTCCTTGGTAATCAAACAGTACAACTAGTCCATGTATCCTGATACCATGAATTCAATCGAAGGGCTAACCAGACAATCATTTACACAAGGAGAAAAACATTTTTCTACCATTTATTAAGTCTCTAAACTGGTTTTATTTTATTTTCACCAGTAGCGTAGATAAGTCTTTTACACATGTACGTCCATGTCTTATCATAAACCACAATGTAATATATATATTATTTCTAATTAAAAAAATGCTTACCACATAGAATGCTGGGCGCCATTTTGTTTCAACTCCATGTATAAAAAGCATGTCTTCACAGCTTAACCGTTGAGTGAAAAATGAGAGAATAATGGACCTCACATTTTGACAATAGAGTAGTAATACAGTTCAGCCCAAAGCAATATCGCCGGATTAGCCAACAAAACATACACTGATTTGATAACGGTTAATTACCGATTACGAAGCGGTTGACAACGGTTCACCGATAGAGGCGTTAACTTATACTACAACAGAATGGAATAGGGCCCGGTAAACTTATAACAAGAAGAAACTCAATACAAAACTAACATTGTATTGTTATATATTAACGTCATTATACCTATATAATCTATATCTGATCTAAAGTTTACTCTTATAACCAAGAAGTCCAGCACAAACTTTAATCTAGTAAAACAGGGCTCAATGTATAGAATAGTTTTTACAAGGTATTTACAGGTCTATTAATAAACCGTTACATCCTCTCCAGGGTCGGTTTCTGTCCAATATGGGTAGTCCTTTGACATCCGTTATTCTTCATGAAAGGGTAAGATTTTCTAAAGAGAATGACAGTTAGTTGTTCGAAAAGCTCTTATAGGATTTCAATTTAAAGGGCTCCATGTCTGTGCCCCGTCTTTTGCAGACGACATGGACCTTCTCTCTTCATCCATTACATCTTTAATCAAAGCGCTGAAGGCACTGAATTTGTTTGGGTACATAAAACTGTTCAAACATTTGCCTTTGCATAGATGTGTGATTTATAAACTATGCATTGTTTATAAATATTACAACTTCGGGTAAAAGAATAAATGACGCATCCGTTAAAATTAAATGCCATGAGACATACATGTGAATATTATATTTAATTTCCAAGTTTCAAAAGACATGAAAAACAAATGGATAACCATTATGGCCCCGACTCACTCATCTAAGTATTTACCAATTTTTGTTACAAAAAAAATCACAATTGACCAAGGGTTTTCTAAAATTTTACTCAAAAGCTTCCTGCTTAACAAGAGATTTTTCAAGTTTTCACTATAGCCATATAAGTCCAAATAGCCCTGCCCCCTGGCGGCCATGTTTTTCGACCAATCAACATGGCTTGGAGGAATCTGATAGATGGTCTCCCAATGAACATTTCTACAAAAAGAATTGAAAATTGGCCAAAAACTTTCGGAGGAGAAGATTTTTCAAGTTTTTACTATAGCCATATTAGGCTGGCGGCCATGTTTTTCGACCAATCAACTTGGCTGGAAGGAATCTGATAGAGGGTCACCCTAGAAACATTTCTACAAAATTATTTGAAAATCGGCCTGACACTTTTGGAGGAGAAGATTTTTTTGAGTTTACACTATAGCCATATAAGGCAAAAAAGCCCCGCTCCCTGGCGGCCAAGGGACACTTCTTTAAAATAATTTGAAAATCTGCCAACCAGTTTGGTAGAAGAAGAATTTTTAAAGTTTTTTTATTTTCGTTGCCATGGAAACCATAATTCTGCATAAATCACAAACATTTGAAGGAATTCTGGTGAAGTCAATGAGAGGATGCTTTCTGTGAAGTTTCATCCCAATTGACCCACTCGTTACTGAGGAGAAGATGTTGACGGACGACAGACGCCGGACAAAAGGAGATCACAATAACTAACTTTTAGCACTTCGTGCTCAGGTGAGCTAAAAAAGAAACATCTATCCAAATGAAAGAGTAATTGAAATCATGTAGAAAATATTGTGGAAAAAGGCAGTACGAATATTTATATGAGCACTTTAAAAGAAACATGCTTCAGACTTCAGAGGATTTTGAATTCATTTGCATTATTAAAGGATTAAATGCTCCAGAGAAAACCAATATCTGTGCCGTCCGAATTTTACTCTACAGTATACACCTAAGCTGGCCGCTGTTTCCTTTAAAGGGTGTTTAAGCTTGCCAAATCAATTAAGGATGCGTGACCATACACTGTTAATTACCATTGTGTACGAGTGTCATTCCAAACAAATTATAAATGTAACCCCTTTTCCCAATAAACCTATCATATACATGTATGTATTTGTAACTTGCCGGGATGTGTCGATACCGTCATGGTACAATGTGATATATGCACAAATTGGTTTCACAAATCTTGTGTTAATGCACCTGTGGATATTTCGACAACAGATGCGGACTTTAATTGTAACTTTTGTTAATTATTTGGCTATTATAATGATAAGATATGTGATTAAATTGGCAACATTTAAGTTTTTTACTTATAACAGCCTTCAAATACAAATTTGGTTTATACGACGGTAAAGAAAGGTTATGGGAATTAAGAAATTGTTTAAATAAGCAAATTTTCCTTTTCCCACAATGTTTTCAATATATGTTGCTTTTTACTGTTTACACAGCAAGAAAAAACCATTTAACTTATTTGTTATAGATTAGTATTATAGTTGTATATATATATAATTACTAGAAACACATTAAGATTAAAAGTGTTGTATATATATATATATATATACTTATTGTTTATTTGTTATTTAAATTGTTCTGCCCCTTCCAAGTACCCTACAGAATAGAATGTTGCATGGATCATTTGCCTCGTAGTATTGCACATGGAAAACTGCTGAAAATTACAAAGTAGAAAATGAAGAGGCCCAACAATAACTAGAACTCATGACCCTTCAATCGATTGTAAAGGAGAGGATATAATTGAAGCAAAACCTATGGCTAGTTACTAGCAACCTATTCTATTCTTGCAATGTTTTCAAATTTCGTCCGCTGCAGATGCGTCAAAAGACATTTACTTGTCGGAAAATCAATCCATCAATTCTCTTTATTGATATCTATAGATATGATATAAAGAGGAAAGTCGTTAAAACACTTTACAAAGAGATTCCATTTCAGCATGATCTCGATTTTTGGTTTAATCTATATCACTGATAAAAGCAATCAAACACATTATATATTTACAAAGAAAACCCCGGATATGATCATATGTAACAAATTATACACATTTGCCCATCTTTAATTAAACATTTTTTACAACAAATCATAGCGTCCGCAGATTTGCGCTATATTCTATTGCGTCCGCATTTTCCCTCTATATTGCATTTGTCCGCATTTTCCCTCTATAATGTGTTTGTCCGCAGATCGCGTCCGCCCTTTAGACCCTCCTCCCATACCGTTGTATTTATAAATAGAATTCGACGATCACCGATTTCTCTGCAAATGTGTTACTCTCATTTTAAATGCATTTTATGACGCACATATTTGTTTTTTTAATTCTTTATGCTATATTTATATGGCCGACAAGGCACAAAGAAAATATTTTCAATTCTGTTTTTATCTACATTTTCAATGCGTGATTGAAAATTCAAATACCGTATCTGGAGCTTAAATCGGAAATAGTTCTCCCTGTAGCAGTTCACTCATTGAGATTTATAAATCTCTCCGCGATCATGTTTTAAAATACAATGTTTCATTTTATTTCGTAATTCTCTTTGAATATAAGAACCACGTAAGAAAACAAAGACGATATAAATATATCATTATTTCAAAAATCGTGATACATTTGAAAAGTAAGAGCAAGTATTGAGTACTACTTTCACGCGTATGAAATTTAGGAACTTTTCCATAAGCCGTATGGTTTCAGAATTGCAGCTACTAAATTTGTTTGTTCCAAACAAATAAAAATGAGTTGAAGCGAGGCGACCCAGAAAACTGTGTCCACCCTTGTTAATATCTATGCATAGACTAGGTCATATCTATTTTTAGTGGGGCAAGTCCCTGTGGTATATATACATTTTAAATGCACATTGATGTAATAAACATACAATGTATAAGGTTTTCCATATTAAATTGTATTTAACGATGTTTTCAACATAATTTTCAGTTATATTATTTATTCATTATCCGTGGGTAAACACATTTCGAGGGCTTGGCGTGAAATGATTGTAACTAAAAACCTATTTTGAAAACCCTGGTTAAGGGGCAATTTTGACCCCTTTTTTAAACAATGCAAATTTAGGTGCCATTGCTCAGAACGAGCAATGACACCTAAATTTCCATTGTTTACCAAAAAAAAAATCAACGATTATAAAATACTTCACGGCGAGGTGATTAACCTTGGTAAAAAATACCAATTTTAGTTACAACCGTTTCACGCCAAGCCTTCGAATTCTGTACTTTGCTAAGAACCGTGTCTTGGTAAAGGACACACCACGTGACCGCTTCGACAATGGATCGAACTGATCCCTATCCAAAATATCATTTAAACGTTAACATTAATGTGGCAAGAAGGAGGACGAACAACAAAGACAAATACGGAAAAACTTGCTGACCAAGAAGTGTATATGCATACATTAGTAGACTAAGTATCAGAAACTCTATGTAAGACTTAAGATAGAAACACTGGATGTACAGTCTGTGTACTCGTTTTTCACATGCATGAGTTATGGTACATACACTATATATCGCACACCAGGGTACTTTAGTGAACCTACGACTGCAATAAGCCTGTAAGTCGGCAGCACACAACTTCTACATGTATATGTATTCCACGTTCACACGAATTGCCAACACAACGCTTAGGTGACAGGAGATAACATTCGAATTTGGCCCCTGTCGATATTTCATATATTTGGAGTGTTTGAAAATGAATTGATTTCTTAACTAATAACCATATAACAATATATGGCATTGATTTCTTTATTGACTTCTATCAATTGATGCATACACAATGTGGAGAAAATACGAAAAAGTGTATATGCTAGCTCATATCATGTTGAATAGCTTTCCAAGGGGAGGTCATTCTATGGCATTTGAGAAGTTGTTGTCGAAAGAAAATTCAGGTATTTCAAACAAGCTTTTCTCCTAGAAGAATACTGATGACATGGTATTTTGTATACATTTCCTGGTTATGCAATGCTTGATTATTAAGTACGTGTGCTTCAATTTTCTTCTGCATGTTTCCAGGAAGAAAGGACATGATTAGAAAATCTGCCGAAATAGTGTCATATTAGCCCGCATTATGGGAAGGTGGGATAGAATACACAGGGTTTGTAATTTCGTTCAGTTCTGTCGAGTTGCTAAAATGTTACATGATTTTGAAATATTGTTATATGCCATATATTGAGATATAGTTTTGAAATTATGATGGATGTTGTTTTTGAGAATTTCTCAAATAAGATGATTTATTGGTGCGGACAAACTGAAAAGTTGCAAATTTAGGGGTCCCCCTGCCACCTTATTTTGACGATTCCTGCAATGAAACCATAAAACAAGAGATGTCTTGGTCATTTCTGTTTATTTCTTACCACATTAACCTGCAGCAGAGGACTTTGAAATCATTTTGGGGGTTAATATGGAAATTTATTTCTCTATATATAAGTAAAGTTTTAGAAAAGGATTGAAAATATTTTTGAAAAAGGATAAATTGCTCATCATGAGCATTTTTCTTTTGTCACAATAATTTCAAAAGCCGTCTGCTGCAAATGCGTCGAGATGAGTCAGCATGTGGAAATGAATTAACGATGTTCAAATTTACATTTTCATTTTCTTTAATTTCTTAAAATGTCTTATACGTTGTTGACATCCAAAAAAGTTGTTTCTTTAGTTAAACCTTATTTATTTTACAAGTTTTCAGCTTATACAAGTTACGCTCGATTTCTGCTTCCTGGAGACATAACCAGTACTCGCGCCGACTGTGTTGTTAGTTGTTAGTTATCTCTAAACAACCTACATAATTTGACCACTCAATCAGGATTAACAGGGACTTTATTAACGGGATGCACAATGGTCTTATACGTTGTTGACATCCATAAAAGTTGTTTCTTTAGTTTAACCTTATTTATCTTACAAGTTTTCAGCTTATACAAGTTACGCTCGATTTCGGCTTCCTGGAGACATAACCAGTACTCGCGCCGATTGTGTTGTTAGTTGTTAGTTATCTCTAAACAACCTACATAATTTGACCAATCAATCAGGATTAACAGGGACTTTATTAAAGGGATGCACAATGGTCTGTCCTTCAGGCACGAGAGTTGATGTATTCAATCCACTTTGATCTGCATCCGTAGTCACTGTCTGTAACATCGGCTGGCATTTAACTTTCCTATTCGTAAACCCAAATCGTGTCCAGTGCTTTGCGCAAAATGGTTGAAGGGGGTTCCTCACTACCACAATCAGAACGAGGCAACACGATACGATCTCTTCCAATCGTATGACGGACTGCAGGATCCACCAATCCCACGCGTCGACGTATGTGACGTCACTGTATATTCCAAATTCACTACTTGCTGTGTAAATGTACGTAACGCATATTGAAAGTGACGTCATAGATGCAGCAAAAGCTATTCGACTTATACGCTGGATTTTCGCGTATTCTTCACCTGAAATAACAGAAATGTTACTTATTGTTGTTGTTTTTTAAGTCTTTAAAAACCCCTGGCGCGCAGGTTTGCTGTGATAACATTATATAAATATTGCATGGCTTCCAGTGTGACAGTACATATTGTCAACATGAGGAAATTACTGTTACCGAACAAAATTACACGTTTATTCAATGTATTCTGTACCTTTGTAGGGTAGGTGAACATGGGTAGATCTCCTACAATATAACACACACATATGAATATGCCGGTTAACAGTATACTGTTACATGGCACGCGCGTCTAGAAGGTGACGTTATCGTTTGAAATGACGTCATGCACGTACATAACCAACCTTTTAACGCGCGTTCCATGTAACAGTATACTGTTAACCGGTCAAAAACGTACTGTTAGCATGAAACAGTAAGACATTGCCCATGATGAGTATATGAGAATTTAACATTACAAAGTCACGTGAGGTATAATAATACCAACTGGTGCATCCGTGTCATTGTATCACTTTTCGATATGCACAGGAAACGCCGTGGAATAGCTGTCATACTACTGAAAGCGGCTGAAAAGGGCCATTAAAACGAACAAGCCCCAGTCGCTACGTTCAAGAGCACTAATAGCGTTTAATCGTGACGCCAACGTTATAACTGCATGTAGTTGTAAAACTATTGGTTGTAAATGTAACGGAGGGGCGTAGCTACCTTAAGGCACTGTAGGCACGTGCCTACACATATTTTTCTAAAAATTCCACAAAATACAGCTGCGGCGATACATATCTGCGTAATGTATCGACCAGATCAGCCTGCGCTGTCCGCGCAGACTGATCCGGCCGACACATTCTGTCTATGGGGGGGGGGGGATAGATAGAGTAGTGATTCATGAAACAGAAATTCTACAGGAGACGAAAAGTGTTTATCCAGGTACGCCTGTGTGGCATGCTTAGGCTGATCCGGGTCGATCCTTTTCGCAAAGTCCACAATGTTGATTTTCTCACGAAACGGCCTACACATTGATTTTTGCCAAGCTACGCCCCTGTAACAGACCCTAAACCTTAACCTTACAGAGGCCTTAGATATAAGATAACATTGAAGGTAATGGTTTCTCTCCTATTGAATGTCTCCATTGTGTGAGTATGTATAGCAACAACATTTGGATCGAGGGACACGGGTTCGATCCCCGGCATGTTGGGCCATTCCAAAAATGCCTTTAATTTAAAATGGTAATACTGGTTTCCCTCCTAGGCGCTCAGGGTTGTGGGAATAGCATTATAACGACTGATCTACCGGTACCAGGATAGTGTAAGTGAGTCGTCCCGCGAGTAAACCAAAAGTGTGGACTCTGAGTAAAATATCGACCCGAATCAGCCTAAGCATGCCGCGCAGGCTTATCCAGATAGACATATTTCACCTCCTGTGGATTTTCTGTTTCAGGAATCATTACTCTATACCTCTTTCCCCCTTAGACGGAATGTGTTGGCCCGGATCAGTCTGCGCGGACTGTTGGTTGTTCTCGTGGGACGGCTAAAGTTATGAATAGAGTCGGGACTAGTGGGTATAAGACCGGTATGCATTTCTGATGCACCTGATTCCCCCTGGAAACGACGTTATCTAACCGATATGAGCCGTACCGCGAGAAAACCAACATTATGGCCTCTGCGTAATGTATCACCCCAGCTCAACCTGCGCAGTCCGAGCAGACTGATCCGGGCCGACACAGTCCGTCTCAGGTGGATAGAGGTATAGAGTAATAATTAATGAAACAGAAAATCAACAGGAGCCGTAAATTGTCTGTCCGGGTTAGCCTGCGCGGCATGCTTAGGCTGATCCGGATCGATTCTTTACGCAGAGTCCACAAGGCTGATTTTCTCGTGGGACGGCTCATATGCAGTTGAAGGCAGCTTAAACGACCATTCAAACGTTCTCTCTTTTTGACCTTGGCAAAAGGACCGTTTCCAGGCTAGATTAGGGTAAAATGTCAATAGAAATAATGGCTAAAACATATCATGCTGGGAGAGGAAGTGCTTTACTTTTAACGGTTAACATACTTAACAGAAACACTTGACGCATCTGCAGCAGACGATTTTTCAAACCATTTAAACGGAAGCCAAACATTCTTATGATTAGGAATTTTTTACTTTTGCCACTATGTTTACAAGTATATCAAATAAATAGATTTTATTGTGCTGATAATTTTGTTAGTTTTGCCTGTGTGTTTTCCGAGTATTCTAATGCAGATGTGCTGTATGAGGGAAAGGGTTAAAGTTATGAAAACACAAAAGCGTACGTAATGATCAATCTTGTGAAGACATTAACTCTTTCTCACATGCAACAAATCTGCACGACTTTTAAAAACGTATAAGTAAAACCATGGAAAATATGTGTAAATGAAACAGTGTGGCAAAATGAGAAATTGCTAATTTAGACGTAGTTCTTCTTTTGCCACAATGTTTTCACGATAGTCGTCAGCTGCCGAAACATTAATATGCGTCAACAAGTGGGAAAGAGTAAAATTAATTATTTTAATCACTGAATACATGCCAGTCGCACCGTGCGAATGTGGCTCGTATTGCACAGGCGAATAGTGACGACGTAGACTAGCCTTTGAAAACGCCTAGTCTCGCTTGATTAATAACTGTCTGTGTACACAATACTAGATGGGTTTCAGTTGAGTGTTTATTGATTGGGGGGTATAACGCCGTTTCAACTAATTGCAGTCATATCACGGCGGTCAGCTCACCTATCTACGTGTTTCCTTGTTTTCTCAAACCACTAATCTACACAGCAGACTTTCCAAGGACATGGCTGCTTTTCCCCATAGACTGTTAGCCCTTTGGTGGAAGACGAGTGCAACTTTTGACAGTGACTTTTGTGAAACGTCAGAAAAATGTTGACCGAGCAAGGAACTGACAACCTCTGGATTAATAGCCTCCGTAACTACCGATTGAGTTACCGGGTTACAAAAGGGCGACAGTAAATGATCCTTATTCGACTAACAAGAACTAGAACTATTTAGGTGTCTTGACCAAAAGGCCGTTTGTACCACAAAATTATGTATTTCAGAAACTTGAGCTTGATGTACATTAGCGCATAGCTAATGCTGTCGTCAATTGCCTATACTCTAACTGTAATAGTTTGAAAGCATTGTACATGTGAGACAAAACTGGAAGGTGCATAACCTTTGCGCAGGTGTATATGTTGTTATATAAAAGTGTAGATGCATAAAGACACCTTTTTGTCTGACTGATTGGACGGGACGGTTTGTGATTTCATATCGATCCGTGCTTTTTATCAATTGAACACAATTAGATGCAGTTGTATAGTTATGGATCAGTCAATATTTGATTGTCTTATGTTTGTATTTAAAACATCGTTATAGAAGAGTATTAGTGTAATTCCAGTTAGAACCACTGTTCAGTCAGGCGCTGAATTAAACAGCTCGTGTATGAACTTAGTTAATTGATTTACCCTTCGACTGCTGGAACCGATTTTTTGAAACCTGTGCCACCAGTATAATATGAGTCCAGCCGACTCAACCGCGCTGTACGCTGTCTGACAAGGATCTCTACTATTGACTGTTCAACTGAACATTCTTATATCGATATTCCCATAATTTGTTTTGACTCTTCCAAATGCATAGTCGGACAAGTCTATTTAAGAAATTCAAAACTGGACGGGTTAAGATTGAATTCGAACATGATATTTTGACAAATGAGAAAACTACAAGTATTGTCCGTATCAGAAAATAGAATTAACCCTCATCCTGCTGTACAAGACAAACGACATTTGCGCATCCTGTTACAAACTATAATTGCGCATCCTGTTACAAACTACAATTGCGCATCCTGTTACAAACTACATATGCGCATCCTGTTATAAACGTTATTTGCGCATCCTATTACAAACTACAATTGCGCATCCTATGACCAACTACAAGTGCACATCCTGTTACAAACTACATATGCGCATCCTGTTGCAAACTTTATTAGCGCATCCTGTTACAAACGACATTTGCGCTTCCCGTTACAAACTGCACTTACGTATTATATTACAAACGACATTTTGCTCATTATGTTAAAAACTACAATTGTGCATCCTGTTACAAACTCCAATCGTGCATCCGGTTATAAATTACAATTGCGCATCCTTTTACAGACTACGATTGCACATCATATTACAAACTACACTTGAGCATCCTGTTACAAACTACACTTCAGCATCCTGTTACAAACTACACTTGAGCATCCTATTACAAACTACACTTGAGCATCCTGTTACAAACTACACTTGAGAATCCTATTACAAACTACACTTGAGCATCCTATTACAATCTACACTTGAGAATCCTATTACAAACTACACTTGAGCATCCTATTACAAACTACACTTGAGCATCCTATTACAAACTACACTTCACCATCCTATTACAAACTACACTTGAGCATCCTGTAACAAACTACAATTGAGCATCCTATTACAAACTACACTTCAGCATCCTATTACAAACTACACTTCAGCATCCTGTTACAAACTACAATTGCGCATCCTGTTACAAACTACAATTGCGCATCATGTTACAAACTACACTTGAGAATCCTATTACAAACTACACTGGAGCATCCTGTTACAAACTACACTTGAGTATCCTGTTACAAACTACACTTGAGCATCCTGTTACAAACTACACTTGAGCATCCTATTACAAACTACACTTGAGCATCCTGTTACAATCTACACTTGAGCATCCTGTTACAAACTACACTTGAGCATCCTGTTACAAACTACACTTGAGCATCCTATTACAATCTACATTTGAGCATCCTGTTACAAACTACACTGCAGCATCCTGTTACAAACTACACTTCAGCATCCTATTACAAGCTGCACTTGAGCATCCTATTACAAACTACACTTGAGCATCCTATTACAAACTACACTTGAGCATTCTATTACAAACTACCACTTGAGCATCCTATTACAAACTACACTTGAGCATTCTATTACAAACTACAATTTGAGCATCCTATTACAAACTACAATTGCGCATACTATTACAAACTACTATTGCGCATCCTGTTACAAACTACAATTGAGCATCCTATTACAAACTACACTTGAGCATCCTGTTACAAACTACAATTGCGCATACTATTACAAACTACAATTGCGCATCCTGTTACAAACTACAATTGCGCATCATGTTACAAACTACACTTGAGAATCCTATTACAAACTACACTGGAGCATCCTATTACAAACTACACTTGAGCATCCTATTACAAACTACACTTCACCATCCTATTACAAACTACACTTGAGCATCCTGTAACAAACTACAATTGAGCATCCTATAACAAACTACACTTCAGCAGCCTATTACAAACTACACTTCAGCATCCTGTTACAAACTACACTTGAGCATCCGGTTACAAACTACAAATTCGCATCATGTTACAAACTACAATAGCGCATCATGTTACAAACTACACTTGATCATCCTATTACAAACTACACTTGAGAATCCTATTACAAACTACACTTGAGCATCCTATTACAATCTACACTTGAGCATCATGTTACAAACTACACGTCAGCATCCTATTACAAACTACACTTGAGAATCCTATTACAAACTACAATTTGAGCATCCTATTACAAACTACAATTGAGCATCCTATTACAAACTACACTTGAGCATCCTGTTACAAACTACAATTGCGCATACTATTACAAACTACAATTGCGCATACTATTACAAACTACAATTGCGCATAATATTTACAAACTACAATTGCGCATAATATTACAAAACTACAATTGCGCATAATATTACAAGCTACAATTGCGCATAATATTACAAACTACAATTGCGCATAATATAACAAACTGCAATTGCGCATCATGTTACAAACTACACTTGTTCATCCTATCACAAAATATAATTTCACATCCGTTTACAAACTACACTTGTGCATCTTGTTACAAACTAAACTCGTGCATTCCGTAACAAAATACAATTACACATTCTGTTACAAACTGCAATTGCGCATCCTTTTACAGACTACGATTGCACATCATATTACAAACTACACTTGAGCATCCTGTTACAAACTACTATTGCGCATCATGTTACAAACTACACTTGAGAATCCTATTACAAACTACACTTGAGCATCCTATTACAAACTACACTTGAGCATTCTATTACAAACTACACTTCACCATCCTATTACAAACTACACTTGAGCATCCTGTAACAAACTACAATTGAGCATCCTATTACAAACTACACTTCAGCAGCCTATTACAAACTACACTTCAGCATCCTGTTACAAACTACACTTGAGCATCCGGTTACAAACTACAAATTCGCATCCTGTTACAAACTACAATGGCGCATCATGTTACAAACTACACTTGAGCATCCTATTACAAACTACACTTGAGCATCATATTACAAACTACACTTGAGCATCCTATTACAATCTACACTTGAGCATCATGTTACAAACTACACGTCAGCATCCTATTACAAACTACACTTGAGCATCCTATTACAAACTACACTTGAGCATCCTATTACAAACTACACTTGAGCATCATGTTACAAACTACAATTGCGCATCATGTTACAAACTACAATTGCGCATATTATTACAAACTACAATTGCGCATACTATTACAAACTACAATTGCGCATCATGTTACAAACTACACTTGTTCATCCTATTACAAAATACAATTTCACATCCTGTTACAAACTACACTTGTGCATCTTGTTACAAACTAAACTCGTGCATTCCGTAACAAAATACAATTGCACATTATGTTACAAACTACATTTCCGCATCCTGTTACAAACTATATTTGTACATTCTGCTACAAACTGCGTTTCCGCATCCTGTTACAAACCATATTTGCGCATCCTGTTACAAACAACATTTCCGTATCTTGTTACAAATTACGTTTTCGCATCCTGTTACAAATTACGTTTCCGCATCCTGTTACAAACTGCATTTCTGCATCATGTTACAAACAACATTTCCGCATCCTGTTACAAATTACGTTTCCCTATTACTACAAACTGCATATCTGCATCCTGTTACAAACTACATTTACGCATCCTGTTACAAGCTACATTTGCGCATCTTGTTACAAACTACATTTGCGAATCGTGTTACAAACTACATTTGCGAATCGTGTTACACGCTACAATTGGGCATCTTGTTAAAAACTACAATTGCGAATCGTGTTACACGCTACAATTGGGCATCTTGTTACAAACTACATTTGCGAATCGTGTTACACGCTACAATTGGGCATCTTGTTAAAAACTACAATTGCGACCAGTGCAGACCAAGATAGGCTATCATGACATGCATACAGTCGAGTCTTTGTCTATAGCATTTTCAACGTGTATCAATAAATAAATTATAGCACTAAAATCGGGGACAATGGCACTAGGAATCTGTCATGGCCGAGTGGTTAGCGTCTGGAACCTAAAATTGTGCGTCTCTTATTGCGGCGATCATTGCTAATGGTCACGGCATATTTCTTAGCCTAGTACTGGTAGGGATTCTAAATATATTACTGAATTAATGTTGCAAACGGTATAAAATCCTAATAAAACAAATTGCAGGAATTCAGCGGGATAAGAATTGAAATTCGTTTACCTGATTTATCGCCACATTTACAACTCCTGTAGATGCTGACGGCCGAGTAAAGGTATCCGACAAACAATAGAAATCCGTACAGAATGAACAGGGACTGGCAGAACATCAGCATAGGCTTACACGTGCTTGTCCACAAACAAAACACGTCCGCAGTGATTACGATTAAAAAATGGCCGGCAGTGATTCCCAGAATGACGTATAAATTCTGGAAACGAGGCGGCCCCAAGGTCATTTTCGTGGTATCCAGTAGAACAAGTAACAGTAAACTGAACGACGCCGTTAAGCCTGGTAATGCTGCTGCCCACATGAACGTAAAGGCAGTGGTATCTAGGTGTTCTGATGTCATATATGGATTAATGAACAGGGATAAACCTCGCAGCACGGAAAACAGAAATAACAGACACTGTAAGGAAAACGTCATTTTGCCTTGCTTAAGCCGTTTCCAGTTAAGTAAATAGAACGTCATGGAGTAGAGAGCCACTAGAGACAGTATCAGGAATATGGCACCGAATGAATACACGTGCAAGTCCCATGCCTTTCCCCATTTTGGAAAAGCTTCATCCCAATTAGGTATGGGTTCGGCAAGATCTTCAGCTTCTACTTCTACTTCCGCTTCAGCCTCTGTTTCAGACTGTGGTTCGGTTTCTGGTTCCATGACGAAACGTGTCGGTAATTCGGCGATAGTGTCTATTAGTTCATAGCTGTCTTTGCCTGATTGTTGACTTCGGTTTCTGAAATAAATCAAAATTGGCCGCTTTTAATAGACGAAATTGTATCGTGTTGCATTTGCGAACAGTGAAGAAGCAAGATGGGCTTGTGCAAATTACCCGTCTAACCGAACACACTACTGTCCGGTTAGTTTTCTTTGTTGACTTAATTAACCTCACCATGTAGAAAGAGTGATTTGGCGAGCATCTGTCCAATTATATTAAGAACAGCCTTAGATCGCAGGCATTTGAGTTTTCCTTTAAGAAAAGTTGGAAAAACCGAAAAAGACCGTGTTACTATAAATAGCTACACTATACGGTATTTCCCCCCAATCAAATTCGCATCCATATCCCTGTAAATGATACAATAAAGGGAACGCCACAAGGGCTCTTATCCCATGACGCGGTTCGTATATATGCGTGTGTCAGTGCAAGTTTATCCTTTCCTACGTTCATCAAAGATGCCGCAGACGACTTTGAAAACATATTGGCAAACTTATGAAATATATATCGTATCTGTAAATGAAAGTTCCTGTCTCATTACAAGTTCAACGTAACTGGTGTTTAGTGGTTTCCTCGATCCAACCCTTTCTGATTTGCAGACATATCTGAGACGAAACTATAATTAGTTTTGATAATAGTGTGGCAAAACAAGGATTTGCTTATCATGAGCAATTTCTTTCATTTCAGGATTGTTTTCACCTGTATGAAATATTAACATTTGTCGAAAGATTCCCAATTTTTTTGGAAATGGGTAACATACATAATACACCTGCTACAAGGCATGAGGATTTTCCTACTATAGCAATCATGTTCTGATGAGATAAATCATTCCCGCTTATGGAATAATCTGATTAAACGCACACAAAGCCTACAGCCATGAACGATAATATTCTATTTTAACCCTTTCCCTCATATAACACATCTGCAGCAGACGAGTTTGAACATATTTTGTCAAAAAATGGAAAATCTCTATAATGGAATGGATAACCTAGGACTAAAAGTGGAAAACATTGTGGGCAAAAGAAGAAATTGCTGGTATTGAGCAATTTCTACTTTTGTCACTATGTTTTCAAAAAGCCGTCTGCTGCAGAGGCGTCAGTAAGTGTGTATATGAGGGAAAGTGTTAATCGTGTTATCATGAGATAAATCATCACCGTCTATGAAATATCCTGAAAGTAATCCAGAATGCACTAACGAAGCACTACAAACATATCAAGCGGTTTCTGCTGTTGTAAGCTTGGTGACCTAATTCGAATTTTTAAACGCATCACTTCATGACTTGGTCTCCCGTCGCAACCAATGGTACATTTTACATATATTTCTCGACTAAACGCACAACAAAACCTGCGACCTTGAACAATAATATTTCTATTTTGTTGTTCTCACAAGATCAATAATTTCAGTCTATGGAATATTCTGATATTTATCACGCAAATGCACCAACGAAGCACTACAAACATGTCAAGTGAGCCTTGTTATCGTAAGCTTGGTGCTCTAAATTTACTTTTTAAACGGAACATAATTGTATTGACATAAAATTAACACATACTCGTATCCAAACGCATGACTAGACCTCTCGTCGCAACATTTGATACATTTCACACTCTCAAGTATACATATATTTCTTGACTAAACGCACAACAAAACCTGCAACAATGACGAATATTATTCCTATTAATGTTGTTCTAACGAGCTAAATAATTACCGTCAATGGAATATTCCGAGATGTATCACGCCAATGCACCAACGAAGCACTACAAACATGCCAAGTGAAGTTTGTTATCGTAAGCTTGGTGATCTAAAATCAATTGTTAAATGCTTGACCTGGTCGTCCGTCGCAGCCATTAGTACATTTCACACTCTCAAGTATACATATATTTCTTGACTAAACGCACAACAAAACCTGCGACCATGAACAATATTATTCCTATTAATGTTGTTCTCACGAGATAAACAATTACCGTCTATGGAATATTCCGAGATGTATCACGCCAATTCACCAACGAAGCACTACAAACATGCCAAGTGAACTTTGTTATCGTAAGCTTGGTGATGTAAAATCAATTGTTAAACGCTTGACCTGGTCGTCCGTCGCAATGTTTGGTACATTTCATATATTTAGATAGATGAACTAAAACTGTAAACTGTTTCACCCTTTGCCTACTTGAGCCGAGTTTGTGAAGCCCTGTGCCAAAAGTAAAGAGCCAGGCTGATCTGCGCCCTCTGATCAGGCTCTATATGATATGTTAATGTCCAAACTGTTTGGATCACAGGTCAGCTCCATGTTTTGTGGGGCGTGATCTGGATCCAAATTATTTGCATTGGTCATCATAAACGGTTGACGAAATCTGCCGATAAAGTGCAAGGAGTTATATTAATAATTATCAACTCTGTGGATCAAAACCAAATAATAATACTATTACTAACACACACATATTGTAAGGTAGAAAGGGGGATGGCCACGACCTCACTTTAACCTTTTTACGTGGCTAATGAAATTATAGTATGTCGATATGTGTGTACGAGGATGATATGTATCTTAGATCAAATCAAAAAACAATTGTTCTGTTCTGTTCTGTTCTGTTCTGTTCTGTTCTGTTCACAATGTGACAATGTTTCTATACTGTTCGCTTCCCAACTCAACAGTTTGATCTTGATCGAGGGCTTGGTGTGAAACAGTGTATCTAAAAACCTATTTTGAAAACCTTCGTTTAGGGGCAATTTTGACCCCTTTGTAAACAATGCAAATTTAGGTGCCATTGGTCAGAACGAGCAATGGCACCTAAATTTCCATTGTTTACCAAGAAAAAAGTATTTAACGCTTAGTAAGACTTTATGGTGAGGTGATTAATATTGTTAAAAAAATACAAATTTTAGTTATAACCGTTTCACGCCAAGCCCTCGAAATTTCATTGCAAAGCTAGACACACCCATGTATATGATTCAGAATTGAAAGGGTTTATAATTAGATTGTAAACCTAGAGGCTACTGGGGACGATTGGTTCGCTCTATCTACGTCACCAAACTTCATTAATATTATTGACATAATTATATTTTGTATAATTGTAACTCATGGATAGTTATATTTAATTATCAAAATATTTTCATGAGCTTCACAAGTCTCCTCATCAACAAGTCATACGCATTGGTAAGGATATGATTAACTCATTCAAACATAAAGACGCTTTCCGACGCCTCTGTAACAGACGACTTTTGAACAAAGTGTAAGACTTTAAAAATTGTAGTAATGGCTGCCCTCCTTGGCGCTCAGGTTTGCGGGGTTAGCATTACGACTGACTGGCTGGTGTCAGGATAAGTGGACCAGTAGTACGGGTAATTTACCCAGGAAACGCCGTGATATAACAATCAATTCAACATATTGTGGCAAAAGGTTAAATGCTAATAATGATGTAATGTTCTTAACTTCAATAATTCATTTTCCGTTATAGAAATGTTTACAAGGTTTTACCGTCGTAGTTTCAAAGTCGTATGCGGCAGATGTGATGTATGTGTAAAAGGGTTTAGAAGTTAATAGTGTCACGTGCAATGTCGCTCGAGTTCCAATGATGAGATATCGGGACTCCAAATTGACATATTTAAACATATTTTCATCATTTGTAGTAACTACAACAATCAGTAGCTCAGTCGGTAGCGAAGCGGGCTGTCAATTCAGGAGTTGTGAGTTCGATCCCCAGTCGACAACATTCATTCTGACATTTGATAAATGGCAATGCAACAAGGCGTCATTCGTCTTCCACCAATGGGCTAACAACATTCTATGTGGAAAATACGTCAATTGCTTGGAAAGAATGTTCATTGGAGAACTGGTGTGAGAAAGTCAGGGAATACATTGGGAGGTTACCTTGCCGCCGTTGACAATTGTTGAAAACGGCGTTTAACCCCAATCAATTAATTAAGAAACGTTTTGTAATTATTAATAAAAATGAACCATGTTTTCATCTCAATCCTACGGTGTTCTTCGGTTAAACGGACAAGGGGAAAACAGCTATTCCTCAGACTCTTTTTAAACATGTTTCGAGTGTTCAGTTTCGTTTCGATTAAAAAAAAAGATAAAAATTCTATTTTCATATTTTCAACTTTGACGAAAATTGCAAGAAATAAAATCGAAATGGTAATTTTTTTTCTCTCAATCGCTGTCTAAAATTTAATTTTTATTATGCGTCATATATCTTTTTTTTTTGTTTGATTTTGTTTTTACGCGGCTTCAACAATTTGTAAGCTATATATCAGAGGATTTCCGATGTAAGTTACCGCTACTTCTCGTCCATTTACCCTGAAACCAGAGAGTCAATCGTAACCTACTTTTTAGTAGCGCCAGGTAGGGAAAGCCATTTTCGTTTAAGTATTTGGTAAAACCCGGTCGGGGATCGAACCCGTATCTCTAGCAGCCGAGGCGGACGCTCTACTACTACAATGCTACAATACAAGCAGGTATTTTACATCTAAAACTTTTATTTGGCATCTACCAATTTTCTACATCTGTATCAAAACCACACATATGAGCCATTCCGTGAGAAAACTAACATTATGGACTCTGCGTAATGTATTGAACCAGATCAGCCTGCGCATTCCGCGCAGGCTTATCTGGGCCGACACATTCCGTCTGAGGGGGATAGAGGTATAGAGTACTGATTCCTGAAACGGAAAATCCACAGGAGGCGAAAAATGTCTGTCCGGGTTAGCCTGCGCGGTATGCTTAAGCTGATCCGGGACGATACGTTACGCAGAGACCACAATGTTGGTTTTCTCGCGGGACGGCTCATATATTGCGGTTTCTGTATGAGCGGCGCTCGGCGAAAACCAAACGTAGTCTGATCTGATCTGGGTACTCACTGTTCGCTAATTATTGGTTTGAGGTTTAAAGAAATTTCAGAAAAACTGTACCGATTAGGATTATTTAGAAGGGATGCAGAGATAGATATTTCCACTCACGTGTATGCAAAGTCACCGTTCATATCGAGGGCTTGGCGTGAAACGGTTGTAACTAAAAACCTATTTTAAAAACCCTGGTTTAGGGGCAATTTTGACCCCTTTGTAAACAATGCAAATTTAGATGCCATTGCTCAGAACGAGCAATGGCACCTAAATTTCTATTGTTAACCAAGACAAATGATTTAACGCTTATAAAGACTTTATGGCGATGTGATTAACCTTGGTAAAATCAAAGTACTGAAGTACTGGTAACGAATTATTTTGAAAATTAATTAATAATTACATTATGTTTTTTGTTTGTTTTAAACTTGCTTTACAACTTCGTAGTTTTTAGACAATCTAGTCTATTTCATGATTATAAATAATCTTTGTCCATATATATTTTAAAAGAGACATCTGGAAATGTTCAATATATACTGTAATATACTGGGTGTATACGGATAAGTGTGAAAATGTATGGGTAAAACATTTTTTTATTTAAAAAAAATAAACATGCATAATGTAGTAGCATAACGGACAAAATATGCTAGTCGCACTGTTGCATACTATGTCTTTTTCAAAACTTTCCTTACTTTATCATTTGAGTAAAAACTTAAAATCACAACATTTGGAAGCAATATAGTAAAAATTGAGATAATGTAATTTTGCTCATTTTGTTTAAAGCTTGTTACATGGTTTGTTTATTAACCCTTTCCCACTTACAACACATCTGCAGCAGACGACTTTGAACATATCTTTGCACACAAATATAAAGCTCTCTATAATGGAGGTAAAATACAAAGGGGAAGAAGATATTATGGGAAAATTGGAATTGCTTGCATTGAGCAAGTTCTACTTCAGTCAAAATGTGTTCTAAAGATGTCTACAGCAATGTCATCAGAAAGCCTCTACATGGGGTAAAGCAGGGTATTACACCAGTACAAAATGTTGGGAGTCCTTGGGATGCAGTCATGTAAAATTAGGGAGTCCCTCCCTAAAAAACAGGGGTCCCAATACATGATACGGAGCCAAATGTTTATTGTTATATTATGTGTAAGCCGTTGTTATACATATTCATGATTATTATGAGTTATCATAAATATGTATAAAACAGCTTATGAATTTAAAATGAATTATCAAATTTAATTGATGCTACTTTGGCACAGTAATGATATTGCTAAGCTTTTTTTTCTGTCTCACAACTTGTCTACTGTTTGGTATCGTAAATAAAGGAAAAGAAAAATGGTGATTGTTTAAGTTTTTTTAATTACTGGAATTTTATAACTTTTTTTCAATATTCTCCGAAACTGACGTACTTTCATTGCAACATTTCTCCCCAACTTCTAATTCGGGCTTTCTTTTTTCCCCATATCGACCGCAAATCCGTTTGTTTTGACATATTAGCGTCAAGCGTATCGAATAGTTTTCGGACGTGTAAAAATAGCGATAGCTTCGAAGATAGTATTTTCCTCCGACGACGATTGGTCAATTCATGTCACGTGTGTACTCCAGAGCTCGCATAATGAGATTCCTAATTCTATTATTAGAAGCAGGGAAAACCAACATTTGATGGATGTATAATATATTCTGGGCTAGAATTTATGTTCGCATATTCGCGAATTGCAAATTTCAATTTGCCGGGTGAGATTTCAGCCACTAGCATATTATTGCCAGTGAAATTGTTGGACCGAAATACTACGCATTTCTAATCGTCGATCTTTTATGACGTTATTCCATTTCAATTGATAAATGTCTCGCGCACATGCCAATTCAAAGACCCCAATATTGGTGACGTTTACTGCATACATTGAGAACAACAAGTTTTAATTTACATATCGCAAATACGATTGGCTGGAATAGTCACGTGTATATTTGGTTTCCCAAATTGTATTTTTATCAACAGATATCTATGATTGGCTTGAATAGTCACGTGTATATGTTTGATTTCCCAAAATATATTTTCTCTACTGAGCTTGTATACGATGACTAGATCTAGTTATATTGTACTTTACCTTTTTAATATGATCTTTTTACAGGCATGCGTCCGATGGGACTCAATTTTATTTTTTTCAGGTGTTCAGGTTTATCATTTTATGCGTATTAGACGCAGAAATGCGCGTCCCGTAAAACCCTGCATGGTTCTTCAGCATGGGTTCGACTTCCGTTAACTACGTCACTCACTAGTGAATGGGCATATAACTAAAAATTCATACGCTTGCCGACAAATGAAATATATATATGCATTTACTGTTAATTTGATATTTTCTAGAGAATTGATTATCTATGTTGATTCGATAGTATAAATATGACTTCACTGTATTGAAAAAACACGTAGAAGTCATTTTAATATCGAAAAAATACTAGGACTATTTAGGTGCAGCTAATGTGTATTCTAAGCGGAAGTGTAGTTTAACCGTGACTTCCGCCAAAGCAACACGATCGCGTTAACCGCATTATTTTTTGAGAAAAAAATAATTCGTTAAAAATACTAATTTTAGTTACAACCGTTTCACGCCGAGCCCTCGTTATCGTCTCGGTATAATATCCCGCGTCGGTCACTGCAGTCTGGCCAAATTATGTAAAAAAATTACAACAATAAGCTCACTAGCCCAAGCGGATTGGGAATTGGTCACGTTTTACGAGTATCGGTGAGAGAGGATTCACATTTATGAAGCTACTTTATTCCAATATTTGCAGATTGGATTTGTTTAAAACATTTTTTGCCCATTATGGCTACATGTAACATAAACAATATTCCGGTATTAATTACCTGATCAATGGTGGTTATATGTTCGTAACATGCAAATATTGTCGCGTTAAATAACGACGACATGGGGTGAGACAATCTATTTCAATTTCAATTCATTTCAATAACGTGTATTAAAGTAAAACAGAACATATACAGGAAAGAGACAAATATTAGATAACAATTATCATGCAAATTCACATAAAACGTTGCATGCGTTCGTTCCAGTCATTTTTGCCTGTAAAGTATATATCGAGGGCTTGGCGTTAAACGGTTGTAACTAAAAACCTATTTTGAAAACCTTGGTTTAGGGGCAATTTTGACCCCTTTGTAAACAATGCAAATTTAGGTGCCATTTCTCAGAACGAGCAATGGCACCTAAATTTCCATTGTCTACCAAGAAAATGATTCACTTTCATAAAACACCTGAAATGCGGCATCACAAGATTACGCACATTTCATGAGAGCCATAAATACCCGAATTTTGTATCTATATTTTTTTCAATTGTCTACTTGTTTAATATATGATGATTTTTTTTTTTTTTTTTTTTTTTTTTTTTAATATATGTATTCATTTATTGTGATTTGATTGTAAATAATAACAAAACTTTACTTTTATAAACAAAAACTTTACATGCTAAGTCAGACACTTCAAATAACCAGAGAAATGAAACGATCATTTATTTTGTTGATGAAGAATTTATTTAACCGTTTCTATGTAAAAAAAAACATTGTTGGAAAATTAGAAATTGGTCAATCGAATATACTTTTTCCTCTGATGTTTTCAAAGCAGAAAATCTTAAAATAGGATATCAGATAATCGTAAACATTGAGACAAATAAACAGAAGATAATATGAATAAATGAATAAAGGAATAGAAAGATACCTGTGTGATATAATTCCAAGTGCGACGCTTTGATATCAACATCAGTCTGGCATAAACAGCGTCAATATTGAGTTCATTAATGTCGGATTCCGTCAATAAATCATCAAGTTAACAACTGACCTAAAAGAGGTCGTTATTCCATTTATAGTTAAGATAACCATACACAAATATCATCGTTACTCTAATCCACGTAAAACCAAATCCCATAAGCCAATCACTAATGAATCAAGTGTCCCTCGACGACAAAGGACGACTGTCAGAACGGTTATCGGCGATTTGTTATCTCGCCAGAGAATCGCTCGATACCGGAATGTGTTTGTAAACAAGGGTTTGCTACAGAATGAGATGCGATTATCTATGGACAATGTTGAGACCGAGATGAGTTCCAGTAAACTGAATTGTGTTCAGTTAATTGTAACGTCAGCTTACGTTGGTGAATCTATAATGAACCCAAATTTCAGTCATATAACATAGAAATAAAATTATTAAATAATACAAAATGAAATAAAAATATTAATGACTTATGTAAAAATAAGCATATATATATATTACAGGTAAACACTTTTCTTCAAACTTTGTCATGGATAAAGGGATAAGCTTTTGCTCTCCACATGTGCCCCATAGGCATCTGTTAGTTTCCTGTTTGATATTTAAGTCAAATGTGTTGATAACAGATTATTATCTCACATGACAATTTAACTATTATAACAACTTTTAAACTGTTTAGAATTAACATCTTTGAGGCTGATTGGACTCGCTATTGTTTGTCCAGACTCAATCTGCCCTGAAGACATTCACATTCAAATTGAAGCCTTTTGAGAAAGCATTATCTCAACAAGAAATCACCTGGCAAACTATAAAATGGACACTACTCTGTCAGCAGTCATCATTACAATTTATGCTTTACAAATAAAAGGAATATGACTGTTGAACTTGGTGTGTTATTATTAGTTATTGGGTTTGTTACTGACCCACTACGGAAATATAGGGGGTCTGTAGGATTAATAGGGGGCGAGGCGATAGCCGAGTCCCCCTATTAATCCTACAGACCCCCTATATTTCCGTAGTGGGTCAGTAACAAACCCAATAATTGATTTATTTCATCGACCACCTTTCATGAGCAAAGAAAATTGATATTGTTTCATTTACATTAACGTTTACAATATGTCTAGAAGAAATTTACGGGTTTTGGCGCCAAATGACTAGCGTTATGACGTCAAAAACCGCTGACGTGACGTCATTTTCCTAGTATTCGGTCCCAATATTTTTAAAATTCCTAGTATTAAACCCACTTTAATAATGAAATGAAACTTGGTTATGAAAGGTGGTTGATGAAATAAATCAGTTATTTAGTCTGTTACTAACCCTCTACGGAAAAAATATTGTGTTCATTTTCATATATTTTAGTTTTTTTTGTGTTCATCACTTTTGCTTCGCGATTTCATAGAGAGTGATCAGGTTTTTTTGTTCATACCCCCATAAAAACGAAAAAAAGGCTCTCCATTCCTTAAAAACACAATTTACAGTTGTAATATTGTTAGTGATTTACGTCATTTTGGGATAGAAAAAGGTGATTTTAAAGGAAGAATGGATGAATGGCGGCCATTTTGTCGACTACTGACCCACTATAGAAATTTACTGACCCACTATAGAAAAATAGTGGGTCACCACGTGACTTCTCTTGTCCAATGAAAAGGCCAGTTTCTAGTGGGAGGTGAAATAACATTATTTATATAATAAATGACGTCGCCAGCGTGAAATAACGTCATTCTATATTTTTCGGTATATAACTAGTGTAATAACAATGCTTTATTACATGCCTGTACATTTTCCGGTGGAAATACATGCAGATTGAATTGCGCAAATACACCACGACAGATTGAAAATTCCGTATCTACATGCGGTGTAAAATACAAGATTGTGACGTCAGACAGTGCGCGGACTACTTTCAGCGAGGTTCCCGTTTTGAATCTGCGCTACGTAGTAAAATATGCGGACAAACAGTACTATTTAGGAAAATTGTTTCTATTGTATGTATCGAAAACCTAGCGTCAAATTTAATAAAACCCCGCAAGTAAAGATTATGTTGTCATTTTCCCCCACAAAACAATGGAAATTTAATTTGATAATGTTATTGGGCGGGACTTACGTATAAGCATACTTTTTAGGGGCGTGGCCTAAGTATTGTAGTAAATATTCACTCGCCATTCATCTTTTCATTTCAAGATTACAAAATTGTATCCCCAATAAAAAATATATTGAATCTGTATATTTGTTATTTTTTTCGCTCTTCATAGATCGTAGGTATATAATAAAAGGAATATTACGTTGCGGGAGCGATAAATGGGTTCGTATTGCACGACTCGTAGCGTGGGAAAATCCATATCTTACTCGACCTTCGGTCTCGTAAGATATCGATTTTTCCACGCTACTTGTAGTGCAATACAAACCCTTTTATCGCTCCCGCAACGTAATATTCCGTATATACGTAACGTTATAATGAAAAGCATTGACAATGACCGCGCTATATAGCGACGTTATATATATTTTGCGCTAATAATCGTCGAATTGGAATTTATGATATAAATAGAATATAACATTCGTGGTCATTCAATACAAAATTCTCGTTTAATAACATTTCGTATTGAATGACCACTCATGTAATATCCTCTATTTACAGAAATATCCACAATATACAGACACGCAAACCGCTTCATTACAAGTCGATATATGACAAAATAATGCGGAAACGACTTGCTATGAGGAATACAACTGCATCAGAGGCATCAATCATCGAGGTACAGGAACCAACCTGCTCATTGAGCGACTCAGTGGATTGCTAGTGGTTTCTCAAGACAAGTGTTTTGTGGATAATTCTGACGTGAAGATGAACACCCATATCCAACCAAGATCATTCAGTGGCAACGAGGGGGAAAGGCAGAAAAATAGCTTGAACATTATGAAAGTTTTGCAGAGCTGACAACATTAGGAGACCAAGAAAAGCTTCTCATGTTACCATTTTACCTGAAAGGAAATGCACGAATATGGTTCGACTCTCTGTCTATAGATATCATGGAAGACTTTGGTAGACTGACCGAATCACTCCAAGACAAATTCAGTGGATACGATAGCGCCACCCAGGCTTTTAAGCTGTTGACCCTCAGCAGGTCCGCAAGTGAACCACTTGATGACTATTTTCTTAGAGTACAAACCTTGGCTGATAACATGCAGTGTGTGTATACCACGTGACTTTTACGTCACAAATGATACGGCGATCAGCAATATTTTACTTCGGTTTAGAAGTAAAAAGAATGGTAACTATTTTATTTCTTCATCATTGTTAATGAAACATAGCGCAGTCTACGCCACTCACAGAGCCCTATCTCCGTTTTTTGCGGAGTTTGATTAGTGGTTTAGTTTCTTCGATCACTTCAAATAACCTTTTCTCAAAATGTATTAAGATCGCCGACAGCCGGAGCATTATCTAAACTGGATTTTGAGAACAGGTTCGTCGAATTGTTTGAAATAACTAGACCACCAATCAAACTCCTGTAAAAGGCCGGAGATAGGATATTGTAAGCGGCGTAGACTGCACAATGTTTCATTAAAAAGGGTGAAGAAATAAAAAAGTTACCATTGTTTTTACTTCTTATCACGATCAATTATTGCTGTCTGACAATGCAAATATGACGTCAAAAGTCACGTGGTATACACACACTGACATGGTACCTGACCAATTGTTAATTGCTTTCGCAATGAAAGGACTCTCATTATATCTGCAGAGAATGGTAATGCTTCTGCCGACACATTCCGTCTCAGAGGGATAGAGGTATATAGTAATGATTCCTGAAACAGAAAATCCACAGGAGGCGAAAAGGTTCTATCCGGGTAAGCCTGCGCGGCATGCTTAGGCTGATCCGGGTCGATGCTTAACGCCGAGTCCACAATGTTGGTTTTCTCGCGGGACGGATCATATCAATATATCTGCGTAATGTATCGACCAGATCAGCCTGCGCTGTCCGCGCAGACTGATCCGGCCGACACATTCCGCCTTAGGGGGATAGATGTATACAGTAGTTATTCCTGAAACAGAAAATCCACAGGATACGAACAGTGTCGGTCCGGGTAAGCCTGCGCGGCATGCTTAGGCTGATCCGGGTCGATACTTTACGCAGAGTTCACGATGTTGGTTTTCTCACGGGACGGATCATATCAATATATCTGCGTAATGTATCGACCAGATCAGCCTGCGCTGTCCGCGCAGACTGATCCGGCCGACACATTCCGCCTTAGGGGGATAGATGTATACAGTAGTTATTCCTGAAACAGAAAATCCACAGGATACGAACAGTGTCGGTCCAGGTAAGCCTGCGCGGCATGCTTAGGCTGATCCGGGTCGATACTTTACGCAGAGTTCACAATGTTGGTTTTCTCGCGACACGGCTCATTATATGATATGAAAAATAAGTTGTGTATGGATGCTGGACATCGTATTGTAGACTGAAATGGTCTTCGATCTTTTTATATAGATACTTCTCATCGGCGTAGCATGCCTGAACATGATGTGTAGACCATGTTCTATGGGTTCTGGGAGGCTACACCCCTACACCCCTGCAATAAGTGTTACTGCCATATCACTTTATGTTATCCCGTCACGAAAAAGCCAGATATCGCCTACACGTCAGACGCGTTTCAGATAGAAACGGGTCGTGGATGTTAACTCTTAATTACAGATGTAACTCA
Source organism: Serripes groenlandicus (assembly GCA_031761405.1). Taxonomy (NCBI): domain Eukaryota; kingdom Metazoa; phylum Mollusca; class Bivalvia; order Cardiida; family Cardiidae; genus Serripes; species Serripes groenlandicus. The sequence goes on from JASEVX010000010.1 coordinate 21,907,118, forward strand.
TAATTACAGATGTTAACTCACAATTACAGATGTTAACTCACACTTACAGATGTTAACTCATAATTACAGATGTTAACTCACAATAACAGATGTTAACTCACAATAACAGATGTTAACTCACAATTACAGATGTTAACTCACACTTACAGATGTTAACTCACAATTACAGATGTTAACTCACACTTACAGATGTTAACTCACAATTACAGATAGATATTGAACCTTTACCACTTACAACAATTCTTCAACGGCCGCCTTTTATAGCTTCTAACCAAAATTATAGAAAATATTAATGAAAGAAAGCACGTGTATACATACGTACAGTCAATCATCGGTTGTTCGAACTCGTTATGCCCATTTATAATACTTCGACCTATCGGTAGTTCGAGAGATTCAATGTTGGATGGTATGTCGGCGAAATAGTGTTTTATTCTGACTACATACATTCACTTTGTGTGATCGAAATAAAACGCATGCATAGGTTGTAAATACCATTATGTTTTTCTTTGATCGCTAGACATATTAAATACGTGATTAATAAGTAGTTACGAAGGGATAATTCTAGTTACAGTTTTATATCGATTTCTTTATTAAATACATATATCAATCACATGTATCAATCACATTGCTAATAACATAAGGAATGCACATTGTTGATATACAAGATACTTGTATCAATGCATACAGGTAACATGAAGATGAGCAGTACATGTATTACAGAGAATTGAAAACATTTCGGTGAAAGAAGACGTTGCTTCTCATGAGCAAATTCTCATTTGGCAATAATGTTCTCTACGTGGTCTGCTAGAGATGTGTTCAAATGCTTATGAGCCGTTCTACGAGAAAACCAACATTAGGGACTCTGCGTAATATATCAACCCAGATCATCATGCACAGTCCAGTCCGCATAGGCTAATCCAGGCCGACACATTCCGTCTCAGGGGGATAGCGGTATAGATTACTGATTTCTGAAACAGAAAATCCAAAGGAGGCTAAAAGTTTCTGCCCGGATTAGCCTGCGCGTTATGTCCACAATGTTTGTTTTCTCATGTAACAGCTGATACGTATGTAGGATATTGTCAATAAGCCAGTATGTCTTTAGACTTTAGAACACTGTAATTTTTACTCACAATATATTGTTTAGTAGTATGCAACACACTACAACACACTACAACACACTCCTTCACACCGCTTTATAAAACAAACCTGCAGACGTGTGTTACGAGGGAAAAGGTAAACCAATCGATAGTTCGCATGTACTGCTCTCTGATCTTTTTTTCTAACATGTAAAACGAATCTGAAGTCATTTACAGTTCATGTTTAATTGAATATAGTGATGTGATTTATGTCTTTATAACGAGCTTTAAACACGCAGTTTTTAGCAAGAGCCAATTGCTATAGTAGCTAATTTTCGAAACGACGCACCATTTTGAGACTGGAATCTAGACAGGCGTTTTACGATATCGGCATTGAATTACTTCACATCTGTCTTTCTACATCAGCTCTCCGTTTCTGAACACCATCTCGACTTCATATAGATGTATTGGTGGTTGCAGATCGTTGCAGATCGTACATAATGTCAATGAAAGTGGATGATTTGTGGAATATTTTGTTAAAAATGAAATGACTGTTGCCAGCTAATTTCCATGTTGGTCATCTTGTACCGCCAATAGTTCCTGTCTAAAAATCAAAATGCGGTAACTTGTTAACATATGATCCCGAAAATTGATTTGATTGGACATCACTAACCCAAAAGGAATAAGTCGAAAGAATTTTTATGTTAAAATATATGAATTACATGATTAATAATTAAAATGTATTTCTACGCTTTCAACATACTTGATCGCGCGTAAAGTTCATTGGTAATTCCTAAATATTGTAAATCGAATGGAGTAAAGGCAACTTTTCGATTCCGACTCAAAAACAAATTAAGATAAATGAGTCCCAATGATAACATATATACTCAAACATTCAAATTATTTAAATGATAATAAAATAAACAGTTGACAAAATATAACATATATACGATAAATGTGCAAGTGAGCCTAGGCGTCGTAATTTCCAAAAATCCTTTCGAATAAAATGTATTATCAGCGGAACGATAATCAGGAATACTAGAGTATTTCAATTTAGATTCCTAGGTAAATACATCAAATTCTCAACCAAAATTAACCTGAACAACCCCAGCAGACGGAATAAGATAGTCAAGTCCCAGTTATAAAACAAATGATTTAAATGACATTTGTTTTTTATCAAGATAAAACGTTTCAATACTAAATATTTCGCAAACTCGTGTATTGGTTTATAATTTTGTTATAAATGAATTTCATCGAAGTGGCCGCGTAACGTAGCGGTTAGCATGTTCGGCCGTGAAGCGGGAGACTTGAGTTCGATTCCCGCTCTGGGCAGATAAAACATTTTTATAAGAAAAATATAATATTTTTTGTCTTATAAATTGCCGATATCAGTGGTGCAATTGTCATTTAACACCGCTGCAATAAACTCTTTCAAAATGTTAGGATTTAAAATGAATTCAAAAGCAATGCATTTAAAACTATTCACCTATGCGTTGTGAAACACTAAGAAATGATTAAATCGTGTGTATGATGTTTTACGTCGCTTTTAACAATATTTCAGTCATTGCACGCTGAAGAAAATGTAGATAACACAGGATTTTATTTCTGCTTTGAAAGCAAAAATTGGACTCTCAATATAATTATCATTGTTAGGTTATTGTGATTTTGATATGAAATGTATATGTGTTAATTGCATTAAAAAAAGACACGGCTAAAAATCCATTGTAAACCAGGAGGTGTGCTAAGCAGAAACTATCCAGATAGCAGATGCGCATGTGTATGCCAACTTTAAGTATATCGATAGACTATCATACTGTGTTTACAGTGTTTTGCTTTACTCCTTTATCATTTAATATATGGATATAAAGTGCTAACTAACAAATTGCTAGTGTAAAGTGTTCAAGTTAGACTTTTGGAATCGGTAAATCCATGTCCAAATGTTATCTGCAGTTAGCCCCTTGCTGTGAGCATTTTCAGTGCTTTGATTTCTTCTGATTTTTAACTCGTTGGCATTGTATTAGTTTAGCTATAAATAGTGCGTGGTAAAGTGGGAGTAAGTAAAAAAGAATGCGACAACAAACACGTTTGGTCAAGGGAGATAACTATAGAAATAATTTCGACCGTCCAACACGATTATCGGTTAACGTTATTTACTAGTTCATCTAGACTTAAAATGAGCATATCCCGATTTGCCTAGAATTTAGACTCTCTGAAACTGTTTACAATGATGAATTCGTTTAGATTAATGGGAGTTTAAGCAGTTCTCAATGGTCATTCAGTTGCCTAACTTGCGAGACTTAAATTTCTTCCAGGCTAGGCTTATTCAGAACAAACTGGCTATAATGCCAATGCCATGGAAACAATAATTCAGCATCCATGGGTCAGTTCTTTCTGAATTCTGATTAACATTATTATCTGTAAACGATGATAAATTTCATTTTTTTTCTTTTTCTTTTTTTAAATATCGTCTGATATGTATGAACTATATGAAACAATGACGTCGCTTCAGAAGTTGGCCTAAATTAGACAAATATGCATCTTTTATCGAGGGAAAATATTGAATAGCCTTTTACAGCATTGGAGGTTAACCCTTTACACATTATGACGCTTTATGAAGCCTATGTAGCAGACGACATTATAAAATATAATGTTGCGAAAGGGGGGGAGGGAGATCTGGAATCTCAAACTAAAAGTTCACATGAGCCGTGCTACTGAAAACAACATCAAAGTTTTCATGACATGCACTTTTATAGTTTTGATTTTCACTGAGTCCTTTCGAGTGTTATTTCATCTTTGCAAGCCCAGGGTGATCTGTCCATTTCATTACCATAAGTACCTAAGGGGATGCTTATGTGCGATTCAGCCTTGGGTAGGGACGTGGGTGTTATGTAAGAAAAACACATTGGTCTAACAATGTTCAGTAATGATTCCTGATTTAATTAGTTCCGACAAATCAGGACTCGGATGCACAACAAAATAAAAAGATAAAGTTGTGCTTGCGCCTCCATGCCAACAGAAACTAATTCTCTCTCTCTCTCTCTCTCTCTCTCTCTCTCTCTCTCTCTCTCTCTCTCTCTTCTGTCTGCTCTGTCTGTCTCTCTGTCTCTCTGTCCTCTGTCTCTCTCTCTCTCTCTCTCTCTCTCTCTTCTCTCTCTCTCTGTCTCTCTGTCTCTCTCTCTTCCGCCCCCCACCCTCTCGTCTCTCTATCTCTCTCTCTCTCTCACACACACACCTCTCCTCTCTCTCTCTCTCTCTCTCTCTCTCTTCTCTCTCTCCTCTCTACTCCTCTCTCTCTCTCTCTTCTCTCTTCTCTCTCTCTCTCTCTCTCTCTCTCTCTCTCTCTCTTCTCTCTCTCTCTCCTCTCTCTCTCTCTCTCTCTCTCTCTCTCTCTCTCTCTCTCTCTCTCTCTCTTGTTATTTCCATGTGTCTCGTTTTTGCGACTTAGACAAAAAATAAACGATTGAATTTAATTGAATTGACAGTAATGTGTCGGAGATTATGTTAAACCTTCCTACGAATAATTAGTGAACAGTAACGATACAGATAAATCTGTTAACATACACAACGGTTGATTCGGATCTACACTGGTCGTAACTGGTTTACGGTTGGTGTATGACGACAACGGCTCATATGATCTGCAATGTAGAAATGCATTTTTTCTTTCACATTGTAATCATGTATCCATTTTTCAAATTGCGAGGTTCCCGATCGAAACATACCAAGTTTGTAATTACTTACCCTCCTCGGCGCTTTAGGACACGTGACATGATTGAAACACTCTGGAAAGCGGCGTAAAGACCTTTCAAATCAAACAAGAAAACATAACTCAAAATGAGGATGCATTTTTAACAAATGCACATGAATAATTGCGAGTAAGATGTAACACACTCTAATTGATTATTTGTCGTTTTTACGCTGCTTTCAACACATTTTCAGTTATATCACGGCTTTTCTGTGTAAGCTACCAGTACTACTGGTCCATTTATCCTGACACCAGCAGGTCAGTCGTTATGCTAACCTTGCAACTCTGAGCGCCATGGAGGATAGCCATTACTAGCATTTATAAAGCCTTTTTGGTATAACCCGGCCGGGGATCGAACCCATGACCTCGGAGGTGGACGGTCCTCTCACTTTACAACAAACAACACATATGAGCCGTCCCGCGATAAAACCAACAGTGTGGGCTCTGCGTAAAGTATCGACCCGGATCAGCCTAAGCATGCCGCGCAGGCTTACCCGGATAGACACTGTTCGCCTCCTGTGGATTTTCTGTTTCAGAAATCATTACATTATACCTCTATCCACCTGAGACGGAATGTTGCGGCCCGGATCAGTCTGTGCGGACTGCGCAGGCTGATCTGATCGATATGTTACGCAGAGGCCATAATGTTGCATTTTCTCGCGAGACGGCTCCTCATTTAGCAAACTCTATAATATATATGCACAAGGTAAGGATCGGGTCAATAGTATCGAGAATTACCTACATGTACATAAATACAAAACTAATGTAGTTATATTATATTATAAACAGTTTATGCAAACATATGAAAACTATCTAGTAAGCAAACTATACTTACTATATTGAATTGAAAACAATTGTGACAGAAGAAAAAGTTGCTTATTATGATCTATTTTCTCCCTGATGTGTTCAGTTTAGGGTATGAAAACTAACTATACTTATTAGATTGAGTTGAAAAAAATTTGACACAAGAAAAAGTTGCTTATCATGAGCAAGTTCACCCCGTTGCTGCATTGTTTTACAATATCATCTACTGCATATGCTCTCGAAATGCGATTGCAAGTGGGAAAAGGATACTCGGCAGCGAAACGAACTAGATTGTCACATACTAACATGTTTCTATTTACCCTTACCACGTACAGACGGTTTCTGATACCTCTGCAGCAGACGACTTTTGAAAACATAGTGACAAAAGGAGAAATTGCTCATGATGAGCAATTTCTTTTTTTTGTCACAATGTTTTTAACCTTCTTCAATAATATCGTTTTCATAATGATATGTAAACATCTTCATATTTTTATCTAGATGTGTTCAAAGTCGTGGTTGCTATATATTCATTGTATGTGGGAAAGGGTTAAGCGCAGGGGCAGTCTAAAATGATAAGTGATAGTACAAATTACTTCGACGAGTATACATGTGTATTCTTTGAAGGCTAATTGTCATGTATACACGACCTTTCTTTTAAAATGCGACCATAGACACTCATAATAAATAAATGACACAACGCAAAAAAACCTAATTGACCTGACATGTATAATATGTGACAGGCGTTAGTTGTCGCACCCCGTGTCAAAAGGACAAGACGTCACGTCGGCTGACATGTATATGTTTTTACTTTTCTTTTCGGTATCTCAGGAAATTTCACTTAAGCGCATGTTAGATAGATAGATCGACAGATATTTCGGGTTACCTTTTTATCATTTCGGCGATTACATCATTTCGCAACACGATGGATGACCTTCTGTTTTATATACTCCGGTCTTACTTTAGAAACCGACTTACGAGTGTATTGCTTGTCTGTGTGAATGTAACTTAACGCCGCTCTTAAACAGTATTGCAGTTATATCACGGCGTTTCCACGGTAAGTTCGCGATATTATAGATATAATCGAGCATACACGAGATTCTCGTTGTGTACCGTTACACTCGTATAAGTTTTAATCAGTCAATAGTGACGTCCGAGCTGAACACTAAAGTATTCAGAATGTGTTCGATTGTGTATTGAACTATGTTCTTATTAGATGTAGTCTGATCAGGATCACGTCTGGTTACAGTCAAGCCATTTGAGTATTACCAGTGCCCGAAGTAATTCCTCTGACAAATAGAAGAGGAAGCGTATGTACATGTACATGATAATACAAACTGCATTGGTCACATAAGGCAGGTTTTACTATAATACGAAAAAAAAACCCACATAAATGTTTTTTTTCGTTCATAGGTAACAGGTGAGACTTTTCTTTTATTTATTTTCAATAACCCATGAAGCTTTCTGAAATGAAACTGGCCAAATCCACGGGGGGCGCCATTTTGGGTATGTATAACATCATACGAAAAACACGGATTAAAAATTATTGTCGTCTTTTTAATATTTCTCTTTTTAAATCGATATTTTGGGAATGTATAAAATGAGACGAAAAACACGGATTGAAAATTATTGTCGTTTTTTTAATCATTTTTTTTATATCGATATTTAAGATCAATAAAGTGCTGTGTGTGGGAATTAACATTTGTACGAAAAGTTAAACAATAAATGAAACTCTGTAAGAAACATGTTTTCACGTTCGTCCAAAAAAACGACAGCATTAGCACTTCATCTTGCCGTAACTTCAATGGAGCGAAGTCGTTTCCCGCAAACAAAGTGGTATCAACATGAAAGACCCCCAATAACTATACATGAGCTATTGACTCACTCATTCAAAGTATAATTATTTATCAAACATTGTGGCAAAAGGATAACTTTCTCATAAGGAGCAATTGTTCTTTTGGCGACAATCTTTTCCTAAATCGTCTGTTGCAAAGGTCTCAGAAACCGTCTCTTATAGGGAAAGGGTTTAGAAGAAATGTGACCTCTTACATAATTTGTTCCAGTCATATTGACTGGTTGAAAAAGGCAGTCGCCAGGTGGCATCAGAAAAGAGCTGATCTATTTGCTTCTTTACCATAATGCAGGTGATCGATTAAGGATCATCTTGGCCTGCATGTTTTAACCTCGTTCATTATAAATGTATTCCTTGATTTTCTGAAAGTCTTTACTTTATTATTTTCTGTTCGTAATAATAGACGACAGCAATACGAATTCCAAATATGTTTTGATAATGCAAGAAACATGACATTAACATTATTATTGTCTAGTCAATTACTTGTAAATCCTTTTTTATGGCCAAAGTATGCTCTTTAATTTTTGTTTATAATTATCTTGCGTTTTTTCGTAAATAGGTAGCACATATAGATAGATATATTACTTCAAATAGAGAATTGTACACACTAGCTTTAAATACAATTGATATACGGCTCTTAAATGCATTTATATATTACTATGAAATACGAAGGGGTATTAACCACTTTTCACTGATGGGGATGGGGCATTGTCCAGTGGGTAAAGATCCTATGGGGTTTTATTATACTACGTAGGGGCATTGTCCGTACCCCTACTGTTGCAGTGTCTGGATGAGGTTTAGTGCCACAAGCCACATTGTCCCCCACAAACCGTTGGATTTTCTGTTTCAGTAATCATTACAGGATCTTGGTTTTACTCTCCTAAATCAATTCATCCATACAACCTATGTAGAACGATACTAATCCGGCTAAACATGCATGCAATTTGATTGTCATAGGCATTTAACAATTTATTCCGTACATGTATGTCTTAGTGCAATGTTAATCTTTATATTATCATAGAAAGTTACTTATCTTATCTTATCTAAATGACTTCTCTTTTGTACAGAAATAAAGATAAATTATATAATAAGTTAAAAGTGCTGAACTCCAGATTATAGATTGTATAGTCCAAGTTTAAAAACTGTTCAAACGTTGTCACGAAATATTAGAATCATAATTCTGAGATAAATTAAATAGAGTAATAACTTCACTTTCCAGTACAATAAATATCTAAATTTTGATAGTTTATGCTTCATTTTTACTGGGTAGACATATTAAGTAAGCCAAACTTTGTACATTTTCATTGACCTTCAATTGACCTTTTTTTCCAACTTTTACTGCCAAAATAGTTTTGAACTATATATTACTTACTTTGTTGTCACTATTAGCAATATTTGCAAAAGTTTCAACATTTTAAAATTTTGATCTACATCTGGGGTTCAGCACCTTTAATTGTAAAAGAACCGAAATACTTGAAATTGTTTTATACAGTTACCCTAATAAAAGACTTTGCTCGAAATCCGAAATCCGAAATCTCGAATTGTTTTAATTTACAATTTAACTCTTTCAGCACGAAAGGCAATATTGAGGTTTTTCGCAAACAATACAGATTCAGGTAAGTCAGCTCGTAACGAGCTGCCTCACCTGAAATCAGCATTGTTTGCCTTTAAGTTATCAGAAAAATTGCAAAACTTTTATTACATCAGAATGGAAACGCCCGATTTTGAACATAAAAGAGTCTACTTAAAACAATTTGGCGCTGAAAGAGTTTACTCGATGTAAACCTAAATAAGTACAACATACGATTTTCCCAAATATAGGCACATTTTCAAACAATTGTGTCTGTATAGACTCATAATGAGTTAGCTATTTCTACTTGTGTCTATAAGGGTCCACATAGCATGTAAATTGATCGAAAATACTTAAACGAAACCCCGGTGTCTTTTGTAACAAAGTCTTTCAAAAGTAACTGCTAAAACGAAGACATTTATTCAGCACTGCCTTCAGGGAAACAGTTTGGTAGCACACGGAGATGTCAATTTAGCAATCAAATTACAGATACTCTTAACAGAAGCTGCAATTTGATTGGTGGATTTGCATCCGTGAGCAGCTATCAAGCTGCAATTTGAGTGGTGGATGTGCAATCGTGCGCTGAACGCATGACTGTTTTCGTGTTAATATATATATGTAAGTTCCCAATTAATGCTGCCATTGGATTAATTATGTTTGACAACATCGCATAGCTTAGGTACATGCCACCGGGCTCTTTGTCTAACAAGGGTCGCTTAATTGTAGTCACTGCTCAGGGAACATTTGGTTCCATTAACCCTTTCCCTCATATAGACGCTTTCTGACGCCTATGCAGCAGACGACTTTTTGAAAACATAGTGACAAAAGAAGAAATTGCTCAAAACGAGCAATTTCTTCTTTTGCCACAATGTTTTCAACTTTTTTGTCATAGGTTATCCATTCAATTATAGAGATTTTCTAATTTTTGACATAATATGTTCAAAGTCGTCTGCTGCAGAATTATCGTATGAGGGAAACGGTTAAACGACGTTTTCAAAGTGTCTACACTAAACAAGTATTTGAAAACATCGGACATGAGACAGCGCGATCGAAAGGGTACCTATAGCCATATGTCATGTGACTTTATATCATAATATGTAAATATTTATATATGTATACAAATAACGGTGACTTGTAGGCCCAAAGGGTCGGATGGGGTTATTTTTTGTTTTTATATCATATTGCTTACCATAATATGTTTCACACTTGTCACATTAATAAACAATTTCTTATCATCTCTTGTCTTATGTATTACAGCGTAATGTAGACGTATTTACAACATATCGTGGGCTTGGCGTGAAACGGTTGTAACTAAAAAAAAACTATTTTGAAAACCCTGGTTTAGGGGTAATTTTGACCCCTTTGTAAACATTGCAAATTTAGGTGCCATTGCTCAGAACGAGCAATGGCACCTAAATTTCCAATGTTTACCAGGAAAAGTGATTTAACGCTTATAAAGACTTTATGGCGAGGTGATTAACATTGGTAAAAAAAATACCAATTTTAATTACAACCGTTTCACTCCAAGCCCTCGATATGTTTTATTTGATTTTTGAAAACACATGTACTTAAATGAATTACACATAATTGAATTTGGCGAAAATTCACATACATTTACTTTATACTAATACTATAACCCGTGCTTCAGGAAAACCAGCCCGTAACGTATTTACGTAAATACATATCTCATATTATCTGATTGATTGATTGATTGATTGGGGTTTAACGCCGTTTTTAACAATTTCTCAGTCATATCACGGCGGCCAGTTCACCTACTCATATGTTTCCTGGTTTTCGCACACCAGTACTCCACACAACAATCTTCCCAAGCAACTGGCTGCTTTTCCACATAGACTTAGCCCATTGGTGGACGACGAATGGCGCATGTCGCAATGACTTTTGTCAAACGTCGGTAAGAAAGTTGGCCGGGATTCGAACTCACAACCCCTGGATTGACAACCCGCGTCGTTACCAACTGAGCTACCGGGACTCGACACATATTATCTGATACAATAACGAGAATCAGTATTGTTTAGCATCAAGCATAATGTTTGAGGTTGATGTTAAGCATTGATAGTTCAATACTAATGTAAATTACTATCGAACTTGTATATATTGACCTAGAAGTCAGTAATTGTCTGTGTGTTGTTTGCTTTTTTTGTATGTTAATAATATTTGTTCTTTTTCTTCTATTGGAATTGTAAAATTACTTTGTATATTGCAAAATTTATTCTACGATATCTCCAAAAATGGAGGCAATAAAGAATTGTATTGTGTAGTGTAACCCTCTGTGAATATTTGGCGAACAGTGTAGATCGTGATTGTACTAATCGGATTCGCAGCTTGATCAGGCTCTACACAGAGTGTAAGCGCATAACGGTTGGCTTTACTTTATCACCGTTCATGTATATATTACACAAAGGTTTTAATCTGGCTTATGTTGTCAGGTAATAGTACTAACGATTGGGGGGAAACACATTTTAACATATCGCATGATTTCACTGATGAAAGAAGTGAATACAAGTACCAGTTTTCATTTGTTGGAATTCAATTTAAAAATCCCTGAACAAAGATAATTGGGGCTACTTTGGCTTTGTCTTATGTAAAGCAAGCATAACTTATGAAAAACATCATCCATATGTATTAATCATTTCCCTCATGCGGATGCGTTTCGATGCATCATAACGCACTGGTTTTGTTTCCAGTTGCAAATTAGTTTGCAACACTTTTCAAGAATTATACTTTCATCCATAATCCGTATTTTCGGTCCAGTGTATTAAAAGACATCTGCTTTAGTTTTGCTGTGAGGTGGGAGAAGGATAAAATAAACACATCCTTAACATTGATTTGTAACTGGAATTTCCTTGAACCACAATTCTTTAGGCGCATAGTAATTCTTAATCACAGTTACACGTTTACACAAAGGGCATCGTATACCGAAATCCAGGTTATCTGTCCCGCTTAAATAACTTATCAGACATTTCGTGTGTAAGACATGGGAGCAAGGTAGGATCCTTGTCTCACTCCCCGGCAGATCATTAAGGCATATCGGACACTGGTCCGGAGGTTCCTCAACCAAATATTCCTTCGTCTCGTGATGAACGGTATTTATAAAGGCGCCATTTTGTTGTCCAAGGTTTGTTCCTTTACAGTTACATGTACTGTGTTCTGTGATGGCACTCTGTTTTACAACGGAAGTCCGTTTTGTTTTATTTTTACTCGAATCTTTCTTAAACCATATCGGATTCTTATTAAAAACCTCTTCCGTATAGGGTCTGTATGTTTTGTCTTTAGATTTAGATTTTCTGCGCAAGACACCCATTTTTCTTTCTTTTGATTGTTCGTTGTTGGGTGTCTTAGCATCGTTAACAGTAATCTTCATTTCGGATCCGGATATAACAATGTCAATATCTTTACCTTTAACCTTATTAACAAAGTTTTTATCCACAGGTGAAGGTCGTCGTACACCGGCTGCCTTTCTGGTTTGTTCCCACGGGGTACTATCCCAGTTGTTGTTGTATATCTTGTCTCGTTGCCTCCGCTCTCGGATTAATCTCCTGTTTATTTTCTCTACACTGATTGATCTTCGTGGTGTTTTTGGATGAACACTAGTACCCCCTGTCACTTCTTCGTAACTTTTGGATCGAGAAACTCGGTCCATGTCATTTCTACGTCTATTATTATTAATCAATTGTTCTCTGGAATTCGAAAATATTTTGTCGTTCGAATTTGCAATTTGTGCAATAGCGCCTCTGTTTCTGTTACGAAGTATAAGACTCTCTTGGGAAACTCTCGGTATTCGATTCAAGTTTGTAGCTTCTCTTCTTAGAGCCCAGTGCTCCCTAGCATCTAAGTCAACTATCGAATGCTGCGTGTAAACGCAGCAAAAGAAGAGCTTCATACAATGGGCTATACACGCGGGGAGCCACCATGGGCGTTTAACTTCATCCCGATTGGCACAGTCTAAACAGAGATTCTGCTTGCAGTCCAAGCATCTTTTCATTGCCCTCGATCTTCGATGCTGTAGCCAGCATTTATCACAGAGTTTGTTGTGTCCCTCGGGGTACCGGGCTTGATCCCAAGATCTTGCTGGATTGATTGGGGCAGAAAATTGGCTTCCGTCGCTATCGTCTTGAAGAAGCGTGTATTCATCGCGCTTCGGACCGCGTCGTCTAAATGATGAGAAGACTTCCATCTTCACCGCAGGTACTCCTCAATATGTGTGTCTGTAATAGAAATGTGTAAGTTTAACAGGGTACTGGGTAAGGAGGAGTATCTGGTATTTTCCCCATGTATGTGTCTCTTAAGACTTTTATGAGTGTTTGGTATTTTACGCTGCTTTCAACAATTTGTTCAGTTATGTCATGGTATCTTGTACTTCTGGTCCATTTATCTTGACACCAGCCAGTCAAGTAGAAGTTCTTACCCAGAGCGGCAAGGAGGGTAGTCACTACCAACTATTTATCTAATGATTTATCCAAATCCTATGTTGTGGGTACTTAAAAGAATCGTCTCAATTATGCGTTGAAAAAGTTAAGACACCAAAGTGCTATTCGCGCCTTATGTGTTTGCACAACCTTAGGTCATTACGAGGAAAATATTGTATTTGATACCGAACACTATTTAAATTGGGATGAATATCCGTTAATGTGATACTTTAATGTATATTTGATTTGTAAAACTAATATCCAGTTCCTAGTTAAACAGCGTTTGCTATCAATTATAGTTATCAAGTATCACTTGACAATACCATTCTGATCTTTGTGAAAAGATAAATAATACTTACTATTATTATTATGTGTAGTAGTAGTAGTAGTTGTGGTAGTAGAAGTAGTAGTAGTAGTAGTAGTGGTAGTCGTAGTGGTAAAAGTAGTATAGTAGTAGTATTTGTAGTAGTAATAGTAGAAGTAGTAATACTTGTAGTAGTAGTAGTATTAAAAGTAGAAGTAGTAGTAGTAAAAGTAGTAGTAGTCGTAGTAGAAGTAGTAGTAGTAGTAGAAATAGTAGTAGTAGTAGTAGTAGTAGTGGTAGTAGTAGTAGTAGTAGAAGTAGTAGTAGAAGTAGTAGTAGTAGTAGTAGTAGTAGTAGTAGTAGTAGTAGTAGTAGTAGTAGTAGTAGTAGTAGTAGTAGTAGTAGTAGTAGTAGTAGTAGTAGTAGTAGTAAAAGTAGTAGTAGTAGTATAATGACATTTATGTATGCATTTCTTTCATTTTTATTATTTATATTACAAAAATACATAATGAAGGGATAAATAACAGCAGTGTAACAAAAATGAAAATACATGTACATGTACATCCTATAATATACATGTCTATCGTGTACATATGTTCTAGAACAGGTTTGTAGTGTCGAGTAATTCAATAAGCATGGATTATATCATAAACCATTCGTGGAAACCGATATTAAGTACATAGTTTTCAGTGGATTAATGAGAAATAACATTGAATAATATCTTGATAAATACGACTTGTTTCATGCAGTGAAATTATCAAGTCATGCTCTTCACTGTTTACCTTAATTAACTTTTAACCGTTGCTATATGTGTCATCAGTGCGGTAGCTCAATTGGTAGCGACGCGGGCTGTCAATTCAGGGGTTGCGTGTTCGAATGCCGGCTCGGCCAACTTTCTTTCCGACGATTGACAAGAGTCAATGCGACATGCGTCATTCGTCTTCCACCAATGGGCTAAGTCTATGTGGACAAGCAGCCAGTTGCTTGGGGAGATTGTTGTGTGTAGTACTGACGTGAGAAAACCAGGAAATGCATGAGTAGGTGAACTGGCCGCCGTGATATAACTGAGAAATTGTTAAAAAAGGCGTTAAACCCCAATCAATCAAGTGTCATCAGTGAGACAACGATATACCTAAACTATAGCAAAAATGTTTGTTAAGTAAAAAATTCGAGATCTTCTATGTACATGTATGTCCATTTGTTAACACCAAAATATATATTTTCCAGCTTGGCATACATGTAACTGTAACCGTTCGTTAAAATAACGATTGTCGGTGTTCACTGGGTGAAAACATCTCTTAATTCTAATCTTAAACCGAAATAAGCAAGTGTCCTCTATGTAAATAAGTAACAAAAAAACTCACCAAACACCATATCTCCCAGCATACCGACCAAGTGAATGAAGATTTGTCGCTGAGAGCAGTAACGAAGTGCGTGAAAACCTTTTAACCCTTTCCCTCATACGACAATTTTGCAGCAGACGACTTTGAACATATCTTGTTAAAACATGGGATATCTCTATAACTGATTGGATAACCTATGACTAAAAGTAGAAAACATTGTGTCAAAAGGAGAAATTGCTCGTTTTGAGCAATTTCTTCTTTTGTCACTATGTTTTCAAAAAAGGCGTCTGCTGCAGAGGCGTCAGAAAGCGTCTATATATACGAGGGTAAGGGTTAATGCGCATACATGACATTACTTATGTAGAATGGATGTTAATCATCATGGTCAACGGCCTGTCATTGTACAACTAACGCAGTTAATTCACCTTCCTATCGTCTGACATGTTAACCCTTTTCCACATACTAGTATATAACTTGCCATTTTTTAGTACTTCAGATATTTCACGTATATTTATTATTTATTCAATTTAGGTGACTTATAAATAGGTCCACTGGGCCGGGTGCTTGTATTCTGTACATAATTACTTGTTTGTAACATAGTGTATGCATATGTCACTATTATAAAATATTTACTTACTTACTTACTTACTTACTTACTTACTTACTACAAATCTGAAGAAAGACGACTTTGACATATCGACGAATATATGTGAAAAAAACATATAAATGATAGTATAATTATATTGAAAATAGTGCGGCAAAAGGAACAAAAATGCTCATCATAAGATTTTTTGTTAAAAACATTTCCAAAATTCAGACGCTTCTTGACACCTTAGATGCAGCAGACGACTTTTGAAAACATTGTGGGAGAAGGAGAAGGAGAAATTTCTCATAATGCCTAATTTCGCTTTTTGTCACAATGTTCTCAACTTTATTTACTATTTATTCTTTCGTTGATAAAGAGTTTCCACATGTTTGCCTTGATGTTATTTCTTTACCAAATTCGTCTGCTGTAGATTTGCTGTATGCGGGAAAGGGTTAATCACTGGTATGTACCAAAAGGCATTGTCCGATCGTTTTACTTAGCGTGCATGTATGTTCCTGTATCTCTACAATGTTATGCTAAGTACGAGTCGTTTGCATTTAAAATGTCTGGGTTAAAAATTCTTTATCCGAAAATTTAGAATAAAAATGTATACCTTTTGGGCATTGTTGAAAACATTGTAAAAAGGGAAATAATTTGCAGGTTTCCGCCTTCGTTATAAAGAGTTCGTGTGCATCCGATCTCAAAACGCCTCGGGTGCGGGAGGTCATAGGTTCAATCACAGGTCGGGTCATACTTTATAAACTTTAAAGATGGTGATTACGGCTTTCCATCCATGGCGCTCAGTATTCTGAGGTTAGCATTACGACCGACCGGCTGGTGTCAGGATAAAACACATCAGTGGTACGGGTAGCTTACCCAGGAAACGCCGTGATTTACATGTGATTAATATGTGATTTACATGTAATTAATATGTGATTTACATGTGATTAATATGTGATTTACATGTAATTAATATGTGATTTACATGTGATTAATATGTGATTTACATGTAATTAATATGTGATTTACATGTGATTAATATGTGATTTACATGTGATTAATATGTGATTTACATGTAATTAATATGTGATTTACATGTGATTAATATGTGATTTACATGTGATTAATATGTGATTTACACGTGTGATTTACATGTTATTTACATGTGATCTACATGTTATTTACATGTTATATTTACATGTTATTTACATGTTATTTACATGTTATTTACATGTTATTGAAACATTGTTAAACGTGGCCAGGGACGTAGATAAGAGGGATAAGTAACTAAATTGTATACTAAAATATCACCCGTTCCAACATTTGTAGCAAGTCAAATTCAAAAACTATCTAACCCTTTCCCTCGTATGACAATTCTGCAGCAGACGACTTTGAACATATTTGATAACAAAAATAGAAAATCTCTATAATTATATGGATAATCTATGCCTAAAAGTGGAAAACATTGTGTCAAAAGGAGAAATTGCTCGTTTTGAGCAATTTCTTCTTTTGTCACTATGTTTTCAAAAAAGCTGTCTGCTGCAGAGGCGTCAGAAAGCGTCTATATGAGGGAAAGGGTTAAGATATGAAAACAAAAAATATATTTTCTTGAAGTGTAAACACTCTTCTATAGTAGTATATAAACATATTTTAATATTCTACAGATTTTGATAATATGTTTTTTCTTATGAAAAATGTCAGTCTATTAATTCTTGGAAAAAAAAATAATAATTAAGAAATCCCAATATCTGTGTCTTTTAAACCAGTCATTTTTCAAAATACAAAGACATTCCAGATGTTCTCTAACTTTAGTTGACATTTTAAGCTTTCAGAATATGTATGTTTCGTTTATGTGCCAAATGTGACTTCAAAGTTTTATTTGCTACAAAATGTAAAACTTTGGTCAATCTTATTTCTCCATGTGATATGTTAACCAGATAACAGGTGTACAGGTGGTGTTGCCTATCCCTGCTATCTACGTCCCTTACGTGGCGTAAAAGACAATAGAGTACAATTTAACCCTTTCCCACCTGTAGACGCATTTTTGACGCATCTGCGGCAGACGACTTTTGAAGACATTGAGACAAAAGGAGAAATTGCTCAAAACAAGCAATTTCTGCTTTAGCCACAAAGTTTTAATTTTTTCCAGTAATTATGCCTACAATAATAGAGATTTTCTATATTTTCCATATGTTTTAGTAGACATTTATTAAGTCGTCTGCTGCAAATTTGTTGTATGTGGGAAAGGGTTAAACAAGTTCACAGAGCAAATATGACCGATGCTCAAGGAAAACTAAACTTTACGTAATTATTACATACAACTCGAGGGCATGGCGTGAAACGGTTGTAACTAAAATTTGTATTTTTTTTACCAAGGTTAATCACCTCGCCATAAAGCCTTTATAAGCGTTAAATCACTTTTCTCGGTAAACAATGGAAATTTAGGTGCCATTGCTCGTTCTGAGCCATGCACCTAAATTTGCATTGTTTACAAAGGGGTCAAAATGGCCCTTAAATCAGTGTTTTCAAAATAGGTTTTTAGTTACAACTGTTTAACGCCAAGCGCTTGAATCCATGCTAGAGGATCCAAGTTAAAACTGTTTTTTTCAAACGTGAACCTTGAACTTTAGACGAACCGTGAAGATCCTGATCAAGCTGCGTAGATGCGCAGGTTGATCTTCAATTACACTGTTTGTAAACGCCTTACGGTTGGTTATCGTACGGCATATCTCTCATATCTCCTTATTTTGACAGGATATTTGGTTTCATTCAAAACCGCTGTGTGGTTTTTTTTAAAGTTCGCGGAACGAATTGGCGCTTAGTGTGCAGATCAAGATAAGACTGTCTGGATGCGAAGTTGGGTCTAGCTTCTACGCGTGTAGAAATTGCACTTTGGTTTTAAATTCAGGAATGCGGCTGAAACTGTGTATCATTATTTAAATTTGTGACAAACTAATAATTGACAAACATGGATGAATATTAAATATTATCCTGAACTTGCATAACAACTTCTGCGAGATCTCCACTCGTTGCAGCTATTATGGAGGAGTCTTCAAATTAAAATTCTGTTGAAAACGACACCCACACCCCCCCCCCCCCCCCCCCAATCCCCCCATCCCCCCAAATCCCCCCATATCCCCATCCCCGCACACACACCTTCCGTCGTCCCTTCAGGAAATATTGAAACTTGGAGAGACCAACCTAGCTTGATCATTAATACTTAATTAAGGTTATTGGCTATATAGTATCCCATTGACATTGAATGATAGATCGATGTGGCGAACATCATTTAATACTAATAATGCATTGTGTAGAATATACCAAAAATAAGTTAATATAACACGTTGTCTACACAACACTGCTTGAATGATCTTTATTAGTGTCTTGCGCCGTTTTAATTAATATTTCATTACGACATGAAAAGAATTTATACATGATATCATGGTAATCCTCCAGACACATTGTTGGCTTCATCCCAATTAGATCTGTCAGCGCCGAATACTTCCATGTTCAAACTAGGGCGACTTCATATTTCATGTAATAATATTTTGGATTTTTTTGATAACTAGATTTTCAGGTGAGACATCTCATTACGAGCTGACTCACATGAATCTGTATTGTTTGCATAGAGAAACACTCAATTTTGCCGTATTACCTGACAGACTTAGAAAGTCAATAAAAGCTCAACTATATACCCTCGTGCAACAGATTCGGCAAGCGTATTCTGACCGTTAAAACAAAGTATATGTTTCGAATTATTCATGACCGTGAATTTATATTAAGTCACAATTCACGCGAATTGCCACTGAGTTGTGCATCGCTGTTCATTCGATATGGTTCATTGAGCATTGGTTTAACATTGTTTAAGTTCTGTGTCTTCGGGACAGATATAGGCTTTCAGTCTTATTGGTTCATTTCGTCGATTTGTTGATAGAATGCCGCTTTTGGTCGACCATAATGCGGCTCTAATTTAAAGAAGATATTTTTTTTCCAGATTATTTTGTTAACAATTTAAAACCTTTTTAACCAATATTATTCGTTATGAGAGATTGCTCATATTGATTAATTCTTCTTTATCCGCAATGTCTTTGCCTTTATTCAATAAGCTATCTTTCATTTAAAGAGAGTTTCCATATTTGAGCCTAGATGTTTACAAAATCGTCTACCGTAGATGAGTTGTATGTGGGAAAGGGTAAAATCCGACCCAACATGAAACGAACCAGAAAATCGGCGTTTGATTATGCAGTCTATACAGGAAGGGCATGCATATTTGATTTGTTTTCTTGTGTGTTAGTCGTCTGTTGCAGAGGCGTCAGAAAATGTCTGTATGTGTGGAAAACTTAAAGTAAATAATATAGTTAATATATATGTTTGATTATACAGTATATGCAGGAAGGGTATTCATATATATGAGTCCGAAAAAGTCTGTACATAAGAAAATGTTAAAGTAAATTATATGAGCCGTTCCACGAGAAAACCAACATTATTGACTCTGCGTAATGTATCGACCCAGATATGCCTGCGCAGTCCGCGCATGTTAATCCGGGCCGACACATTCCGTCTCAGAGGTATAGAGTAATGACTCCTGAAACAGAAAATCCACAAGAGGTGAAAAAAGACTAGTCGGTTTAGACTTCGCGGCAGGCTTATGCTGATCCGAGTCAATACTTTACGCAAAGTCAATAATGTTGGTTTTCTCACGGAACGGCTCATATGTATACTAAAAATGCAGCTAAATTCGCAAGATCAAAATGGTGTTATCATCAAAGTACCCACAGGTACATCAAGTCCTTTTTTTATGACACACCTCACGTGTAAGTACAAAGACACGTTTATGTTAATGAGCCAGTCTCTTCACCACGCTGCATTTAACTACTGCGCGATAACATAAGGGCGTATACGGTAAGAGTGTCTTAACTTGTTATTACATCTAGATCTAGATCTAATCTGGACAATATCGTTAACTCGAATATATATATATATATATATATATATATATATATCTGTATGGACGAAACTTATTTATTGTATTGTATTGGTGGTTCGCTCCGGGTTAAAACTAAAAATTGACATTTTGCGCCTTGACAAACTCGCTGTTTTAACCTTTTCACACAAACAACAAATCTGCAGCAACCAACTTTGAAAAAGTATAAGCAAAAACATGGAAAATCTCTATTACTGATGGTATATTTTCTTTTTGTCACTGTGATTCAAAAGTCGTCTGCTGCAGAGGCGTCAGCAAGCGTCTCTAAGTAGGAAAGGGTATGCATTCTAAGTTATTTGTCAATCATGCACACACACACACAGCATTATGAAATAAAACAACTTAATTTATATATTGCTCCTAATGTCTTTTAATATTCGGTGGTGTAGTGGTAGAGGGACCGTCTCGGGTGCGGGAGATCGCGGGTTCGATCCCAGGTCGTGTCACACCAAAGACTTTAATTGGAAGTAACGGCTGCCTTCCTTGGTGCTCAATGTTACAGGGTTAGCATTAAAACTGGGTGGCTGGTGTCAGTATAAATTGACCAGTAGTACTGGTAACTTACCCAGGAAACGCCGTGATATAACTGACTGGCTGGTGTCAGTATAAATTGACCAGTAGTACTGGTAACTTACCCAGGAAACGCCGTGATATAACTGACTGGCTGGTGTCAGTATAAATTGACCAGTAGTACTGGTAACTTACCCAGGAAACGCCGTGATATAACTGACTGGCTGGTGTCAGTATAAATTGACCAGTAGTACTGGTAACTTACCCAGGAAACGCCGTGATATAACTGCAAACATGTTGAAAGCGGTGTAAAACTACAAATAATCAATCAGTCATTGATACTTAACCAGTACTCACGGGGATGAGGGGGACGATGCCAAACTTTTACATCACACTCATGGGATTCGAAGCCTGATCCAACGGATAGTAGAAACAGCGTGCCTGGTAACTGAAAATTATTTCTTTACAATTATCAATAAATATATGGTCAAAGAAAGAAAACTCGTATTATATTAAATAGTATGCGTGTATTAAGAGTTACTTCCCTTATAAAAAAAGAAATACTTCCAATTTATGGTTGAATTTTAATTGAATCATTACAAATGTGTAGAATATTCATTTTGTTGTCGCTAACAAACTTTATATGAGCCGTTCCACGAGAAAACCAACATTGTGGAATTTATCGAACCAGACCAGGATAATCCGGGCCGACACATTCCGTCTTAGGGGGATAGAGGTATAGAGTAATGATTTTCGAAACAGAAAATCCACAGTATGCGAAAGTGTTTGTCAGGGTTAGCCTGCGCATTCTGATCTGGGTCGATACTAAGTCCACAATGTTGGTTTTCTCGTGGAACGGCTCATATAATGTATTAGCGCTAGTGGTATTAGAAGTGAGGCTGATAACACTGTTAACAATGTTGTCGATGGTGCCGCATCCATTAAAATACAAAATTAACCAAACGAAACAATTTACAAGGGTTTCAGAATTCCTCTATAAGCATTATAATTATATTGCTCTTACATATTTGCATTTCCACAAAGGAGGGACTGAGTCAGACAATTGTTCAAATATTCAATCATTGGATACCGAAATGTGTCCACTCTTTTTTGTTAAAATTAATTTGTACAACGGAGATAGCCCTATATATTAACTCACACTAGAAGAATGGACGAGTTTTCCCCTTAAACCATTTTCGATTTGTCATGACATCGTTATTGTGACGATAGAGTAAATCATAGAGTATAAGACTAACAGCTAGTAGTGTACGATATAGCGAAAATATATCCGAACAGTGTTCCTATCAATTGACTATTTATAAAGTTAAATTTAAGTTTAAAATAAAACCAAAAGTACAAAGATTGATAAATCACCTGAATGTGTTTCCTTTAAAAATATTTATTTATTTGGTCATTTTATCCCCTATATGGGGGCCACCTTGCGGTCATCGTTGTCATCAATTCAAAATGGTTTGAGAACCTTTCGTAGCGGATCGCATAAAGAAAATTTCTGCCAAATCATCTTTAAATCAAGCAACAGTCTTGGCAACGGAAAATAATTCTAAAGTATTGACATATACCATTTCCACCAAATCACCATTTTCTTGATGCTGACTGTATTATCACCATGTTACTTTAGATAATCTTTGTAGAGGGGCACCGAAAGAACGTTTCTGCCAAATTAAGGAAATCAGATAAAAACTTTCAGTTTTGTAATTTCATCACCATGTTTTTTGTTTTAAAACCAATTAATATTGCTTGAACATTTTGATTTTGGGACATTAACACTTCAAAAGTAATTCTGTCAAATCATTTTGAAATGAGGCCAGCAGTTTCAGAGATGAGAATAAGTTCTGCCCTTTCTGTTGTTTCAGCGAAAAAGAGTTCTAACCAAAGTTTAATTATTAGATCATTTATAAAATGATGACCACCCAAGGTATGTCCCTACGACTATAAGTTGAAATGGACCTGGTAGTCTAAGAGGAAATGTTGACAACGATGCACGACTCTCGTGTATGTTATAATCTGTTGTCATCTGACCCGTGAAAACAAATAGTAGAAATTGCTGTAGCCTGACCAAAATCTCATGCCGGAGGAATCATGTGTTGATGCCGAGTATTTTCCAGATCATCGAACAGAAAGGTATTAGTTTGCGAATTTGCCTCCTAGAATTAATAAAACCTTCGCCTTTGAACCACTGATCAAGAAAAGTTTGCTTTCATAACATCTTGAAGGGAATCCGAAGGTCATCAGAATGAATTTTGAATATGATATATTTTCGGACGGGTTAATACCCGGATATACATATATAGTTAGTCCAGGTTTCTGTACTAGGAATGCGATTTTTTATTTTGACTGTTCGCATCCTACAATGCAATATGTAACGGCGATATATTGAGACTAACATAGAGTAAGTTGGAAATACCCAGTTGAAAGCTGATTTTTTTTGTTTCCTGGGGACACCCGTCACAACACTAACTCTTATTCTATTAGTATTTCTCATAATATCCATTCTGGTAGTATTAAAAGTATTTTCCTGTATCAAGGAGAACCAGAATTATTAGAAAATGACTTGGATCCATACTTTCACTCTCAAGTCATTTTTTTGGGAAGAATCTGCCACAAAAGTGTTCTGAAACAGGATGGAAAAAAGTAGGACAAAAAAAGCTATTTGACCCTGTACTTCAAAAATCACCCAACAAAAACTTCAGGGGTTGGTGTAAATTTGAAGATTGCTTAGATTTTCAAACCAATAGGCAACCTGTGGATCACTGGATGCAGTCAGAAAATTCATGTTTCCAGCTCCTTTTTAAGCAATTTTGACACTGAAGCTTGTATTCAAATTAACCTCTAAACTCAAGGCTAACTCCCCAAGCAGTGTTGTCAAATGCCTGTCCCTAGACATATGAGGAGATTGATTGATTGATTTATAGGGTTTAACACCATTTTCAACACTTTTTCATATCACAGAGACCAGTTTACCTACTCATGTGTTTCTTGGTTTTCCCACACCAGTACACCACACTGACACAACATACCTTCCAAGCAACTGGCTGTTTTTACACATAGACTGTTAAACAGCCAAGAGGTGAAAGACGAATGACGCAGGTCACAATGACTTTTGTCAAACGTCGGAAAGAATGTTGGCCAAGCTGGGATTCAAACTCACAACCCCTGGATTGACAGCCCGCGTCGCTACCGGGGCTCGGCGAACCAAAAGGAGAAGTAGATTCAACCGCAAAATTCAAACCCATGCTGAGAGCTAGTCTCAAAATATCGCCGTTACATATTGCATTGTAACATTGTAGGATGCGAACAGTCAAAATAAAAAATAGCATTCCTAGTACAGAAACCTGGACTAGCTGAGAGCTTACTTTTCACATCTATAATCGTTAAAATCAACCATTTACCAGTACCCAAAAATGTACCCAAAACTTACTATTTTAGTATTTATCATTATTTCTATTTTTGACCCTGGCCAAAATCCAAATATCCTAAACTGTTAAATGCCACCTTCCCATGCAGTTCAAGAATCAAATAGAAATATACGTTTTTCAAATCTCTTTGCAATTCTTTGTAGCACTAATATGTATCATATCGAGGGCTTGGCGTGAAACGGTTGTAACTTAAAACCTATTTTGAAAACCCTGGTTTAGGGGCAATTTTGACCCCTTTGTAAACAATGCAAATTTAGGTGCCATTGCTCAGAACGAGCAATGGCACCTAAATTTACATTGTTTACCAAGAAAAAAGATTTAACACTTATAAAAGACTTTATGGCAAGGTGATTAACCTTGGTAAAAAAATACCAATATTAGTTACAACCGTTTCACGCCAAGCCCTCGAATTATGTTGTATGTGGTATAGTAATTTGTTAATGTATAATCTGTTTGAAACTTTCAGAAAGAATACAGTTTTCTCCTAGCTGTTTGAAGTTGGTATGAAGTTTCATTAGGATTTGGAACAAGCCGAGTAAGTATCTTCACTGCTCCATGATTGGCTTCTATATTTCAATAGCTCCAATAATTCAATGGTCCAGATAAGGAGGAGTATACAGTTCTTTTAACCACACTATCTCTCACATCATCCAACCAAACCCCAATGAGACGATTCTTTTGAGTACCCACAACATAGGGTTAGATGGTAAAATAAGGATTTTATAACGTACAAAACTCGGCTTATCTAGAGCTCTGAGCTCCATATTTGTTTGTTTTATATAGTCTTTTGAGATTTTAAAATTGACTCATTTAAGAAATAAATTCAGTTTGTATTAAGGCAACAAACAGCTGAGGTTGAACATAATTTAATATTTTAATATAGGTTTCTGCATTTTTATGCCCCCGGAATCACCGATTCGGTGGGCATCTAGTTTTTGGCCTGTCTGTCTGTCGAAAAAAACTTTAACCTTGACCACTACTTTTGAACGGCTACCATATTTCACATGTGTATTCCTTGTGACATGACCTTTCTGTCAGTACCAACATTTTTGACCTTGCGACCTTGACCTTTGACCTACATTTTGAAAACTGCTTTGTCTGTGGCAAAGAAAACTTTAACCTTGATCAATACTTTTGAACCGTAACAGGTACGGCTTCCATATTTCACATGTGTATTCCTTGTGACATGACCTTTCTGTCAGTACCAACATTTTTCACCTTGCGACCTTGACCTTTGACCTACATTTTGAAAACTTTAACCTTGACCACTACTTTTGAACCGTAACAGGTACGGCTTCCATATTTCACATGTGTATTCCTTGTGACTGACCTTTCTGTCAGTACCAAATTTTTGACCTGCGACCTTCACCTTGACCTTTGACCTACATTTTGAAAACTTTAACCTTGCTTGACCACTACTTTTGAATATTAACAGGTACGGCTTCCATATTTCACATGTGTATTCCTTGTGACATGATCTTTTTGTCAGTACCAACATTTTTTACCTTGCGACCTTCACCTTGACCTTTGACCTACAATTTGAAAACTTTAACCTTGACCACTACTTTTGAATATTAACAGTTAGGCTTCCATATTTCACATGTGTATTCCTTGTGACATGACCTTTCTGTCAGTACAAATAGTTTTGACCTTGACCATTACCTTCGACCTAGATGTTGCCATTCGGGGGCATCAGTGTTTCACAAACACATCTTGTTTTACTTAAAACTGTTATTGCATAAATTACCAATTAAATAGTTTTGTAGTGCCTTAAGTTATTTCTTGTGTCGTGTAGCGGGGTATGATGTCACAAAAAGTAGGTGGACCGATGATACAACACACAAAAAAAGGTTGACATCAAATTGTAAACAGATGTTCTTTTAGGGATTATTAATGATTTATTGCTTAAGTTATCATAAATTGCTTAATATATTAACCCTTTCCCTTATATAGACGCTTTCTGACGCCTCTGCAGCAGATGGCTTTTTGAAAACATAGTGACAAAAGAAGAAATTGCTCAAAACAAGCAATTTCTCCTTTTGCCACAATGTTTTCCACTTTTAGTCATAGGTTATCCATTGAATTATAGAGATTTTCTTTTTTTGACAAAATATGTTCGAAGTCGTATGAGGGAAAGGGTTAATCAGGATCACCTTCAGGCGTTTTGAACAGGCTGAATTTCCATTTTGATCGGCTAAATAAATATCTTATTCTACCTCTGAGTAACCTCAAACAATCATTTCTTGCCAAACTTGTTATCTCTTGGAAAATCTACAGCGAATTCTGTTATTCATAAAATTATATAAAAAATAAAAAATAAATCGTATCAAGTAAATAATTAACAGTAACAGTTGTTTGTCATAGAAGACCCTGTTAAGCATTCTGTAAATGAATAATATATATTATTTAATGCTAAACGATGAGATACTGAGTTTTATCAGTGAGATATAATCCATATCACCCACACTGTGAGTGATATAGGTATGGCGCCAAAGGGACTAACGTTATGACGTCAAACCGCGGACGTGACATAATTTTTCCTAGTATTCAGTCATGTTATACTATACACATCATATATAAAGAAATACGTAATGGGTATTTTATTAGATCGGATGCAAGCATTGTCATGTGATAAAAACCTTACCCATGTATATTTCCGTATTCCGTAAATTTAACAAATTAGACTTATTGTCATTGTCTGTATTTGAGTGGATCAACTCGAAGTGATATATTTTTAATATTTTCACTCGCGCTACGTGCTCATGAAAATATTCAATTGTATCACTTCTCGATGAGATATATTCCATATCCACTCAAAACAAACAAATATCCTCTATTTATCAATCAAGGATTCAGTGATTGATCAGATTGCTTCAAATCAGCTTACCGTAGGTTTGAAAGAGCCATTTTCCTAATATTTTAACCCTTTCCCACCTTTAGACGCTTTTTGACGCGTTTGAAGCAGACGACTTTTGAAAACATTGTGACAGAAGGAGAATTTGCTCAAAACACGCAATTTCTCATTTTGCGACAATTTTGTCAGAAAGCGTCTATATGAGGGAAAGTGTTAAACATGTCCGCATGTTGAAGTCATTATAAGACTGGAATGTAGAATTTTTCCTTTTAAGGTTGGCAATGTGGAGATCTTGAAAACTTACGAACACGAAATTGAACAAGCAAGATGATTTTATTGAGTGTGTTCACGCGACAGAGAAGTTTGGTCACAAGGATAAAAATTGTCGATTTTACTTTATGCAGAACGATACAGTCTTTGACTGTACCTATCCAGGTAATATTTCAGAGGCCTAGGTTAGAGCTAGTAAAAAAGAGTTCATTTACCTTTTAATTTTTGGCCGGATTGCTTTCAAGCAATTCCGGTCTATAGATTGGCGATGTCCGTCTGTCTGTCTGTCTGTCCGTCAACATTTTGGTTAAAGTTTTTGGTTGAGGTAAAATCTCAGTACTGGAAAGGGTTACAAACTTGAAACTTTGCCTGAAGGTAACCAGTAACAAGTTCTATTGATTTATATGGTTACTTTGACCGTGACCTTGGTTTGACGATTTTCAAGGTCAAATTGCCGACAATTTGGCATTACCGTCTTCAGCGGTTTCTTGTTGATATGTGAATTCTATCCAAGATTATATTTACGCACATGTAACAAAGGAGTGCTTCTGAATATGTTTTTTAGCTCACCTGAGTACAAAGTGCTCAAGGTGAGCTATTGTGCTCGCCAAATAGTTAATTCTACACGGCGAGGGTAAATAAAATTAAATAATAAATAAATTGTGATCACTTTTGTCCATCGTCTGTCAGTCACCCGTCATTAACAAATAACTTGTGAACACTAAACAGGCAACATCTTGCATCCAACTGCGAAATGAGTTATTGTGATTGATTATGTGGTTGGCATGGAGTTATCCAGAGCCATCATGGCCCTCTTGTTATTGGCATAACCCAGGGGAGTTATCCAGAGCCTTCATGGCCCTCTTGTTATTGGCATAACTCAGGGGAGTTATGAAGAGCTATCATGGCCCTCTTGTTATTGGCATAACCCAGGGGAGTTATCCAGAGCCATCATGGCCCTCTTGTTATTGGCATAACCCAGGGGAGTTATCCAGAGCCATCATGGCCCTCTTGTTATTGGCATAACCCAGGGGAGTTATCCAGAGCCATCATGGCCCTCTTGTTATTGGCATAACTCAGGGGAGTTATGAAGAGCTATCATGGCCCTCTTGTTATTGGCATAACCCAGGGGAGTTATCCAGAGCCATCATGGCCCTCTTGTTATTGGCATAACCCAGGGGAGTTATCCAGAGCCATCATGGCCCTCTTGTTATTGGCATAACCCAGGGGAGTTATCCAGAGCCATCATGGCCCTCTTGTTATTGGCATAACTCAGGGGAGTTATCCAGAGCCATCATGGCCCTCTTGTTATTGGCATAACTCAGGGGAGTTATCAAGAGCCATCATGGCCCTCTTGTTATTGGCATAACCCAGGGGAGTTATCCAGAGCCATCATGGCCCTCTTGTTATTGGCATAACTCAGGGGAGTTATCAAGAGCCATCATGGCCCTCTTGTTATTGGTATAACACGGGAGTTATCCAGAGCCATCATGGCCCTCTTGTTATTGGCATAACTCAGGGGAGTTATCAAGAGCCATCATGGCCCTCTTGTTATTGGCATAACCCAGGGGAGTTATCCAGAGCCATCATGGCCCTCTTGTTATTGGCATAACTCAGGGGAGTTATCCAGAGCCATCATGGCCCTCTTGTTATTGGCATAACTCAGGGGAGTTATCAAGAGCCATCATGGCCCTCTTGTTATTGGTATAACCCAGGGGAGTTATCCAGAGCCATCATGGCCCTCTTGTTATTGGCATAACTCGGGGGAGTTATCCAGAGCCATCATGGCCCTCTTGTTATTGGCATAACTCAGGGGAGTTATCAAGAGCCATCATGGCCCTCTTGTTATTGGCAGGTAAAACCATGAGGGATTATAATTCCGGTTTTAAACATTCAATGGTAAATAAATTATATATATTATATATACGTGTTATTTCTCATAACTTGTGTTATATTTTGCTGAATGTAGAACTTTGTATCTTTGGTGCATTCATAAAACAAATTTGTAAATGACATAAATGGTTATGATATGATATGTGACATCATTTAAATTATTGAATAGACAGACTGCGGTTTTAGAAGGGCCTTTCATTTTAAGACAGCAAATCAAGGGTTAACCCTTTCCCTCATATAGACGCTTTCTGACGCCTCTGCAGCAGACGGCTTTTTGAAAACATAGTAACAAAAGAAGAAATTGCACAAAACGTGCAATTTCTCCTTTTGTCACAATGTTTTCCACTTTAAGTCATAGGTTATCCATTCAATTATTGAGATTTTTCCATTATTTGTCAAAATATGTTCAAAGTTGTCTGCAGCAGAATTGTCGTATGAGGGAAAGGGTTAATATTAATAGTCTATGTAGAAAGACGGCCTGTTGCCTAGGAAGAATATGGGAGAAAGTAAAGAAACACAGAGCTTTAGATAAGGAGCGTTTTTCATGTTCTAAAATCCTTATTTGACACGTTAACCCTATGTTGTGGGTACTCAAAAGAATCGTCTCACTGAGACGATTCTTTTGAGTACCCACAACATAGGATTTGGTTGAGTAATTTGTGAGATGTTGTAGAAAAAAAAATGCCAGTTTATTCCCCCTATCTAGTCCGCTGGAAACATATGTTAGATGAACTGGCACAGTGATATAAATCTGAATTGATATTGAAAATGGCGATTAACTTTGAACTATCGATCAATAATGAGAGTGTGACTAGATAACAAACAGGACATTCTGATTAGCTCCTCTTTCCAACATACACATGCTTTCTGATTACGGTTTAATGGGAGATAACTGAATGTATTTTCTGTTACGAGATGATACCATCCTATCAAAGTCTGTTGCCCATAATGAAGAAATGATTTCTATTTGTGTCACACTTTTTTAAAGCTTTATTCATGCACAGAGGCGAGCCCCGGTAGCTCACTTGGTAGCAACGTGGGCTGTCAATCCAGGGGTTGTTTAACAGTCTATGTGGAAAAGTTGCCAGTTGCTTGGAAAGTATGTTGTGTGGAGTACTGGTGTTGGACAACCAGGAAACGCATGAGTAGGTGAACTGGTCGCCGTGATATGACTGAAAAATTGTTGAAAATAGCGTTAATCCCCATTCAATCAATCAATCTGCAACAGATGAGTTTTGAAAACATTGTGGCATAAATGAGAAATTACTTGTTTTCACAAAAAACATGTTTTCAACTTGATTCCATAATTGGTCTTTTTATGTGAAGAGAATTTTTTCATATTTTGATGGAATGTTTTGAAAGTTGGTTGCTGCAGATATGTTGTATGTGAAAAAGGCTTAGATTGAGGTCATAATATCCACAATGTCTATTTTCATATTGTGCTTTCTTTTTCAGGAAATTTCATTGACTAAAGCTTGTCCTTTGAAAAAGCCTGAGTACATGTTACAGCCATCAACCGTAGTATGGAGGACATTCAGTACAGGATCAAGGTGCTATTTTCTGCCAAAGGATGACTATCGGGAACCACATCGAGATCAAAACAAGCACGATCAGGTTTCCGAAAAGTACAAATTAGTCTATGAAAGTGACATGACAACTAATGCCATTTTAGTGGCATTCACCTGGTTATCATTGGTTATGTTTCTCTCATCAGTGGTAGTTGTTATGGTGTATGTGTTTCAATACGAGACACCGGAATACCTATATAAGGGAGAAATGAATAATGAATATATATATAAAGGAGAGATTAAACTTAAAATGTCCGATATTGTGCCTCCTTGTATCATCCTCTCATTCGTCATGATAATGTACCCCATCATGAGGTTACAAAATAACCTTGTTATACGGATGTACCATAGCACGGAGACCAAGGATTTCATTGCCATTTTGAGAAAGAATTATTTTCAAAGGGAAAAAATTTGTTTTAAGATGAGTGAGGCCCAAGGACGTTCGCGCAATGACACTAAAAATAAATTTACCAATTTTACAATTAAAGGGAGGAAATGTCATGTGTATGAGAAGGATTTTGCCAAGTTTATGCACATACATTTGTATAATAAATGGTTTGGGTATGATGAACGCGAGTAGGATCCAAGCTGTGGGAAAAAATTGAAGTCATTTGGAGTTTGAGACATGCGAGGAACCACAATGGGGCCTGCACCATCGGGCGAACTAATTATAAATGTATACAACATCACAATATTTTTAATGCAGACAGAAATAAATGAACACCAACAGTTATTTATTTCGGAGGTTTTGAAACTCTATGACCCTCGAGAGCCAGATCAGGTCTGTGCCAATGCGTAAACAAATTTGGGTCATTGTTATGCAGTTTCAATTCATTCAAGCGTTTTCAAACCAGATGGAATCCAAAGAACATCCACAGCAAGTTATTTGGAGGTTTAGAAATTCGGTGAACTACAAAAACAACGTGTATTCCTAATATCACTTCAGTCATCCATATTTAGCATAGACAGAATCACCAACAGCCATTTATTTGAATGTTAAGAAACTCTTGACACACAAGAACCAGATCGGGCCTGAGTGACTGGGCAAACTAATAGTATGATCCAGAGGACTAGATAAAGAGGCATAAACTGCTCTTTTTCCAACAATATCTCTCCTATGACTCAACAAAACCAAATGAGATGATTCTTTTGAGTACCCACAACATGGGGTTTAAGGGTCAAATAAGGATTTTAGAACAAGAAATCTTATCTAGAGCTCTGGGATCCTCCTATGACATTACAGGTGCTGAACTCCAGAAACTAGAATGATATTATAGTCAAAGTTTTAAAACTGTTCAAAAGTCATATTTCTGGGATAAAATAAAAGTAATAATTTCTCTTTCAAGTACAATTTACATCTAAATATTGATCCTTTATGCTTCAATTTTACTGGGTAGACATACCCCCAAGTAAGCTTAAATTTTTGTACTTGTTCATGACTTTCAAAATGTTGTACATTTTCATGATTGATACCAAGCCTTGTTGTGCATATTGTTGGCGTGTTGCACTGGAATTATTTTTAAATGAGTTATGGCTCCTTGAATTTCTCATACATATGTATATTGTTAGGCACCAGCTGGGGGTATTCATTACCTTCAGTGATATTTCTAGTTTTATCTGCTAACCCTATTTTGTAGGTACTCAATGACGATTCTTTTGAGTACCTATAACAAAGGGTTTGGTTGGATAATAAGAGAGATATTGTGGGGAAAAGGTCTGTAAACCCTAAGCCCCTCCTTATCTAGACCACTGCCACTGCTACTGTATTTAGCTCAGACCGAATCTAATGAACAGCCACAGCAATTTATTAGGATGTTTAAAAATGTGTATGACATGTCCTGTGTCTAAACTTTAACCCTTTCCCTCATGCAACAAATCCACAACAGATGAGTTGAAAATATTTTGGCAAATCTCCTTCTTTGTCATACTATTAAACTTTATTCTATAATTGTTCGTATGTAAGAAAGGGTTAATATCTTTGTCTGTTGTCTATTTGTCTGGCATAGTCAGCATATTGTTTTAACCCTTTACCTCATATAGACGCTTTCTGATGCCTCTGCAGCAGACGGCTTTTTGAACATAGTGACAAAAGAAGAAATTGCTAAAAACGAGCAATTTCTCCTTTTGCTGCAGAATTGTCATATGAGGAAAAGGGTTAAGCCTTAGACTGCTAGAACTGGTCTTTATGAAGCCTGTGCCTCCAGTATTGAACCAGGCCAGCTGGAACTTTCACACCGTCTGACCAGGCTCTATACTGTTGGCTGCTCGACTCCCAACACTTTTATTTTGATTATCCTAGAACTAGCTATGGACTCTTCTAAAATATGAATCTGTACAAGTTCATTTTAAAAATTCAACAAAGAAAAGGGAGCTTATGACATTCTTTATGTGATTTATCCAATTTCATTCAAACTTTGCAGGATGGTTCTCAGGTTTAACCTAATTTGATCCATTTTTTTCCATGCTGACCTTTTGTTGCTGCAGCAACTTGAATACAATTTCTTTTAGAAAAAACTGTTTCCAGTGGTGTGGTTTTTAACTTCTTAATTATTTAATGCTCAGTTCACACCAACGGCGAATGCCGCGCTTTAAATCGG
Source organism: Serripes groenlandicus (assembly GCA_031761405.1). Classification (NCBI taxonomy): domain Eukaryota; kingdom Metazoa; phylum Mollusca; class Bivalvia; order Cardiida; family Cardiidae; genus Serripes; species Serripes groenlandicus. Next base: position 21,940,932 of record JASEVX010000010.1, read on the forward strand.
CAAGCAAAGCGCCATCATTTTTGTTTACTTTTCCAAAAATATCACGATCTCCTAAGTAATGTTACGCTCTGATAAGCTCTGATACGAATTGGTTACGCTTTGGGGGACGAATTATTTCCCGATTTGATCAGGCCTTGTTACGCTTTGTTACACTTTAAATCACGCTTTGATAAGCTTTATTACGCTTTGATGCGATTATGACGCATTAAATCACGCTCTGATACGATTCTCAAGCTCTGTTGTGCATTGTTAAGCTGTGTTACGCATTGGAAAATTTCGAGATCGCCGATTTCATGCCGCTTTTGATCCAGAGCAGATCCACAAAATCATTGCATCTTTGACTCCACAACACGATGGCAGAACTACAAGATTCAGAAGTTCCAGATGTACCAGATCATAATATATCTGAAGCAATGAGTACCTATGGAGTTCGTAGTCACGTATGAGTGGTACTCAAGTCGCAGCGCTGGAGACAGAGCTTGGGTATCGTAGGAGAGCGTGAGCGAGCGTGAGGAAGCTTGCCAAGTGTAACAAAGCGTGTCAATCCTTGATCAAAGCGTCTCAATTCGTGGGAAAGCGTAACAAAGCGTGTCAGATCTTCATGCCAGATCGTAGCAAATCTTGAGACATCTTAACAAAGCGTGTCAAGTGGTGACACTTAAGCTTTCCTACGCTTTGAGTCAAGCTTTGCTGAACTTTGTTACGCTTTGTTAAGCTTTGATACGCTCTCGGTGCTTTAATCAATTCGTGACAGAGAGCCCCAAATTTTTAAACAGTTTAAAAAAAATTGGCGCTCTTGCCGAATGTCCCGCTTTGCTCAAAGCTTTCCAACGATCTATTACGACCCTGACGCTTTAGTCGAGCTTTGTTACGCTTTGGTGCCGCTTTGCTCGCCGCTTTAAAGCGCCATCAAAGCGCCGTTGGTGTGAACTGAGCATAAAACAAGATTTATTGGTCAAAAGGCATTGCTGTCAGGGAATGTTCAATTTTTAGCTCTACTGGCCAAAGGCCAGAAGGGCTTATGTCGTGGCGATTTGTCCGTCGTCCGTGCGTGCGTGCGTGCGTCCGTGCGTCCGTGCGTCCGTAAACAATTTCTTGTTAACACGATACAGTCTTCACTTTTGATTGTATCTCAACTAAACTTATACAGTAGTTAGATATCCATGAGAGCTCGGTTCCTTTCGAAAACCAGCCAGATCCGCCTATGCATGACTGGATTATGGCCCTTGAAATGGTCAAAATTGCTATAATTGAGCATGTGAACACAATAGAGGCTCCATTTACTATCTGATCTTCACCAAACTTAGATAGTAGTTAAATATTGATGAGAGCTTGGTTCCTTTTGAAAATCAGCCAGATCCGCCCATGCAAGACTGGATTATGGCCCTTGAAATGGTCAAAATTGCTATAAAAGAGCTTGTTAACACGATACAGTCTTCACTTTGGATTGTATCTCAACCAAACTTATACAGTAGTTAGATATCCATGAGAGCTCAGTTCCTTTCGTAAACCAGCCAGATCCGCCCATGCAAGACTGGATTATGGCCCTTGAAATTGTCCAAATTGCTATAATTGAGCATGTGAACACAATAGAGGCTCCATTTACTATCTGATCTTCACCAAACTTAGATAGTAGTTAAATATTGATGAGAGCTTGGTTCCTTTTGAAAATCAGCCAGATCCGCCCATGCAAGACTGGATTATGGTCCATAAAATTGTAAAAATTGCTATAATACAGCTTGTGAACACAAAAGAGCCTCCATTTACTATCCGATCTTCACCATACATACATGCTCTGGATTGAAAATGACCAAAGAACCATACCAGTAGAGCATAGGCCCTCATGGGCCTCTTGTTAATTGTTTATTGGAATATTTTCAAAATTGTCTATCAAAGTAGGAGCACCCTACCTACCGTTTTGAGAAATGTCTCCTTTTGTCATGACGTATTCAAAAGCTGTCTGCTGCAGATGCGTCAAAAAGCGTCTATAGGCGGCAAAAGGTTAAACTCTTTTTAATGTATAGTACACATTTTGAAAATCTTCTCTGAAAAAAAGCTGTCCAATTTAAATTTCTTTTGTACTTGAATTATCCCTACAAATGCAGTAGAACCTGTGTATAAAGACCACCCAAGAGGAGGCATCAATCTGATCTTTGTTCACAGGTAGTCTTTATTTGCAGGGTCATTAGGGCAGAAATTATGTGTTTGCAGATAAATTCAAGTTTGAAGTTTGTTAAGTTCGCAATTTGATTTTCAGAAAAAAATGTTAAATAAAGATTATTAAATGTTAAATAAAGATTATAAAAGTTTTGGAAACTAATGTTTCTTATATCTTTCTTCCAAGTTGGTTTAGACTAAACATCGTGGTAATGGCTGCCCTCCTTGGCGCTTAGGGTTGCGGGGTTAGTATTACGACTGACTGGCTGGTGTCAGGATAACTGGACCAGTTGTACTGGTAACTTACTAAGGAAACGCCGTGATATAGCTGAATTTGTTTTGAAATCGACGTAAAACATCAAACAATTAATCAAAGCTTGTTAATTAACCCCTTCCCTCATACGAAAATTCTGCAACAGACGACTTTGAACATATTTGGTCAAAAAATAGAAAAATCTCTATAATTGAATGGATAACCTATTACTAAAAGTGGAAAACATTGTGGCAGATGGAGAAATTGCTCGTTTTGAGCAATTTCTTCTTGTGTCACTATGTTTTCAAAAAGCCGTCTTCTGCAGAGGCGTCAGAAAGCGTCTATATGAAGGAAAGGGTTAAATAGGATTAGTCTAGATCGCCTGAGCACCAAGTCGCTTGGATAAGGGAGATAACTGCTGGAATTAATTATATTCACGGTCAATTCACTCAGGGACACTATATTACTATAGTGTCCCTGATTCACTGTAACTGTTATTATGTTTGTAATTTTAATCCTTTCTATATTCAGAAACAGTTCGTTTTATTGCTATACAAGTCCTGTTCAACAGTGTTGTGCATGCAATTCAAAACCTTGGTATATTCAGAAACAAATCGCTATATACATGTAAAAATTCTTCCTTCTTACAAACTAATTGACAATTCTGCGAATAAGCTGGCGGTACGTCAAGTACATGTCATTTAATTATTTCTCAAGATTTTTCATTCATCAGATTGTCACGTCTGAAATTCAAGTAGCAAATGTTTCATCGGAAACAGATTCCTAACACCAACGTTTGTTAAACAGCCCTGGATACAAACGTGACATGAGCTGCCCTCCCGGTCTGCTTGTATCTATTGGAAGGACTAAAGTGAAATCTTATCATAACCATCATCTGTGTTTTACTCTCGTCTGTCGGCACATAGCTATTCGTCGAACAGGCAATGGATATATGCATCTTAGTGCCTAATTATGAATCAAAGGGGAATAACCACTGACTTACTTATAGGTTATTAATAATTGCTTACCTCCCTTGAATGTTTAAATTCCTTTATTATACGATTTGTGTGCCGATGCTTGGCGTGAAACGGTTGTAACTAAAATTTGTATTTTTTTACCTAGGTAAAACCTCGCCATAAATTCTTTATAAGCGTTAAATCATCTTTCTTGGTAAACAATGGAAATTTAAGTGCCATTGCTCTTTCTGAGCAATTGCTCCTAAATTTGCCTTGTTTACAAAGGGGTTAAAATTGCCCCTAAACCAGGGTTTTCAAATTAGGTTTTTAGTTACAACCGTTTCACGCCAAGCCCTCGATGTGATAGCGGAGATTGATTGTTTGGTAATTTACGCCGCTTTCAACGATTTTATATCACGAAGTTACCTGGGTAAGCTACCAGTACTACTGCTCCATTTATCCTGACACAGTGAGTCAGTTGTAATGATAACCCCACAATCCTGAGTAAGCTACCAGTACTACTGCTCCATTTATCCTGACACAGTGAGTCAGTTGTAATGATAACCCCACAATCCTGAGTAAGCTACCAGTACTACTGCTCCATTTATCCTGACACAGTGAGTCAGTTGTAATGATAACCCCACAATCCTGAGTAAGCTACCAGTACTACTGCTCCATTTATCCTGACACAGTGAGTCAGTTGTAATGATAACCCCACAATCCTGAGTAAGCTACCAGTACTACTGCTTCATTTATCCTGACACAGTGAGTCAGTTGTAATGATAACCCCACAATCCTGAGTAAGCTACCAGTACTACTGCTCCATTTATCCTGACACAGTGAGTCAGTTGTAATGATAACCCCACAATCCTGAGTAAGCTACCAGTACTACTGCTCCATTTATCCTGACACAGTGAGTCAGTTGTAATGATAACCCCACAATCCTGAGTAAGCTACCAGTACTACTGCTCCATTTATCCTGACACAGTGAGTCAGTTGTAATGATAAGCCCACAATCCTGAGTAAGCTACCAGTACTACTGCTCCATTTATCCTGACACAGTGAGTCAGTTGTAATGATAACCCCACAATCCTGAGTAAGCTACCAGAACTACTGCTCCATTTATCCTGACACAGTGAGTCAGTTGTAATGATAACCCCACAATCCTGAGTAAGCTACCAGTACTACTGCTCCATTTATCCTGACACAGTGAGTCAGTTGTAATGATAACCCCACAATCCTGGGTAAGCTACCAGTACTACTGCTCCATTTATCCTGACACAGTGAGTCAGTTGTAATGATAACCCCACAATCCTGAGCAAGCTACCAGTACTACTGCTCCATTTATCCTGACACAGTGAGTCAGTTGTAATGATAACCCCACAATCCTGAGTAAGCTACCAGTACTACTGCTCCATTTATCCTGACACAGTGAGTCAGTTGTAATGATAAGCCCACAATCCTGAGTAAGCTACCAGTACTACTGCTCCATTTATCCTGACACAGTGAGTCAGTTGTAATGATAACCCCACAATCCTGGGTAAGCTACCAGTACTACTGCTCCATTTATCCTGACACAGTGAGTCGGTTGTAATGATAACCCCACAATCCTGAGTAAGCTACCAGTACTACTGCTCCATTTATCCTGACACAGTGAGTCAGGTTGTAATGATAACCCCACAATCCTGAGTAAGCTACCAGTACTACTGCTCCATTTATCCTGACACAGTGAGTCAGTTGTAATGATAACCCCACAATCCTGAGTAAGCTACCAGTACTACTGCTCCATTTATCCTGACACAGTGAGTCAGTTGTAATGATAACCCCACAATCCTGGGTAAGCTACCAGTACTACTGCTCCATTTATCCTGACACAGTGAGTCAGTTGTAATGATAACCCCACAATCCTGAGTAAGCTACCAGTACTACTGCTCCATTTATCCTGACACAGTGAGTCAGTTGTAATGATAACCCCACAATCCTGAGTAAGCTACCAGTACTACTGCTCCATTTATCCTGACACAGTGAGTCAGTTGTAATGATAACCCCACAATCCTGAGTAAGCTACCAGTACTACTGCTCCATTTATCCTGACACAGTGAGTCAGTTGTAATGATAACCCCACAATCCTGAGTAAGCTACCAGTACTACTGCTCCATTTATCCTGACACAGTGAGTCGGTTGTAATGATAACCCCACAATCCTGAGTAAGCTACCAGTACTACTGCTCCATTTATCCTGACACAGTGAGTCAGTTGTAATGATAACCCCACAATCCTGAGTAAGCTACCAGTACTACTGCTCCATTTATCCTGACACAGTGAGTCAGTTGTAATGATAACCCCACAATCCTGGGTAAGCTACCAGTACTACTGCTCCATTTATCCTGACACAGTGAGTCAGTTGTAATGATAACCCCACAATCCTGAGTAAGCTACCAGTACTACTGCTCCATTTATCCTGACACAGTGAGTCAGTTGTAATGATAACCCCACAATCCTGGGTAAGCTACCAGTACTACTGCTCCATTTATCCTGACACAGTGAGTCAGTTGTAATGATAACCCCACAATCCTGAGTAAGCTACCAGTACTACTGCTCCATTTATCCTGACACAGTGAGTCAGTTGTAATGATAACCCCACAATCCTGAGTAAGCTACCAGTACTACTGCTCCATTTATCCTGACACAGTGAGTCAGTTGTAATGATAACCCCACAATCCTGAGTAAGCTACCAGTACTACTGCTCCATTTATCCTGACACAGTGAGTCAGTTGTAATGATAACCCCACAATCCTGAGTAAGCTACCAGTACTACTGCTCCATTTATCCTGACACAGTGAGTCAGTTGTAATGATAACCCCACAATCCTGAGTAAGCTACCAGTACTACTGCTCCATTTATCCTGACACAGTGAGTCAGTTGTAATGATAACCCCACAATCCTGAGTAAGCTACCAGTACTACTGCTCCATATATCCTGACACAGTGAGTCAGTTGTAATGATAACCCCACAATCCTGAGTAAGCTACCAGTACTACTGCTCCATTTATCCTGACACAGTGAGTCAGTTGTAATGATAACCCCACAATCCTGAGTAAGCTACCAGTACTACTGCTTCATTTATCCTGACACAGTGAGTCAGTTGTAATGATAACCCCCACAATCCTGAGTAAGCTACCCGTACTACTGCTTCATTTATCCTGACACAGTGAGTCAGTTGTAATGATAACCCCACAATCCTGAGTAAGCTACCAGTACTACTGCTCCATTTATCCTGACACAGTGAGTCAGTTGTAATGATAACCCCACAATCCTGAGTAAGCTACCAGTACTACTGCTCCATTTATCCTGACACAGTGAGTCAGTTGTAATGATAACCCCACAATCCTGAGTAAGCTACCAGTACTACTGCTCCATTTATCCTGACACAGTGAGTCAGTTGTAATGATAACCCCACAATCCTGAGTAAGCTACCAGTACTACTGCTCCATTTATCCTGACACAGTGAGTCAGTTGTAATGATAACCCCACAATCCTGAGCAAGCTACCAGTATTACTGCTTCATTTATCCTGACACAGTGAGTCAGTTGTAATGATAACCCCACAATCCTGAGCAAGCTACCAGTACTACTGCTCCATTTATCCTGACACAGTGAGTCAGTTGTAATGATAACCCCAACAATCCTGAGTAAGCTACCAGTACTACTGCTCCATTTATCCTGACACAGTGAGTCAGTTGTAATGATAACCCCACAATCCTGAGTAAGCTACCAGTACTACTGCTCCATTTATCCTGACACAGTGAGTCAGTTGTAATGATAACCCCACAATCCTGAGTAAGCTACCAGTACTACTGCTCCATTTATCCTGACACAGTGAGTCAGTTGTAATGATAACCCCACAATCCTGAGCAAGCTACCAGTATTACTGCTTCATTTATCCTGACACAGTGAGTCAGTTGTAATGATAACCCAACAATCCTGAGTAAGCTACCAGTACTACTGCTCCATTTATCCTGACACAGTGAGTCAGTTGTAATGATAACCCCACAATCCTGAGTAAGCTACCAGTACTACTGCTCCATTTATCCTGACACAGTGAGTCAGTTGTAATGATAACCCCACAATCCTGAGTAAGCTACCAGTACTACTGCTCCATTTATCCTGACACAGTGAGTCAGTTGTAATGATAACCCCACAATCCTGAGTAAGCTACCAGTACTACTGCTCCATTTATCCTGACACAGTGAGTCAGTTGTAATGATAACCCCACAATCCTGAGTAAGCTACCAGTACTACTGCTCCATTTATCCTGACACAGTGAGTCAGTTGTAATGATAACCCCACAATCCTGAGTAAGCTACCAGTACTACTGCTCCATTTATCCTGACACAGTGAGTCAGTTGTAATGATAACCCAACAATCCTGAGTAAGCTACCAGTACTACTGCTCCATTTATCCTGACACAGTGAGTCAGTTGTAATGATAACCCCACAATCCTGAGCAAGCTACCAGTATTACTGCTCCATTTATCCTGACACAGTGAGTCAGTTGTAATGATAACCCCACAATCCTGAGTAAGCTACCAGTACTACTGCTCCATTTATCCTGACACAGTGAGTCAGTTGTAATGATAACCCCACAATCCTGAGTAAGCTACCAGTACTACTGCTCCATTTATCCTGACACAGTGAGTCAGTTGTAATGATAACCCCACAATCCTGAGTAAGCTACCAGTACTACTGCTCCATTTATCCTGACACAGTGAGTCAGTTGTAATGATAACCCCACAATCCTGAGTAAGCTACCAGTACTACTGCTCCATTTATCCTGACACAGTGAGTCAGTTGTAATGATAACCCCACAATCCTGAGTAAGCTACCAGTACTACTGCTCCATTTATCCTGACACAGTGAGTCAGTTGTAATGATAACCCCACAATCCTGAGTAAGCTACCAGTACTACTGCTCCATTTATCCTGACACAGTGAGTCAGTTGTAATGATAACCCCACAATCCTGAGCAAGCTACCAGTATTACTGCTTCATTTATCCTGACACAGTGAGTCAGTTGTAATGATAACCCAACAATCCTGAGTAAGCTACCAGTACTACTGCTCCATTTATCCTGACACAGTGAGTCAGTTGTAATGATAACCCCACAATCCTGAGTAAGCTACCAGTACTACTGCTCCATTTATCCTGACACAGTGAGTCAGTTGTAATGATAACCCCACAATCCTGAGTAAGCTACCAGTACTACTGCTCCATTTATCCTGACACAGTGAGTCAGTTGTAATGATAACCCCACAATCCTGAGTAAGCTACCAGTACTACTGCTCCATTTATCCTGACACAGTGAGTCAGTTGTAATGATAACCCCACAATCCTGAGTAAGCTACCAGAACTACTGCTCCATTTATCCTGACACAGTGAGTCAGTTGTAATGATAACCCCACAATCCTGAGTAAGCTACCAGTACTACTGCTCCATTTATCCTGACACAGTGAGTCAGTTGTAATGATAACCCCACAATCCTGAGTAAGCTACCAGTACTACTGCTCCATTTATCCTGACACAGTGAGTCAGTTGTAATGATAACCCCACAATCCTGAGTAAGCTACCAGTACTACTGCTCCATTTATCCTGACACAGTGAGTCAGTTGTAATGATAACCCAACAATCCTGAGTAAGCTACCAGTACTACTGCTCCATTTATCCTGACACAGTGAGTCAGTTGTAATGATAACCCCACAATCCTGAGTAAGCTACCAGTACTACTGCTCCATTTATCCTGACACAGTGAGTCAGTTGTAATGATAACCCCACAATCCTGAGTAAGCTACCAGTACTACTGCTCCATTTATCCTGACACAGTGAGTCAGTTGTAATGATAACCCCACAATCCTGAGTAAGCTACCAGTACTACTGCTCCATTTATCCTGACACAGTGAGTCAGTTGTAATGATAACCCCACAATCCTGAGTAAGCTACCAGTACTACTGCTCCATTTATCCTGACACAGTGAGTCAGTTGTAATGATAACCCAACAATCCTGAGTAAGCTACCAGTACTACTGCTCCATTTATCCTGACACAGTGAGTCAGTTGTAATGATAACCCCACAATCCTGAGTAAGCTACAGTACTACTGCTCCATTTATCCTGACACAGTGAGTCAGTTGTAATGATAACCCCACAATCCTGAGTAAGCTACCAGTACTACTGCTCCATTTATCCTGACACAGTGAGTCAGTTGTAATGATAACCCCCACAATCCTGAGTAAGCTACCAGTACTACTGCTCCATTTATCCTGACACAGTGAGTCAGTTGTAATGATAACCCCACAATCCTGAGTAAGCTACCAGTACTACTGCTCCATTTATCCTGACACAGTGAGTCAGTTGTAATGATAACCCCACAATCCTGAGTAAGCTACCAGTACTACTGCTCCATTTATCCTGACACAGTGAGTCAGTTGTAATGATAAGCCCACAATCCTGAGTAAGCTACCAGTACTACTGCTCCATTTATCCTGACACAGTGAGTCAGTTGTAATGATAACCCCACAATCCTGAGTAAGCTACCAGAACTACTGCTCCATTTATCCTGACACAGTGAGTCAGTTGTAATGATAACCCCACAATCCTGAGTAAGCTACCAGTACTACTGCTCCATTTATCCTGACACAGTGAGTCAGTTGTAATGATAACCCCACAATCCTGAGTAAGCTACCAGTACTACTGCTCCATTTATCCTGACACAGTGAGTCAGTTGTAATGATAACCCCACAATCCTGAGTAAGCTACCAGTACTACTGCTCCATTTATCCTGACACAGTGAGTTCAGTTGTAATGATAACCCCACAATCCTGAGTAAGCTACCAGTACTACTGCTCCATTTATCCTGACACAGTGAGTCAGTGTAATGATAACCCCACAATCCTGAGTAAGCTACCAGTACTACTGCTCCATATATCCTGACACAGTGAGTCAGTTGT
>JASEVX010000010.1:21951494-21971494 GCA_031761405.1 Serripes groenlandicus
TTGTAATGATAACCCCACAATCCTGAGCAAGCTACCAGTATTACTGCTCCATTTATCCTGATAGCGTACTGAGTCAGTTGTAATGATAACCCCACAATCCTGAGTAAGCTACCAGTACTACTGCTCCATTTATCCTGACACAGGTTGAGTCAGTTGTAATGATAACCCCACAATCCTGAGTAAGCTACCAGTACTACTGCTCCATTTATCCTGACACAGTGAGTCAGTTGTAATGATAACCCCACAATCCTGAGTAAGCTACCAGTACTACTGCTCCATTTATCCTGACACAGTGAGTCAGTTGTAATGATAACCCCACAATCCTGAGTAAGCTACCAGTACTACTGCTCCATTTATCCTGACACAGTGAGTCAGTTGTAATGATAACCCCACAATCCTGAGTAAGCTACCAGTACTACTGCTCCATTTATCCTGACACAGTGAGTCAGTTGTAATGATAACCCACAATCCTGAGTAAGCTACCAGTACTACTGCTCCATTTATCCTGACACAGTGAGTCAGTTGTAATGATAACCCCACAATCCTGAGTAAGCTACCAGTACTACTGCTCCATTTATCCTGACACAGTGAGTCAGTTGTAATGATAACCCCACAATCCTGAGTAAGCTACCAGTACTACTGCTCCATTTATCCTGACACAGTGAGTCAGTTGTAATGATAACCCCACAATCCTGAGTAAGCTACCAGTACTACTGCTCCATTTATCCTGACACAGTGAGTCAGTTGTAATGATAACCCCACAATCCTGAGTAAGCTACCAGTACTACTGCTCCATTTATCCTGACACAGTGAGTCAGTTGTAATGATAACCCCACAATCCTGAGTAAGCTACCAGTACTACTGCTCCATATATCCTGACACAGTGAGTCAGTTGTAATGATAAGCCCACAATCCTGAGTAAGCTACCAGTACTACTGCTCCATTTATCCTGACACAGTGAGTCAGTTGTAATGATAACCCCACAATCCTGAGTAAGCTACCAGAACTACTGCTCCATTTATCCTGACACAGTGAGTCAGTTGTAATGATAACCCCACAATCCTGAGTAAGCTACCAGTACTACTGCTCCATTTATCCTGACACAGTGAGTCAGTTGTAATGATAACCCCACAATCCTGAGTAAGCTACCAGTACTACTGCTCCATTTATCCTGACACAGTGAGTCAGTTGTAATGATAACCCCACAATCCTGAGTAAGCTACCAGTACTACTGCTCCATTTATCCTGACACAGTGAGTCAGTTGTAATGATAACCCCACAATCCTGAGTAAGCTACCAGTACTACTGCTCCATTTATCCTGACACAGTGAGTCAGTTGTAATGATAACCCAACAATCCTGAGTAAGCTACCAGTACTACTGCTCCATTTATCCTGACACAGTGAGTCAGTTGTAATGATAACCCCACAATCCTGGGTAAGCTACCAGTACTACTGCTCCATTTATCCTGACACAGTGAGTCAGTTGTAATGATAACCCCACAATCCTGAGTAAGCTACCAGAACTACTGCTCCATTTATCCTGACACAGTGAGTCAGTTGTAATGATAACCCCACAATCCTGGGTAAGCTACCAGTACTACTGCTCCATTTATCCTGACACAGTGAGTCAGTTGTAATGATAACCCCACAATCCTGAGTAAGCTACCAGTACTACTGCTTCATTTATCCTGACACAGTGAGTCAGTTGTAATGATAACCCAACAATCCTGGGTAAGCTACCAGTACTACTGCTCCATTTATCCTGACACAGTGAGTCAGTTGTAATGATAACCCCACAATCCTGAGTAAGCTACCAGTACTACTGCTCCATTTATCCTGACACAGTGAGTCAGTTGTAATGATAACCCCACAATCCTGAGTAAGCTACCAGTACTACTGCTCCATTTATCCTGACACAGTGAGTCAGTTGTAATGATAACCCCACAATCCTGAGTAAGCTACCAGTACTACTGCTCCATTTATCCTGACACAGTGAGTCAGTTGTAATGATAACCCCACAATCCTGAGTAAGCTACCAGTACTACTGCTCCATCTATCCTGACACAGTGAGTCAGTTGTAATGATAACCCCACAATCCTGAGTAAGCTACCAGTACTACTGCTCCATTTATCCTGACACAGTGAGTCAGTTGTAATGATAACCCCACAATCCTGAGTAAGCTACCAGTACTACTGCTTCATTTATCCTGACACAGTGAGTCAGTTGTAATGATAACCCCACAATCCTGAGTAAGCTACCAGTACTACTGCTCCATTTATCCTGACACAGTGAGTCAGTTGTAATGATAACCCCACAATCCTGAGTAAGCTACCAGTACTACTGCTCCATTTATCCTGACACAGTGAGTCAGTTGTAATGATAACCCCACAATCCTGAGTAAGCTACCAGTACTACTGCTCCATTTATCCTGACACAGTGAGTCAGTTGTAATGATAACCCCACAATCCTGAGTAAGCTACCAGTACTACTGCTTCATTTATCCTGACACAGTGAGTCAGTTGTAATGATAACCCCACAATCCTGAGCGCCAAGGGGAGCAGCCATGTTCACCATTTTTAAAGTTTTTGGTATGACCCGGCCGTGGATCGAACCCGCGACCTCCCGCACCCGAGGCAGATGCTCTAATTCTTAATCACAGAGGCGGTGGTAAAGACGGGTTATCGATCTAGTGATCGCGGGTTTGAACCGGCATGTCTCAGATTTTCTGTATGCCAATCGCATACACATATGTTGACTCTTATTTATATAACATACAACATTTCATTCACATTACATAGATTTTAGTTCTGTCAAATCATTTCACATCGCGTTGTTTTACCAATATACTTGATTTTTTGAATTTTGGTACTTTTCATTTCTTATTGTAAATGCGCGCTAAATTACCTTAGTTGACGATGCGCCATAAAACACTATACACTGATTCATTCATTCGAACCATGTCTCGCACATCTTTCCGATGATAATTAAACGTCATTGCAATTAACGTCACTTGTCCTTCACCCATATCATACAAGTATATTATATGAGAAGGTGCCTTGGTAGACTATTGTGTGGAATACGGGTATAATACCTTTTTCAAATTCTCATATACTCATCATGGGTAATGTGTTACTGTCTCATGCTAACACAACGTATTTGACCGGTTAACAGTATGCTGTTACATGGCACGCGCATCTTAAATGTTGGTCATGCACGTGCATGGCATCCTTTAAAACAATTACGTCACCGTTATAATTCAACTTTCAAAACGGCATTTACAACAGAAGTTCTTGACGTCAAGCTCAGCGTAGTAACGCATGCGGACTAAAAAACGTTGTATAAAAAGTACGCGGGAGGGAATTTCAACAGCCAGAACTAGTTCCGGAAGTTTGGAGTGATATACCGTGTGATATACACGCTCAAATTCCTCTTTGCGTATAGAAAAGAAATTGTCAATATTGTTAGAATTAATATGAGTATAGGTGCTACCTATTTCGGGTAAACATTTATTATATGTTGTGATCGGTGAATAATTCCCCGCGAACTGCAGTTAGCTCCTTGCTTGCAGCACGATCAGTTATTTACGTCAATAACGAGTCCTACCGACCTAAGCAAAGAAAACAAAAATCATCATCAGGTTAAGCTTATATTTAACTTTAAAATATAGCCAAGATTTTAAATCCATGAAATTATGATGACAGGTACAACAAATAATCAACTTGCCCTTCATAAAGTACTTCAAATAAAATGATTCCATAATTTACGGAACTACCTTGGTGACAATTCAAACTAATGTTTCCTATAATTTCTGTCGTTTTCCTTTTGGTTATTTATTCATCATTTGCGTTACGCTAATAGAATGACGTCATATTACAGGAATTTGGATTTATTTCTTCCTGAAAGTCAAAAAACCCTTATGAGTTGTTATTTGAACTCGTTTTAGAAATAGACGACGAGTGTTATAAACGAAAATTATCACACATAAAATTACTTATGCTCGTTCCTTTATCGAGTATCATATTTAATTATTTCCTCTAGAAGTTTTTTTTGTTTCGATATTTTCTTTTCATCCAATCAAAACGTAGCAGAATCGTGACTGCATCGAAAAATCCTCTCTGGACACAATTTTTGGGAAGACGGTATAGCAAAATTGTGCAAAGTTCATACACATTACCTATTGACGGGAAACATCGCAGGCTTCGCCGTTGATGTGTTTACCCGTAATGATATAATATGAATATAGGTGGGACCTATTGCGGGCAAACAAATGGATTGGTTTACCACAAACATAATTACCAATGATTTAACTATCTAAAACATTTAATAAAGTATTTTCTATTAAAGATGAAATTAAGTATGATTGGAAGAGGCAGTTTGCCAACATTTTACCTGTAATAGATATAATGCTGCCCAGCTCTAGCCACGGGGAGGCCACCTCTTTTAGAGCCAAATTTTGAATTTTGAAAAATGATCTAAATGGTCCAAAAGAATGACCGTTGAACTAAATGAAAATGAAACAAAAAAAACCTTAAGAATTAATTTTTGTATTGATTTTGATGTATACAACATAGCTGTAACCACTGGAGTTAGCTGATAATACATTACCCTTTCCTACATACAATCATCTGCTGCAGACAAATTTGCAAAAATTTATATAGGCAACTTTGTGGAAAATCTCTTTAAATGGGGTATGAATGTTGAATCAAGTTGAACGCATTGAGGCAAAACGAGGAGTTGCCATAAGCAATTTCTCGTCTAGTCAC
Organism: Serripes groenlandicus; assembly: GCA_031761405.1. NCBI lineage: Eukaryota > Metazoa > Mollusca > Bivalvia > Cardiida > Cardiidae > Serripes > Serripes groenlandicus. The sequence continues at coordinate 21,956,259 of JASEVX010000010.1, forward strand.
AATGTTTCCACAATTTGTCTGCAGTTGTGATAAAAAGTGTGTGAATATATGGGAAAGGGCTGGGGCTTGTAATTTTCTGTCTGTGTGGGTATGGGCTACATAATAAAACTAGTTTTGAAGCTAAACTACCACCCTGTAGTTTAGTAGCTGACATGCCACACAACAAGAACAGAATAATAATTTACTTTTGTGCATGCATTTGATATACTGAGTCTGTAGTGTAGGGGAGAGTTTATTAACATTTACCAAACATTCAAGAAGAAAATGGTGTAGTTAAACTTACGTACAATACATATTCACTTATGTAAACATAGACATGTAGTAATGAGGCTGGCCAGTTCCTGCCTTCATTTTGCAAGCCATGATTAATAGTGGAGTTATTAATATTAAAGGTGATATCTGACAGACCAACACAAGAATTTGTCTCCCCATCCACGTCACCAGGTTCAACTTGATCAGAAGCAGGACCATTGTCAGGGTCACATTTATAATCACTTGTTTCTACTGTATCAATAACCAAAAGTTCATTTTCAGGTAGAGCATTTACACGATATTTGCAGATAATAATATCAGCATATGCAGGATTACATAATTTTAGCCACTCAAGTGCTTTTAATACTTTTGATCTTTGGACATTGAATTATTTAGAAGTGTCGTTTGAGCCCTTTTTGCGAATTCTAATGATTTTAACTTCACTTGGACGCCTTGGAAGTATCTTAGCTGGTTCATTCACATTTTGTGGAAATGTTACGCAATGACCATTTGCAGCAATACCTCCATGCTTTAGTAAATGAATGTTGATGACTGGTGCTAATCTTGCTATTAATTGTTGCTCTACAAGAGTAAGATCAAAAAGTTCTTCAGGTGCTGGTTTAGGATCCATATTATTTTTGGCTGAGAACATTTTTACACTTGATTTGACAGATTTGCAACGTAGACATAAATTGTAATTAGACATTTTCATTTCAAGCCTTCGCTCATTACAAACATGACAGCAATTAAATTTATAAGACATTTGCTCAAGTTCAAATGCTCTTATGCAATCCATTGCCTTGTTGTATTGACTGTCGTTAGAAGGCGGTGCAGGTGGTGGTAAATCATCAACATTTATGTTTAGTTTCTTCTGAGCCTGTGCTATTTTTCTTAAAATGAGTTTTTGTCTGGCTGTTATTTGTTTATTTGTTTCATTTAATTCTGAAAAACAGAACGGTAATCCAAGCTTTCTGCATCTATTGTAAGAGTCTGCTTTTACTGTAGTAGAAAAATTCTTTGGGGAATTATGTGTATGTCTATATGTTTTGTTACTTTTGATCTTTATTTCTCTACATTGATCAATACCTTCACCAATATTTCCCTGAACAACTTCATTTTGTTTAGTTGTTTGAATGTTTTCATTAACAATTTCATTTTGTTCAGTTGTTTGTGTTGATATTCTTTCCACAATGTTTTCATTAACAACTATATTTGCAGTTGTATCAGTTGATAGTTTCTTTCTCATTTTTTCATGTGTAACCTTTTGCCTTTTTTTATGACAATCATCATTTTTGGAAGAAATGCTTATATCAGACTCAATGTTATTGTGCTCATTCAACCCTGTTACCCCCTGAAGTGAGAATTTTGAAGTAATAGATTTATAATTCCACTTGCATTATCTGTTATATATGTTTGCTCAGTGTAGCGTGGCATAAAACGTTTAAATTCTTCACTGTAAGTGATTCCACGCAGCCAAATGTTGATGTTCGTTAAGAGGAAACAAGCAGCCTGGATTTCTAGTGCAGTAGCATATCCATTTCTGTTAATCATATGTTCCCAGTACAAGTTTACAGAGTTTATGCTAATATCATGATGCAGTGACACTGCATTGGCCCACATGTCCCAGTTGTTAAGAATGTAGTTACAGATTAATAGTCTGTAATAATGAGTTTGCTCAAAATCACCATTTATTGATAAACTAAGTGAATGAAAAAAACAGTTTCCATCTCCATGGACATTTAGTGATTTCATTTTGATTTCATTAATGGTAACAGTATTATACAGTACAGCTCACGCGGAAAACGCGTTTTCCGCGATCCCACGATGGACAAATATTTTTCATCGCGGATAATCACCGCAATTCAACCTATATGATCACCGCAATACCGCCTACGGGCTAATTATATCACCGCGATTGACATGTCGTCGATTCGAGCTTCTTATCTATTCTTATCTATTTTGAAATCACCGCGATTCCACCGCAATATTTACCTGTAAAAATGTTATACTTTTATTAAAAAGTGTTTTTTTTCCGTTTATGTACATGTACACGTTTATTGACGAATTGCGATTAGTTTATGACACAACTTGCTAAAATTCATTCCATTTCAGCAAATTATTCGAAAAACAGTGGAAGATTGTGTTTGTTTACGATAAGGTCAAGTTTCGTAATAGAAAATGGCGGACATCGGATATACGTTTATCGTACATATGATTATCTCACATTTTTTAGTAAGATAGAAATATTGTTAAATTACAATACATGTACATGTACATTGTATATATATCTTTGCATTTTGTATTTACAGTACATGTACTTGAATCTCTTAATAAAGACAGATTGTTGATTTTTGAGCTTTTCTTATCAACTTAATAAATGAATTATCCAATTGTAATATTGTTGAAAATGATAAATTTTCATTTTAACGCAATGTGTTGTACAGAGTAGAAACATAGTAGAATTTATTTTACATGTAGTTAACATGGGCGCTTCAAACTTCTTTATTTGCAAAGTTTGTTTTTGTTATTCAGCCGACTTTGAAACAGGTTTTAAAGAAATAATTTATAGGCGATTAAGAATGAACAATGCATTGGTAAATGTGGTGATTGACAATGGAATTACGGCATTTATTAGTGAGATTTAAAGTAAGCTACACATCTTTCAGGCAGAATTAACAGTTTTATTATCACGTAGTTGTATCGTTTACAGAATACAAGTTTAGGGGAATTGTATTGATGAATTTTAATGAATTAAGTTGTTACGCATATATGCTGCTTTATAGTTAGTACTGATTTATAATCATTATCCTCTTCAACAACAGTTATTAGTACTGTAATGAAATAAAAATTAAAAATTAAAAAAAAAATCCGAGCAAAACGGCGAGAAAAAGCTTATCTATTCAAAAAAATATCACCGCGATTCCGCGATGGTTCCACCGCAACTCCACGATGATCGGTTTTATCAACCCCCTGGGGTTATCTTGTTGCGTCCGCGATGGACATAAAAACAAATCGCGGTGATGGGTGGAATTCCACCCACCTTCGCGGACCAAAATATTTGTCCGCGTTGAGATTTGTCCGCGGTGGCTCGCGGACGATGCGTTTTCCGCGTGAGCTGTACTGTATGTACCAGTATATGTCCTTACATCAAATAATGCATGTTGTTTTTTTACACTTTTCTTAACCTTGCATTCCTTAAAAGAGGTCTGGACATCATTTGATTTTGTACTTTTTTAAGGATTTCACGATTCTTCCTAGATTTTTGAAAATTTACTTCTGTCTGTCTTTTTCTTTGGACATCCATTTTTCTTCAAAGCATTAAATTTCTTTTTATCTTTTTTTAATTTTGATCTTTTAGACCTTTCTGATTTTGTTGTTTTGGGCTTTGAGGAGGAGTGATTATCATTAGCATTAAAAGAAGCTGGTGGTGTTTTTTATTTTTATTGAACAATATGGATGATCAAAGGAAACAGGGTTCTGACAAATATTGTTACTTTGTAACCTTGGATTCAGACTGTAACAATGTTCATTCAAAATAACACCTACCATTTTGACATATAATTTATTTATTTATAGATAACATGATAGAGTATAATGTTTAGTTCAAGAATTAAATGATTTTAAATATGTTGTTAGTAAAATTATCAGCTAACTTCCAGTTTCTATGATTAAAATCCCTATTTCGATATATAAATGCAATTATTAAACTTCGCACATATCCCGACATTTGAACATCATCAATTAAACCCAGGCTGTGTAATACGTCAATTTGTTATCCACATTCGATGATCTGGTATATTTACTCTTTTTAAAATAGACTCTTCTATAATCAAAGTCGTGCAACTCTTTTTTTCCCATGTTATAAGAGATTTGGAATATTTGAATAACTAAAAGGCAAACAATGCTCATTTTAGGTGAGACAGTCCGTTACGAGCTGACTACCTGAATCTGTATTGTTTGCAAATAACTTCAATGTTTTCATTGGCGTTGAAAAGAGTTAACATTCATTTTTACTGTTATTATAGCAGTAATGGACATATATCATTCTGTTTAAAATGTTTAAACAAACATTACATCAAAGTGTGTTGGCAGACACATTTGTATAACAATCTGTTGTTGTTTTATATTCAAAATATTCATAGTTTAAGATGAAATTGTTCCTGTAAAAAAACGTATGTCCTGCCTACGCATCGTATACTTTGTAGGACGACGGTTTATAACTACACGTATACCTACATATCAAATATCGAATCACCATAATATGGATACTTCACAGATACTACGAATTGACCGAATTTCATTAAACGAATTTCATGGGTGTTTCGGCTCTACTCGGTCTTCCGATTTTCCAATTTTAGACTGTATATCAGAATTTAACACGATTTTTAAAACATGTATACATCGAAGATTCTGTACAGAGAACAATTCCATAAAAATGACTTATTTATTTTACATCGATTGCGAAAAAATATTTCAGCTGATATTTACCACCCTCGATCTCTGCTTTCCGAAGACTAAGCAGTACTCAATCTTTACGTGTCTTGAATCCGGACTGATGGTACATGTACATGAGACCGATGCTTTACCACTGCACCTCTGTAAATCATATGTAAAAATTCCTTACGTAATCGTACCATGTAGAGAAATCGCAGAAAGCATCAGTTAGTACCGTCGATTAAATGGCAGGCACCGTTGCATTGAATGCGTCTTTGTACAAATGGTGTTTGACGGTGTTTCCTGGGTAATTTCCCTTTACTACCGGTAGTTTTCATCATATCACCGATGTATCAGGATTCTATCCTCGCAACCCGAGCCTTAAAAGGGAAGCCATTTCTACCAATGTTAAAGTATTTGGTTTGTATAACCAATCTGGGGATCGAACCCTGGTCTCCCGCACCAACAGCGGACACTCTAACCACTATAGCTCGGACACAGCATACCGGAACCAGATGCAGTTCCTGGTCATAGAGACCGCCTCGGTGGTGTAGTGGTAAAGGGTGCGAGAGGTCCTTGTTTCGATCCCCGGCCGGGTCATGCCAAATACTTTAAAAATGGCAGGCATGGTTGCCCTCTTTGCACTCACGGATGCGGGGTTAGCATTACGACTGACTGGCTGGTGTCACACACATGACACTCCGTGATACAATTGAAAACAAATTGAAAGCGGGTAAAGTAACAAACAATCAATCCTGTTCATAGCATTTTTAGTCCATCTTCCGAATATAGGTATATAGAAAACACCGCTATTATTTAGACAAGTATGCTTGCTGCAAAGTGCCTCGTTACTAGATTCAATATAATATTTCGATTGAATCAGCTACGGAGACACGAGAAGTAATTTATGTCATAGAAAGGAATTCAGAATGATATAATCCATGTCTTTTTGACAGATCATTAGACAATTCCGTGACATAAGCCATAAGCCTTTCAAAATAATATTCACCGTCTGTCATTACATATTGTCCGCATTTAACACCAGTTATTGGAGTAATTGCTTTTGTTTGACAATTAATATACTCTTTTACTAACGCGTGTCTACATCGAGGGCTTTGGCGTGAAACAGTTGTTATTGGGTTGTTTTTTTACCAAGGTTAATCACCTCGCCATGAAAGTCCTTAAAGCGTTAAATCATTTTTCTTGGTAAACAATGGACATTTAGGTGCCATTGCTCGTTCTGAGCAATGGCACCGAAATTTGCATTGTTTACAAAGGGGTCAAAATTGCCCCCAAAAAGGCTTTTCAAAATAGGGTTTTAGTTACAACCGTTTAACGTCAAGCCCTCGACATGCTGGTGATTTCAGTCTAAAATATTGGTATAAAACAAACAACAATAGTCCTACATGTGTTCATTATTTTGTGTCCGTGTGTTTTTCAAAATCAACACTAAACCATCCCAACCTACGCAAAGCATTTGTTTGTTATGCATAATGTAATAATTTCCCTTAAACCTTTCCCACATACAGACGCTTCTGCGGGAGTCGACCTTTGCCACAATGTTTTCAACTCTATTTAATAATTACATTTTCAATATGAAAGATATTCAACATTTTCATTAAGAAAGATATTTGCAACATTTGCAACCAGATGTTTTCAAAAATGTTTGCTGCAGATTTGCTGTATGTTGGACATGGTTAAAAGATACCTGACGCGAAAAACGACGTTTGACGTTTAACCGTTTCCCCCCATACAACAAACCTGCAACATGCGTAATGCTAACCCCGCAACCCTGAACGGTAAGTAGGACAGTCATTGCTTCGGTTGACAACTAGACTGTCACTGTTACCCCGTCCCACATTTAACAACTCTTTCTACAGCAGACGAGTTTGAAAGCGTTTTGTCAAAATTATGGAAACTCCTCATAAATGAAAGAATAATTAGTATATGAAGTTGAACACATTATGAGTAATTGTTCCGTACTTCCACAATGTTTCTAAACGTACTGCAGATGCGTTATAAATTGTATGTATGTGGGGAAGGGATACATGATCGACTTTTATACTTGTTTGTCAGACGTAAAATTGTAGACTTTATTATATGTAGACGGCATTGATACATGCATCTCTGGCCAGACTGTATTTATTTGCAAAGTTGTAAATATGAATGGTTTATATAATGGGCCGGTGGCTTAAATATTTAAATTTAAATTTGTAACAGGATGGGGTGAGAGTGATTTGAGTTAGTTTAGTTTTTAAAAACTTATTTATTTTACATCGATTGCGAAACAAGCTGCCCGCTTTTATTCACAACGCTCGATGTCTTCCTCCAGGAGATTTAACCAGTATTGCTCCGTCTGTGTTGACAAATCCCAGGAACCCGGGACCTTTGGAACTAGAAGCCGACGGTCTACCTCTGTCTACCACTAAGTCACGATACTTTCTCATGGCGTTCATGGTGGAGTGTCATTAGACAATTAATATTTACTAGCCAAATACTGGTTAATCACCAAGGAATTCAGACTTCTCGTAGTAACATAACTGTAAAAAAATTGAAAACGAGGAAAAATAAGAATATAAACGGAATTTTCAAAATTCACATTTCTCATACTCATCGACGCTCCTTTATGTCAAACGCTTGTTCCCACTAAAAACCAATACACTTGTAATGTTCAACATGGTATACCACGCTTCTCTCTCTGCTTTGTTTTCCCGCATAAATATTAAAAGAGAAAACGGGATAGACTGAAAACTGTCCTTTATTTAAATGACAAAATATACACAAATTGACAGACGCCGAGAAAAACAACTTATTTACAACCGGAAAAGATGGATCAAAGTTCCTTTTCAACTCGGCTCATACATATCGACACACCCAAACCATTCAGTAGTATTATTACTATCGTATTGTTCAACACACAATAACAAAAAATGAAATTCGACGAAATATTATTGACATACAAAAGAAGGCTTATATTTATACTCATATCATCTGTGTGGTTTCTTCTTTCTAGATGTTGAATTAAGACGTCTGTGTGCATGTAAATTGTTAGGTCTTAAATCGAAATGGGTCTGGTTATGGCAATAGTAAGTCATCGATTCAGTTTAATTGCGATTGCCATGTATGCCAGTCTAAATTCATTATGATAATTTTCACTTTTTACATATAAATTGTATTGAATTCCTCTTTAACACCATATCAAAAATCATAGATCTTTTTTTTTTTATAGACATCTTTATTTAACATCGCTTTTGAACCGCACACATTGATTAATTGGGGTTTAACGCCGTTTTCAACAATTTCTCTGTTAAATCACGGCGGCCAGTTCACCTACTCATGCATTTCCTGGTTTTCTCATACCGATACTCCACAAACATAGTATAATAGTTAAGCTGGACTTCTCTGTTCACCAGAAGTTACATCTATTACTCATCTAGATGTGGATGGACTATGAGAAAGTGGGTATGTATGTATTGTATATTCGTTCGAATCGGGAATCCGCTGTGGTCGAGTGGTTAGCGTCGGGGATTTCGAAACCGGGTGTCATGGGTTCGATTCCCAGTCGCGGCAATTCGGTCATGGTGGAGTGGGCAATGCACATTTTCTAGCCTAGTACTGGTTTGTTCACCCAGGGAACATGAATAATAAAATTTAAATGCGCGCTAAATGACCTTAGCTGTCGATGCGCCATTAAACAATATACATTCATTCATTCGTTCGAATCGCCATTGCTCGCAGATGGAACAAGTACCGCTGCGCGCTGCGGTCCTCTTGGTACGAATTACTGATGAGTCAATTTACCATGTAATATGACTGGATATTTGTTGAAATCAAGTTAACCCTTTTTCAAAATACAGCAAATCTGTGCAGACGACTTTGAATATATATTGTCAAAAAATAGAAAATCTCTATAATTGAATGGATAACCTATGACTAAAATTGCCAAACATAGTGGCAAAAGGAGAAATTGCTCGTTTTGAGCAATTTCTTCTTTTGTCACTATGTTTTCTTAAAAATCCGTCTGCTGCAGAGGCGTCAGAAAGCGTCTATATGACGGAAAGGGTTAACCCTTTTTAAAAATACAGCAACTCTGTAGCAGATGACGCTGGACATATCTGGACAAAAATATGAAATCTCTTTACATGTACATGTATAAATAAAAGCAAAATCTTTGAATAGGGTTAAACAATTGTGGGGAAAAGGAAGATGTTGCTTATTATGATCAATTCATCATTTTGTCATATTATTTTCAAAAGTCGTCTGCTGCAGATGCGTCAGAAAGCGTCTTTATGTGGGAAAAGGTTAAATGAATTAAAGAAATCAAATGAGCTGTCCCGCGAGAAAACCAACAGTATGGTCTCTGCGCAATGGTTCGACCCAGATCAGCCTGCGCTGTCCGCGCAGACTGATCCGGGCCGACACATTCCGTCTCACGGGGATAGAGGTATAGAGTAATGATTCCTAAAACAGAAAATCCACAGGATGCGAAAAGTGTATGTCCGGGTAAGCCTGGGCGGCATGCTTAGGCTGATCCGAGTCGATACTTTACGCATAGTCCACAATGTTGGTTTTCTCGCGGGACGGCTCAAATCCGAAATTCTGATCAAGTAAACAATTCATCTGATAAACAAAATCTATTGGCTTTACCAGTAGGCGGAGTTAAACAGGTGTAAACATCAAAGTACTTGAACTATCACAGGCGGTTCTTTATCCCATTCGATGATAAAGCCATTTTATCTAAATTTTCCTAAATATTTCATAATATTTATATCTTCTGTCATCTATATATATAATTCTTACTTTTCGTATTTCAAAGTTCTCTAACAATACATATGAAATATTGTTAGGTGTTTTTTTTAAACTAAAACTTACTGACAAAGTAGCAATTACTACCCTTTCTCATAAAAGTATTCAAATTTAAATTTATTCATACGACTATAGTAGCAGGTAAAATGGGCGTGTCTATGAATTAAAGTTAAATCACTCCCGCTCACCAATGAGGGGACGGCAATTATTTGTCAAATTATCTCTCTAATTCCCTAAAAAGGATGAATCCATTAAGGACGGCTTATTTGAGGTGTAAATATTTAAGGAAGTTGACTTTGCGGCTATCATCAGTTTAAGCTATTTATAAACCCATCGCATACGTTTTTAGGTTAAACACTGCGATTGGAGATTCTGTGGGTACTTTGTCTATGCACGTCAAAACGTCGTCGATTTAAATTATAATTATATCAACAATAAGTGTTTTCTGATCTTAATTGGGTAATTGGACCCATGCAGAGAAAGTGAGGATTTTGTTTTGTGTATTTGTGTAAATCGAACAGTAAATATCGGGGACTTATTTCAGGATTCCATGCCCGTTTGTTGTACAGCGAGTGTGACTATAAGAAATGTCGTTTGCATCACCAGTTGATATAACTCGAGTCGTGACCTCACAGGTAATCAATTGTTTATTTAAGTAAGTAAGTAAGTAAGTCAAGATTTCATTATAGTGACATGTGTATGTATATCAACAAAACAATGGTACACAAAGTAATAAATAACACCCGGCCCCATGGTCTTATAATTCACTTTCAAAAGAGAAATAATTAAGAAAACAAAAAACAAAATTATATTGAAAACGTTTTTTGTTGGTACTAATCGTTCTACTTCATAACGACAATATTTTAGATAGCAAGATATGCGCAGTACCATTCGAAAACATCCATTCTAGAAACTGTATCTCAAAAGGAAAAATAAGGTAGATACTAAAAGTCAATATAAGTACGTATAATTATAAATCAGCACAACAAATGAAAACGTTAACTAAAACATTTTATTAAACGCTTTCCTGAAGTACCACACTTAAAATATGAAAATCATTTTGATACCAGTGGTGTAGACCCAGATCAGCTTACTTAGCATCTGACGCGTAGATTGATCTGGTTTTGCAATGTTCTATTTATTTGACGAAATGTCTAAAAAACCATTGTCCTTTTGGGTCAGATTGCATGGAGGAGCATGCAGATCTTAATCTACACATTTAATACTTTTAATCACAGCTCAGAGAAGATATTGTGAAACATTGCATGCCTTGAGCAAGTTCTCGTTTTTTAAACATAGTGGCAAATGAAGTAATTGCTCATCATGAGCAATTTCTCCTTTTGTCAAAATGTTTTCAACTTTATTTAATAATCATACTTTCATCTTTAGAGGTTTCGCGTATTTTTGGACGGGATTCGACTGCTGCATATTTATTATATATTCGTAATAAAAAATCCCTATAAAGTATACGTAACCTTTCTAATGTTTATATTAGGCAAAATAAAACGGCATACATTAACTTTCAAAATGTTACTGTTAATCGTATGTGCATTATTGAAGATGAGTTTCACTTCTTTTACGAATGTCCTTCATAGGACGATTTAAGAGACATTTATTTTAACGTATCCTGGATAAACAACAGGACTCTTGGAAAATGTTATGCAATATCAAATACAAATATCCAGTCTGAAGTATGTATACAATATTACAAAATTCATTCGAAGCGCATTCAAACTAAGAAGTGAGACTCTTTCAATTTCTTAATTCTTTCTCAGCTTCAAATGTCAGTGTTATAATGTATTTCATCACTCCCTGTTGTATATACTTATCAATTATGTTGTATAATGGGCCGGTGGCCTTAATTGCGAAATAATTATCTTGTACCTTGTATGTAGTATACGTGGTTATTATTGTAGTGTGTCACATAACCTCTTATTTGCATCGTACATAACGAGACAATTTATACAAAACGACAAGCAGTGCAGTAACACTAAGTGATTTTTTATTATTTTAATTTAGGCTTTACTAAACCACACAATTAGGACCCCTCCATCCCAATATCCATATATTGCTAACCCTTTCACACATACAGACGAGCTCTGACGTCTATGCAGCAGACGATTTTAGAAATATTGTGGAAAAAGATTTCTTTTGTCACGCTTTCAACTCTATTACAAAAAATCCTTTCACCACACGAGATTTTTTATATTTATACAGACGTCTGCTGTATATTTATTGTATGTGAGAAAGGAAAATTGTTGATGATTATGAATTTGTGTGTGATAGAGAGATAAAGACAAACCAGAGCTCATATTCACCAATCATTTCAAAAACTGTTCTAAATGCACCGATTAACATAGTTTTCGATTGGTTAAACCATATAGATAAACGTATGAACGATGTCAATAAATTTAAACAAACATACTTGAATGAGAATTATTCGGATACTAACTTGAACGTGTGGGTGGTGAGCATATAATGTATTTCACTCGCTGGTGTAAAAATGAATTGACCAGTAGTACCAGTAGTACCAGTAGTACTGGTAACTTACCCAGGAAGACGCCGTGATATAACTGAAAAAATGTTGAAAACGTTTTACAGCTACAAACATTTTTTTTCTCAGTTCATTTTTTTTTTAGTTTTACAGTACTAACAAAATCATACCTGTAACAGAGCTCTGGATAAGGGGCATTTTTCATGTTCTAAACTTCTTATTTGAAATTCAAACCCTATGTTGTGGATATTAAAAAGAATCCTCTCAGTGGGACGATTCTTTTAAGTGGTCACAGCATATTATTTGGTTGAGTAATTAGAGAAATATTGTGGGGAAAAGACCTCTTATCAAGTCCTCTGCCTGTGAAACTGTAAAACTATGAGCATTGTGTTTGTGCTCTGATGTGAACGCTGTGTCCTCAAGTCGAGACCTTTTATAAATCAAAGTTGGGAATGAATTCAAACTACGAAAAGTGTTTATCCCTTTCCCACATATAGACGCTTTCTGACGCCTCTGTAGCAGACGACTAATGTAAATAATGTGACAAAAGAAGAAACTGCTCCAAACGAGCAATTTCTTTTTTTTGGCCACAATATGTTTAACTCCTTTCAATAGTTGATCATGCATTTGTACAGAATGTTCCATATCATTGCATAGATGCTTTCAAAAGTCGTCTGTTGCAGATTTGCTGTATGTGGGAAAGATACAGCTATTACTCGATAACATCAACCTGATTAGTATGAAGAGTCCGGGCATGAAATCATGTACATGTATCACGACACATGTAAACAGTCTCCATCTAGATGAAACGATTTGAGCCGTCCAGCGAGAAAACCAACATTATGGCCTATGCGTAATGTATCGACCCAGATCAGCCTGCGCAGTCCGCGCAGACTGATCCGGGCCGACACATTCCGTCTTAGGGGGATAGAGGTATAGAGAAATGATTCTTGAAACAGAAAATCCACGGGAGGCGAAAAGTGTCTGTCCGGGTTGGCCTGCGCGGCATGCGTTGGCTGATCTGGGTCGATATATTACGCAGAGGCCGGAATGTTGGTTTTCTCGCGGGACGGCTCATTAAGTGTTATACTGGTTCTAAAATTAAACAAACAATTTATTGTTTACGAAGGATATCTTAACCCTTTCAGCGCCAAAGGTAATATTGAGGTTTTTTGCAAACAATACTGATTCAGGTGAGTCAGCTCGTAACGAGCTGTCTCACCTGAAATCAGCATTGTTTGCCTTTTAGTTATCAAAATTGCCTAAACTCTGATTACATGAGTAATGGAGACGAACGCTTTTGAATATGGAAGAGTCTACTTTAAACAATTCGGCGCTGAAAGAGTTAAAGAATAAATACAAACAGAGACATTTTTATTGTCAAAAGTTTATCCGATTGCTGGTGTTATTTGCTGAATCACGTACAGTGTCTATTCATATACTCAAATGAACTCTTATATACCGAAGCTCGTGTATACCTTGCTAAGCATCATTTGCATGTATTTCGTTTTTACGTTGAGTATCGTTCAATACGAAAATACGTTTGTTTTTCTACTATCAACATTTCAACTACGTTACATAGTTATGTAAATGTGAACATATTTTGGTTTAAGATTCACCTTTTCCGTGACGCCACTGTGTCCATGTTATCCAAAGAGTGTTTCTTGAACCAATTTTTTAATTATTTATAATTTCAAAAATCTCAAGAATAAGTTTTGATTTCATTGTTTAAAAATTAATAAACAAAATAATAACTGTTGTGTTCTAAATCATATGGAAAAAACGTATAAATTATATAATTTTATTTTCATAATAAAACGGGTCGTATTCGGAGCTTAGATTAGTTATTTAACACCATAATAGTGTTAATTATGTAGCAGCTTAATTATGTGTATTATCCGCTTTTATACGCCACTGTGTCCATGTTATCCAAAGAGTGTTTCTTGAACCAATTTTTTAATTATTTATAATTTCAAAAATCTCAAGAATAAGTTTTGATTTCATTGTTTTAAAAATTAAAAGACAAAATAATAACTGTTGTGATCTAAGTCATATGGAAAAAAACATATCAATTATATAATTTTATTTTCATAATAAAACGGGTCGTATTCGGAGCTTAGATTAGTTATTTAACACCATAATAGTGTTAATTATGTGTATTATCCGCTTTGATAACAACCAATAATGTATTTGTAAAAAAAAAAAATGAAAATCTACTTGAACACAAGTTTAAGATCAAAATTCCATATTTTGCATCACAAACACAGCATCCTGTATATGCACACACTGCTTGTCTTGTCAAACGGAATAAAGAAACCCGACACTGTAAATGACGGTAAATAGATACTGCCACAGACTATTTAGCTCTGCCTAAAATGTATCTTTTCATTTGTTGAACGATTTTTTTTTCTTTTTTTCTTTTGTAAAGAATACGGACATTTCGTACATTGTATCTCATTAGGTAAATTCACACACAACTATCTCACACCCAAAATATCTTTGCCTTTCTCTTAGACAACGAATTCTGCGTGTAAATGTAATACATTTACGTAATAAAATACACATTAAACTTATAAAAAAAAAATGCTTTGCACTTCTATTCGACAATACATTAATTCTAGAATATTGAACTAACAAACCACAGTGCAGAAAATGTTAAATGTATTTATTCTTGAAATATTAGCTATAAGATTAAGATCGTCAATAAACAGGCGTATTTGACATTTAGAACTATATATTCAGTACATTTTTATTTACGTATTTTATTCAATTCCTTTTGTAATACAACGTAATCAACACTATTTTTTGTCAAACATCATGATTGATGATCGTAAATAAATGGTTTATTTCATTCTAAAACGATTCGTTTTAACCCTTTCACTCATGCGACAATTCTGCAGCAGACGACTTTGAACACATTTTGTCAAAAAATAGAATATCTCTATAATTGAATGGATAACCTATGACTAAAAGTGAAAAACATTGTGGCAAAAGGAGAAATTGCTCGTTTTGAGCAATTTCTTCTTTTGTCACTATGTTTTCAAAACGCCGTCTGCTGCAGAGGCGTCAGAAAGCGTCTATATCAGGGAAAGGGTTAAGTCTCTCCCACAAATAATCAATCTGCAGAAGATGACTTTGAAAACATCTATGTATTATGATTTTTTTTCTCAAATGAAGATATAGTTATTGATTAGCCTTCCGAATATGTGAGTATAATGAGATATTGCTCATTATAAGCAATTCTCCTTTT
>JASEVX010000010.1:21976494-22031494 GCA_031761405.1 Serripes groenlandicus
GTTTAGTTACACAGGGATCATGAATAAGGAAACTGTCGCCGTGATATAACTGAAATAATGTTGAAAGCGGCGTAAAACTCCAATAAAACAAACAAAAGACCAGTAGTACCAAGGAAACGCCGTGATATAACTGATAAATTATTGAAATTGGCGTAAAAACACAAAACAATCAATCAATCAATCGAGTTATTTAGGTAATACATTTTGTTTTATTTTCATCATGTGTTTTCGAAGCCAACCACTTCTATATATATCGTATTTATCATAGAACTTGAGTGATATAGGTTTGTTTCTAAATCGATGTAAAATGAATAAGTTTTAAATAGATTATAGATAAACTCGCATCCTAAACGTATATACTGTATACGTAAAGTAACAAACAATCAAATCCTCTGTATTGACGTTTGCGTTTAAATAAGCTTTTTACATTCACGGATTGCTGATTGAAGTGGATTTAAACGTAAACTTATCTAATTTACATTGATTGCAAAACAAGCTTTCAGATTAAAGGGTTAATCAATCATGCTCGATGTCTGTTTCTTGAAGACATAACCAGTACTGGCGCATTTTATGTGGACAAATCTTAAGGGCAGAACCTTCCAATCACGGGATTCGAACCGAGTACTTCCGGTACGAGGAGCCGACACCCTCTCAATTCAACTCAGCATTATCTTTCATAATTTAGATTTTTAAACGTTTATGTAGTTTGTTGATTATTATTTTACAGCAAGGATTAAAGTCCGTGGACAGATCGACGGAGAGTAATGTTAAAACAAGCGCGCACAGTGGACACCCGCCTTACTACCTGGATCACATCATGGCCGCACAGAACTATACTAACTTGTGAGTAATTACGTTAACCCTTTATAAGTTACATTCGGTGAATTATGATGATGCAGAAGATGATGTTTGAAAACGATGTGGGAAAAGGAAGAATAGCTCAATAAAATTAATTAACTTCAATATATAAATCCCGAATAATTACACATTTCCACTGATGTTTGCAATGAAGACTTCCCAAAAATATCAGATTAGGAAAACGGTCAAACGCATTACCGTATGCAACTATTAAATCTTCTTAGTTGAACATAAAGGAAGTCTTATTTGCTTACACAGAAGAAAACATTGGGATAAATAATAATTTCCATGATGTATATGTTAGCAGTCTGCTATGAAAGCGTCAACAGAAGGTTATCATCCAAACTTATGCACACGTTTGATCAGAGACCAGATTTTAATTATTTAGCTCGTGTACTCGAATTTATTACATACCTATCCAAATTTTGCATTGAAATTTAAGTGACATAAAATCAATATCAATTTTTAAAAAAATGATAACTAACACTGGGACGATAACACTTTTAGTTTTTTTATATCATCACTAGTGATGATATCATTTTTGCCGGAATTACTTTTTTTATGTTTACTTAAAATGTTGATAGTATGATTTTTGATCATTATTAAAGTGAAAATAAGATAAAAATGTGTTTCAATTATAGTTTAAGATGTCAACCTAAGAGACATCTTAAGAAACTTACAAAAGAAAATATAAAGAATGACATAAAAAATTGATTTAAACGTGGGGCGTAAACATTAATGGAACAGCCATGGAACGTCTTAAAATGATGCAGTCATTGGTTACGTAACATTCATACGCCTAAGGCCAAGTCATTTTTTTTTATATGTTTCTTTAAAATAAAGGGGAGATTTATTCCAGATATATAATAAATAGAATAACTAACTGCATGTTGTTGATATAGAATTTATGTCACTCGGGAAAAAAGGGGTAATTTGGTGTAAAATCACTCAACCTACGGTTTCGTGATTTTGACCAAATTACCCCCTTTTTCCCTTGTGACATACATTCTATATCAACAACATGCAGTTAGTTATTCTCTATATAGCATTGTTTGTTTAATACGTAGTAGTGTACGTGCCGCGTTCAACAACGTTTAAATCATCTATATCGAGGGCATGGCGTGAAACGGTTGTAACTAAAATTGGCATTATTTTTTATCAAGGTTAATCGCCTCGCCATAAAGTCTTTATAAGCGTTAAAATCAATTTTCTTGGTAAACAATGGAAATTTAGGTGCCATTGCTCGTTCTGAGCAATGGCACCTAAATTTGCATTGTTTACAAAGGGGTCAAAATTGCCCCTAAAACCAGGGTTTTCAAAATAGGTTTTTAGTTACAACCGTTTCACGCCAAGCCCTCGATATGACGTCGCGCAAGTAACCTTTGCACATTTAACGTAACGTCAAATCACGTTAAAATCAGGTCGGATAACCTGATACGATTGTTGTTTTATGCACCGAATGACAAATGATACCTATCTGTTTCAGTTACTCGGGACTCGACATAAACAGTGCACGGCGCAAGAACGCCACGCGGGAAACCACGAGTGCACTGAAAGCTTGGCTGTACGAACACCGGAAGAATCCGTATCCGACAAAAGGGGAGAAAATCATGCTAGCTATCATTACACGAATGACCTTGACCCAGGTGTCCACGTGGTTTGCCAATGCCAGAAGGAGGCTGAAGAAGGAAAATAGAATTGACGGACGAGAGGATGATCTAAGTGATATTGAAATTGATGGTAAGTAAATGCAATTGTTGAGTCCCAAATAATGCTATCAATGTTATATGAAAGCAATGCCAATTAGGCGTTGTGAAAAGCCCATTATATATATAGGAAAGGATATGGGCCAATCCACGCGATAAATAACGTTTGGAACTCTGAGACTAGGGAAGATCTGTAGGTTACCTGCTGGCAACACTATGCATCTCGAGCAGGGTATACCTGGATTGTAATCTAGTCTGACATCTGAAAGCCTGTTGCGATTGGTTATGATCAGCAACCGACTTTACATATTGTGCTTAATCGTTGTAATTATCAAAGTCTTCAACTTCGATTTTCGTTTGACTTGTTTATTTTGCTTTTTAAATGGCGGATGTAGTTTGTATCATAAAACTATTAATGCAGTAACTAGCTTGATGTCATTGCAAGGCGATACTATTTATAGTAACACGGTCCTGTGTGGGATTTCTCAAAATGTTCTCAAACGAAATCAGTACCGTCATAATCATAATTGTATATAAACCTTATAGAGAGACTATTTGAAGTAACTAAACATTGTCTTTTAAACAAAAAGCAAAGCGTTTATGGAAGAAAGATTGAAAATATATAAATACAAAATAATGATAATAATTTTACATGCCTATTTGTAAATAACCCACAGAAATGTAAGAACTAATGAATACCCAATTTATTTTCAGATCCCCCGATGAAGAATGCCTCTATTTCTAGTGAATTATCCTCAAATAATACAGACAACGAAGAAGATAATAATCGACGAGCGGAAAATAGTACCGATTTATCAGACATTTCTGACAGCGAGGAGCCGTTGAAACGAGGGTTTCCGACACAATCGTCATACAGTAACCTATTTGCACCAGCACAGCAAACACACACGAGTACAATTATCGGTTTATCACCTGCAAGTCGAGGGGATATGGAACCAAGACACGTTTCAACGTATGTGAATGGTGTACTCAATAAACGAGTCGATGCCGACACGACGGAACAATGCAAATCACGTGATACTTTAACTTCCGGTGGATCCGGAAGTGTCGCACCTAAACCAAAAATCTGGTCTATTTCGGAGATAATCAGTAGTCCCAAAGGGGACAAAAACAGTTAAAAAAGACTTGAGTGTTATTTTAATCTACAGTTCAATATGATTCTCTCACAAAAAGAGACGATACAAGGCGATCGAGCGATTACCAGACGCGCCCGATTGCGCAATCTAACCTTGACATTGACAAAGCACTGAATGTTTTAGAGAAGGCCAATGACTTGTGTAAATGTTTTACTAGAAAGTGAAAAGTGTAATGGCAGATATGTGTTTTAGTGACACAAACTATAATAATCTCTAATATTAAGGTATGTGTGAGGCAACCAGCACCGATGTGTTTTAAATAGACTCTTCCATGTTCAAAATAGGGCGTCTTCAGTTCTCATGTAATAAAAGTTTGGACTATTTTGATAACTAAAAGGCAAACAATAGCCTACTGATTTCAGATGGGACAGCTCGTTACGACCTGACTCACATGAATCGGTATTGTTTGCAAAAACCTCAATATTGTCTTTGGCGCGGAAAGAGTTAACTCTTTCCCTCATATAGACGCTTTCTGACGCCTCTGCAGCAGACGGCTTTTTGAAAACATAGTGTCAATAGAAGAAATTGCACAAAACGTGCAATTTCTCCTTTTGCCACAATGTTTTCCACACTGCAAGTCGGATTGTAAAACGGGTTGTTTAAAAAAAAACACGCATGAATACTTCGCGAGCGTGAACGACTTACGGTGTGTGTTTAAATGTTATAAATGCACGTATTTTACCATGCGTTCCGAAAACACACGCGCTTAGGACATCAGAACAACCATTTTAAATACAGATCAACATGTGTGGATCCAAGCATATTAATCTGGCTTCGTATTGTTGGCAAGTTAGTCAGAGAATCTTAATGAAACCAACGAAATGAATTATAATAGCATATGTTGGTATTCGATGAGAGCCGCGGAAGTAATTGTTGGTGGTGTTATTTGAATTATTAATCATCGACATTGTGGAAAATACTCTCTCCAAGGAAATCGAATATATTAAAAAAACAAAACAAAAAAACCCCATATACATTGAATGGTTAAATGACTTCGGTAGCTTAAGTTGTTGTTGTTTTTGTTTATGTTGTTAATCAGCCTTCAATATACATAAGCAAACTATGCAAAATTGATTTATATTTATAATATTATGTACATGTAAGTGCTCAACGTGAAGACTTATTTTTTCTATCTACCTACAATTTGTTAAAATAATTACAATTAAATGTGTGTATATTTATGTACAGCAGACTTACTGTTTGTTATTATAGCCCTTTCGTTGATTTTCTGTTTCAGGACTTGTTACTCTATACCTCTATCCCCCTTTATACAAACCATGCCACATTCGGCACTCTTTGAACCATTGCCCTTCTTGCGTCTCCGGTTTATCCCTTACCCACGTATAGAGTTGAAAACAGTGTGGCAATAGGACAAATTGCTCGTTTTGATTTCTCCTTTTGCCACAATGTTATAAAAAGTCATTGTGTGTGGCAAAGGATTAATAGTTCGTTCTTGCATCTAAAGATCTATGCGGTGAGGGTGTGTGTTTATGTGGGGGTGGGGACGTTTGGAGGTGTGGGGACGTTTGGAGGGGTGGGTGTGTGTGTGTGGGGGGGGGGGGGGGGGTGTTTGTATGTAAACTCTCATTAATTACAATTATTGGTTTAAACTTAGTTATTTTACATCGATTGCGAAACAAGCTTTCAGCTTTCAGCTTATATTAATCACGCTATACGTCTGCTTACCTGGAAACTTAACCATTACTCGCGCCGTTTGTGTGGAAAAATCCCAAAATCAGAACCCGTTCATCACGGGACTCGATCCCGGGACCTTTGGTACGAGAGGCAGACGATCTGCCTCTGCACCACTGTCTTCCACTAATTACAATTAAAGAAAAATGATCAATCAAACTAAATACATCTTCTTTTCACATACTTTTGTTTTCAAAGTTAGTCGGAATCCACTGTGGTCGAGTGGTTAGCGTCGGGGATTTCGAAACCGGGTGTCCCGTGTTCGATCCCCAGTCGCGGCACTACGGTCACGGTGGAGTGCCCTTGGGAAAGGCACATTTTCTAGCCTAGTACTGGTTTGTTTACCCAGGGATCATGAATAATTAAATTTAATTGCGCGCTAAATGACCTTAGCTGTCGATGCGCCATAAAACAATATACATTCATACATTCAAAGTTAGTCAGCTACAAACGCATCGAAAAGCGAATGAACACGCGAAACGGTTACAACTTGCGTACAGGACATATTTTAATTTCAAAAGACGTTTTCCTTTCACATGCGCCCAAACACTCACGATGAAAAATAGCAACAAATCTGTTCACGGGATATTCAGTCTAGCGAAAAATCTTTCGAAATTTTATTGAGGTTTACCGATTGAATTTTTTAATCCGTATTTACAAATTAAGGTTCAATCATAAGATTGATGATTTTGAACTTAATTATATCTTATACGGGGCCTTATTTGTCCGGGACTTTAACATGAAAAAGTCACACTTCATTAGATGTACTTATGGCAGTGTATAACGTACTTTACCTGAACGAATTTCCCTCTAGGTCAAATTAAGCCAAATAGTCCCTGAAAAAAACTTTGTTTGCATGGAAATTAGTGTTGGTTTTATCACTTTTTTAGTATTTTGACCTTGCTTGAAAGTGAAAGTAGGGAATGCTAAACACCGGTTTTGTCCGGGCCCGATTTGGTCCAAAATGACGGTTACCATTTTCGCCTTGGGAATTCTTTCTTGCATTATGCATGATTCCCATTTTCTTTGGATTCTTTTAAAAATTAGAGGTACCTTTTTCAATGATATATGGACTTAAACTAGTCGATTTACATGGAAACAAGGAAGGAATTTATTTGGTGTATTGTAACCTCTAAACAACGTTCCAGGTAATAGGGGAATAATAATGTTTTTAACCATTTCAGCGCCGAATTCACTAAAGTAGACTCTTCCATGTTACTAATTGGGCGACTGCATTAATTAATGTATTAAGAGTTTCGGATAATTGTAATAACTAAATGGCAGACCATGCTGATTTCTGGTGAAACAGCTCGAAACGAGCTGACTCAAGTGAATCTGTATTATTTGTTAAGACCTCACTATTGCCAATAGTACTGCAATGGATATATTTGGCATTTATTTGAAAACAGTCTAGGTACATATCACCCTGTACATCTGCTTAATTTACCCTGGAAACCTCGAATCATTGCAAATAAATAAGTTTAAAGTAAAATTGCTGGAAAATGTTTAAATACATTCTTATAAAAATAAACATAATCAGAATCAACACATATTGTCAGAAGCGTCTAATAAGCTTTCATAATTATATATGTGTACCGTGTAGATTATGATTAAACAGTTTAGTTACTCAGACTGATCTGGATCTACACAGTTCACAAAAGCCAAGTTACATATATGCCTATTCGCAGTGACTGGGTCAAATCCTTATTTCATTTTTCGTATTGTTATAGAGGCTTTTTATTTCCACAGATGTTAAAAGAGTTATATATTAAATATTAGGGGTAAAGGAGATACAAAATAAAGGACAGACAAACAAATATTAGAGAAAAATAAAACAAAAAACCCATGCTATTTTCTTTCTGTATTATGCATATACGCATATACACCCATACACATACATATATGCATATAGTTACATAGTTATACACACCTATATATACACACACACACACATATACAAATGCATATACATTTTCATACATACTTCTCAGAATGTATTTGACCTCGAAACACAATGTCGTGAAACTCAAAAGGATTGTCTCACAGAGAAGTCCTTTCGATTTCATTTCCTTAACCCTTTACCACTTGCAAACGCATGTTGAAGCAATAGCAGCAGACGACGTTTGAAAACATTGTGGCCAAAGGTGAAAATGCTCATTATGAGCAATTTTCTCCTCTGGCCACATTGTATTTAACAATTAAGCTATCTTGTATGGACATTTTTCTGGTTTTTGTCACACTGTTTTCAAAATCGTCTGCTGCAGATTTATTGTATGTGGGAAAGGGGTTAAACAAACAGGCCTGAAGAAGATAAAGGTCCGACCGCAAAGGTAGAAGCCCATTCACAGATAAATTCACATTTATTAACATTAGAATCTACCTTTTACTCAAATATGTACACACAATGTAATACAGATTACAATTTCTATCTTAAGTTTAAATGCGAATTTCGCGCCCGGAACCGTTATGTGCTACACATATCGAATTCAAGTTCCTCATTCCTGTCCGTAAATAAACAGACCTGAAGGGGAATTCGGTCCGACAGTAAAAGTAAAATCGCCATTCGGAGAGCTTACTATTCGCATTTAAAACCATTAAAATATTAAGACTTTAACCGAAAGCTATACCCCAAAACGTGATATTTTTCCAGATTTATATTTTTGCCAAAATGCGAATATTCCGCCCGAAACTATTGTCTGCCAGATTAACGCGCTATCATTTCATAGTCAGACTTTCACTCAAGTCGGACATTGCCATCATGGGATGTGAAGGCCTGGACAATCAAACTTAAAGGGACTGAATCCCATATGAGAAGAAAGCGGGAAAAAAAAGAAAATTGTTAAAAAATTGCTATTACCTTGATGTTTTTGCATGTAAGGCATTGAGATTTGCTGACTGATGTACTACAATATATGCACACTATTAATATTGGGGAGATTTTTCGTTATTTTGCATTGTAAAATCTACTGGGTTAGTAACCCAGTAAATCTAAAAATATCGCTGTATATTTATCACGTTATCACTACAACCGAATTGACAATCTCCTTCCCAGAGTTGTTGTTCCTTACACTCACGCATACATGAATGTAATGAGTCGATAGTGTTAGAGAATGCCGAATTGAATCCACAAATTCAGATGAGCAAGAGGAAATTCCACGGTATTTTTAAACGGGAAAACACGGAGCGGACGTTTTTTTAACTGCTTATTTCCTATGAAATAATGAAAAACAAGACTTGTACGACCTTCTACAACATTCCGTTACATATATATAGACGTATTTTAGATTAATTAAAATAAGTATAAAATATAACGATTTTGGACCATTATGGTGTTCAGTCCCTTTAATGTAAGAGCCGTGCTCCTGGAAACCAACCTTAACGTCTATATATGAAACATGTGGTAAAACATCTGCCTGCGTGTTTATGCAAAGGAACCAAATCGAGGGATTGGCGTGAAACGGTTGCAACTAAAAACCTATTTAGAAAACCCTGGTTTTAATAGGGGGCAATTTTGACCTCTTTGTAAAGATATGCAAATTTAGGTGCTGTTGCTCACGAGCAATGGCACCTAAATTTTCATTGTTTACCAACAAAAACATGATTTAACGCCTATTATAAAACCTATTTAGAAAACCCTAGTTTAGGGGCAATTTTGACCCTTTTGTAAAGAAATGCAAATTTAACTGCCGTTGTGCACGAGCAATGGCACCTAAATTTCCATTGTTTACCAACAAATAAATAATTTAACGCTTTTAGAGACTTTATGGCGAGGTGATTAACCTTGAAAAAATATATCAATTTTAGTTACAGCCGATTCACGCCAAGCCCTCGAAAGGGATACTATGTAACGGCATTGTTTTGAAACCTTCTCTGACACTTATTAGCAAACACTATTGAGACAGATCAGACTGTGAGGGTGCCTTGACTGATTTGGATCTACAATGTCTGCAAATGCCTTACTGTTCGGATATTTCGTAGTGCGCCTTTAGGCTCTTCACGCCATCTGCTATTCATTTATTCGATCTTTCTCGTCTTAAACAGGACCTTGTACACACATACATGTTTGCTCGCGTTCGTTCAGGGTGCAGGCCTTCTCGTGAGAAAATCAACATTGTGGACTCTGCGTAAAGTATCGACCCGGATCAGCCTAAGCATGCCACACAGGCCTTACCCGGAGAGACACTTTTCGCCTCCTGTTGATTTTCTGTTTCAGGAATAACTACTCTATACATCTATCCCCGTAAGACGGAATGTGTCGGCCGGATCAGTCTGCGCGGACAGCGCAGGCTGATCCGGTCGATACATTACGCAGATGGTTATCGCCGCAGCTGCATTTTAGGGCATTTTGAGACAAAATGTGTAGGCACGTGCCTACAGTGCATAGAGGGAGCTACGTCCCTGTCGTTATCGCCATTTTCTTTGATTGACATGTCGACACAAACAGTTTAATGTTTCCTTAACTTAACCCTTTCCCACATACAACACATCTGCTACAGGCGAATTCGAAAATATTATTGGCAAAGCTATTCATAAATGAGAGTTTGGTTATTAACTAGAGTTTAAAACATTGTTACAAAATTTCTGAATCGTTCGCGTTTGTTATCGCCATTTTCTTTGATTGACATGTCGACATAAGCATTGCAATGATCCCTTAACTTAACCCTTTCCCACATACAACACATCTGCTACAGGCGAATTCGAAAATATAATTGGCAAAACTTTCCATAAATGAGAGTTTGGTTATTACGTAGAGTTTAAAACTTTGTTACAAAATTCAGAAACTTCTCATCTTGAATAAATGTTTGGCAATAACACTTTCGAAAGTCGTGTTTTACAGAGACGACAGAAAGTGTCTCCATTTTGGAAATGGTTTATTATTCAGTATCTTCTCCAAGCATAATAGCATTTAATTAACAAAATTATACTTAAATATCTTAATTACGACATTTGTGATAAGCTTAATTAATGTTGAAATCGAAAAACGTCTTTATTGAAAGTTAAAATCATGCACAAACATTAGCAACGAAAATGACGCAAGACCAATTTTCAAATGTTATATTCGTAAACGTATTCTTCGGTTTATTGCGGTGATTATTTTATCAAATGTTTAGTATTGTCTCTAAACATAATATGACTAAGATATCTTGACATTTATGATTAGTTTAATTAATGTTGTAATCGAAAAACGTCTTTATTGAAAGTCGAAATCAGGGGCAAACATTAGCAACGAAAATGACGCAAGACCAATTTTCAAATTTTATATTCGTAAACGAACACTTCGGTTAACCGCGGTGAGTATTTTATCAAATGTTGGTTCGCTTTTGTTTACTCACATAAGTCGAAATACTGTCAACATTCGTGTCATTCGGGCAACCGCAACACATTAATTTCCCATTTGACGCCATATTGTAAAACTTCAGGCCTAAATTGTTTTAACCCTTTCCCACATACAGACGCTTGTTGACACCTCTGCATTAGACGACTTTTTAAAATATTGAAAACGTTGTGACAAGAGGAGACATTGCTCATCGTGAACAAGTTCTCCTTTAACACAATATTTTCAACCATATTCAATAACTATACCGTTATATATAATAATATTTCATACTTCAGGCGTAAATTGTTTTCACCCTTTGCGACATATACACGCTTTTTGATACTGCAGCAGACGACTTTTGAAAACATTGTGACAAAATGAGAAATTGCTCATCATGAGCAATTTCTCCTTTTTCCACAATATTTTTAATCAATCATATTTAATAATTATACCGTAATATATAGAGATTTGTCACATTTCTACCTAGATATGTTCATATTGGTCTGCTGCAGATTGTGTTTGTATGTGGGAAAGGGGTAGCGGTAAAGATTATCCGAGTCTTCATAAATAGAGACACGCCACAGGAAAACCGGCCTTCGATGTTATGTTGTCATTCATCACTGTATAAATGCATGTAATATGTATGCCTTGACAGTGTTAACCTGATCCTGCTGTTTGTGAAAGGTGTTTCAGGAAAACCAACCTTAACGCTTTCCCTCATTCGACAATTCCTGCAGCAGACGACTTTGAACATATTTTGTCAAAAATTAGAAAATCTCTATAATTGAATGGATTACATATGACTAAAAGTGGAAAACATTGTGGCAAACGGAGAAATTGCTCGTTTTGAGCAATTTCATCTTTTGTCACCATGTTTTCAAAAAGCCGTCTGCTGCAGATGCGTCAGAAAGCGTCTATATGAGGGAAAGGGTTAACGTAATTACTACACACGGGCTTGTAAAAGAACCTGCCATAGCGTTTTAGATATATTGATAGATATTCTTTATTTTGTAACGTAAACTTTACTTAGTTTCTAGTTACATGCAAACACGTATATACATATTTTAACAAAGTCATGGATGAATTATAAGTATTAATTCGATACAACACATACATATACGAGGATGAACAAAACATAGATATTTACATATAAAAGTAATCTATATACTTAATCATTTTTTCTTTTTTGGAAAAAGCAATGTCAAAATTTTCATTCATGGTTGTAATGTCAGATTTATTTCTATGTGTGAATGTCAAACGTAGAGTAGATGCCTCTCGGATATATTTAGCCAAATTTATCAATGTTTTCTTGCTATCACTTTTATAAAGGACATTACTTTACGCCTATACTATTTCTAAGTCGTCTTCTGCAGATTTGTTATATGCGGGATAGGTTCAATCATGGTGGAAGAACTACCGGATTGCCTTTATAAACATCATTTCATGATCTCGGTCTTAGCTGGCCGCAAAGTCCTGAAGGTAAGTTTTTGTGTGGCGCTGCTCGGCTATGGGGGCGTTGTAATATACCCCCACTTCAGACCCGCACGGATCATCAAGTATTCCCGTCATTGTTTTGAGATCTGTTTGATAAATACATTACTTCAAAATGGCACCTGATTCTTCCATTTTTTTCTAGTTGTTGCATAATGTTTATAGCGATTCTTATGCATTGTAATTGTACCAGGGTGACATTTCATTTCCGCCAAGTACTCAACCAGACAAAGAGTACAGTATTTAAACCATTCCCCAAAACAGACAACTTTTTAAGCAAAACTAATTTTTGAAATACCGTGTAAGGTAGGACATGTTAAAAGTGAGATACTTCTCATTTTTCGACATTGTTTCGACTATTGAATCAAAAGATAATCATACTTAAGATATCATATTTTCCGCCTATATATTTCAAAATAAGTTAATTCTATATGTAAGCCATTAGGTAAATAGTTGGAATATGTGGGATTAATAGAAATGGGCGGCGCATTGCGAAAAACCAACCGTAAGCCATTTTCGGTACGTGTAGATGAAGATAAGGCATCGCATCCGCGCCGTCTGATCAGACCATGCTCTGTTCGCTTATAATTCATTGAAAGTGTCAATAGACTATAGGAAAGCAATATCCATGTTAATTTTTAGCATGGATTTATATGTAGGTCTTTCCCCACATGTATTAACATTACGTTAAGGTTGGTTTTCATAGAGAACGACACATATGAGCCTTTCCGCGAGAAAACCAACATAGGCTGATCAGGGCCGACACATTCCATCTCAGGTGGATAAAGGTATAGAGTAATGTGTCCTGAAACAGAAAATCCACAGGAGGCTAAACGTATCTGACCGGGTTAGCCTGCGCGGCTTACTTAGACTGACACGGGGCGATACTTTAGGCAGAGTTCACAATGTTGGTTATTTCGTTATTCGGCTCAAATCCGCCGTGGTCAATATGTTTTAGCGTTGGATATGACATAGGGTGCTCTGCATTCGATCCCTGCTTGCGAAGGTCATTGTGGAGTGTCTGTATGGACCATCTCAATAAATGAATCTAGTATTATGAAAAAGAATTTCATTTTCGCCATGATGTTTTCAAAAGTCGTGTAATGCAGATACGTCAACATCCGTCTTCATGTGGTAACTGGGTAGTTACCATGGACATGTTCATTTGTATGTTGTTTTATGCCACCTTCAACATGTTTATATCATAGCGCTTCCTGGGTTAGTCTGGTTCCCGTCGTAGTAATAATTTCATTTTATTACATAGTATTAAGGGGAAGGAACTCCAGATTATTCCTGGGTAAGTTACAAATGAACCGTCCAGCGAGAAAACCAACATATGTGGACTCTGCGTAAAGTATCGACCCGGATCAGCCTAAGCATGCCGCGCAGGCTTACCCGGATAAACACTTTTCGCCTTCTGTGACTTTTCTGTTTCAGGAATAACTTCTCTATACATCTATTCCCCTAAGACGGAATGTGTCGGCCGGATCAGTCTGCGCGGACAGCGCAGGCTGATCTGGTCGATACATTACGCAGATGTCTATCGCCGCAGCTGCATCGTGGACTCTGCGTAAAGTATCGACCCGGATCAGCCTAAGCATGCCGCGCAGGCCTACCCTGACAAACACTTTTCGCCTCCTGTGGATTTTCTGTTTCAGGAATCATTACTCCAAACCTCCATCCCCCTGAGACGGAATGTGTTGGCCCGGATCAGTCTGCGCGGACAGCACAGGCTAATCTGAGTCGATACATTACGCAGAGGCCATAATGTTGGTTTTCACGCGGGACGGCTTAAATACGTCTGGTCCATTTATCCTGACACCAGTGAGTGGCAATCGTAACTCAGACCGCAAAGAAGGGAAAGCCATTCCTACATTTTCTTTAACCCTTTCCTTCATATAGACGCTTCCTGACGCCCCTGCAGCAGACGGCTTTTTGAAAACATAGTGACAAAAGAAGAAATTGCTCAAAATGAGCAATTTCTTCTTTTGCCAAAATGTTTTCCTCTTTTAGTCATAGGTTATCCATTTAATTATAGAGATTTTCTATTTTTTGACAAAATATGTTCAAAGTCGTCTGCTGCAGATTTGTCATATAAGGGAAAGGGTTAAGTATTATGTATGACCCAACCGGCGGTCCAAACCGCGACTTCCCGCATCCGAGACGGACGCTCTACCTCTTCACCACCGAGGCGGTATCCCAGGTATCATAGATACGTTTCTTGATGACGTACACGGGAAAACGGTTGAAAACGGCGTAAAATTCCATTGAATAAACCCGGTTGGTAACAACTGTAGATAAAAAAGGAAATGTTCTGTCAATTCTGAGTGACACAAGACAGGCCAAACAAGCAAACTTTGAGTAAGCAAGTGGATTAACAGGCAGCCAAACAAAGCAAATGATGTGTTTGATTGTGGATTAGGTCCACATCGCGGTTACGATTATTTATCGATACCCTAATACGGTAATATAACTTTATAGAGCCCCTAATCGATGTCTTGCCCATCCCCCCTTAACCCTTTCCCACATACAATAAATGAGCAGGAGATAACATTAATGAACATCTACGTTAAAATATGGAAATATAAAAAAAAAAAATTGTTATGATTATAGAACAGAAATTTTAAACAGAACAGAAATTTAATTTTCAACTTAAGCATATACAGCTCATGGTTGATATTCACAAATATACATACAGAAATGGTTAAGACAATGAAATAGTTGAGAAATAGTACTTAAATAAGTTTAAATTAAAAAAGTTTAAATAAGTTTAAAATCAAGTTTATATGCATATGTATAAATACACATATATACACAAGCAATTGTATATATATATATATACATATACCCATACACATACTTACATATATATATATATATTAATTTCAATCTGAAATTAATTATATCAAGAAAGAAAGTGGGACTGTTAACGCCCGTCTAATAAGGATACTTTTTATTTTCAAATAGAGAGTTTTCGCATCTCAAAAGCCTTGAGGCAAAATGACGCCAGATTACATAAATATTTTTTTCTTTCTGTGTTTAAGAGTTCTATGAACTTGTACATACTTGGACGTTGTGCGTAATAGCGCGGTATGAATTGTTTTCTTAATGTTTCATAGAACGGACAAACTAATACAAATAGTTGAAATCATTGTGTTACAATGATTTTAAAAGTAGTTCGCTGCAATAGCGTCAACATATCGCAAAGGGTTAAACACTAACCCTTTAAATAGAGGTGTGTCTAAGAATTGCATATTTAGTAAATGTCTTGGAAAATGTGTTGTAGAAATATTGCATGTTAGCGCGATGGCATCAACAGTGTCTACCAAAACAGCGTCATTTCAAAAAGTCGAAACATGTCGTACGAGTAATCAAATAAAGATATCATAGAAGTCGGAAATTAACGTCGTTTCTAACGTATTTATCCGTTGTTTCAAGGCTGCCAGTCATAGGCGTTGCCGACTGAGCAATTGAGACGCAACTAGTATAAATAAATAAATAATTCGCTGTGCACCAAGAAACCCGATTGACCACGGTATCGACCGTATTGTATAATATACTATGTACGCCGATTATTTCGACGTTTGTCACAAGCTACCTTATGTTCGTCTTCCAATCTAAATCATTTATGCCGTCCCGCGAGAAAACCAACATTATGGCCTCTGCGTTATATATCGACCCAGATTAGCCTGCGCAGTCCGCGCAGACTGATCCGGGCCGACACATTCCGTCTCAGGGGGTAGAGGTATAGAGTAATGATTCCTGAAACAGAAAATCCACAGGAGGCGAAAAGTGTCTGTCCGGGTTAGCTTGCGCGGCATTGCTTAGGCTAATCCAGGTCGATTCTTTACGCAGAGTTCCACAATGTTGGTTTTCTCGCGAGACATCTCATTGATGAGAGTTCAATCGATAAAGTAGCCTATGTGGATGGTAAGAGTAAGCAGGCTTTGTGGATCAAAGTGCTAACGGTAGTGTTTACTTGTTAAATGGTTTCGGATTACACGAAGATAACACTTGCTGATTGGGTGTCAATTGACAGACTACGGAACAGGTAACGTTTATTTACACACCATTTCCCACAGAGCTGACATGAAAGTCTTAGAATGAACCTTTTACGACTAAACCCTCTCCCACCTACAACAAATCTGCAACAGACGACTTTGAAAACGTCTAGGAAAAAAACAAAAGAAAATCACTTTAAATGAAAGAACAATAATTGAATAGAGTTGAAAACATGGTGACAAAAGGAGAAATTGCTCGTTTTGAGCAATTTCTTCTTTTGCCGCCATGTTTTCAAAAAGGTGTCTGCTGCAGAGACGTCAGAAAGCGTCTATATGAGGGAATGAGTTAAGACAGCTGGTGCTCGTATTTTTCCTGAAATTGCTTTTCTTTTCAAATTGTCCGGCAAAAGGTTATGATGCATAAGGTACAAGATAATAACCTTGTGTGAACAGTCAGACTTGCAAACAATTTTTTTTTTAAATGCTTGTATTTATCGACGTTCTCGAAGTTATACCTGTTTCCGATTTCATCTTACATCAAGAAACTTGCCTGTAGAAACGATGTGTGCTAGCATAAGAGTTCTCTTATCATTATCAGGTGTTGACTAGAACAAAAGACATAAATACACGTCAATTGCATGCTCATTTAAATTTGAAAGAGTGGTGATCTCCTGCGAAAACTAACCTTAAACCTTTCCCACATACAGCAAATGTGCATCAGACAACTTTGATACCATAAAGGCAAACTTATTGCAAATCGCTATAAATGAAAGTTAAATTATTTAAAAGATTTGAAAACATGGTGGCAATTGGAGAAATTGCTCGTTTTGAGCAATTTCTCCTTTTGGCACCATGTTTTCAAAAGTCGTCTGCTACAGATTCGTCAGAAAGCGTCTATAGGTGGGAAAGGTTTAAGCGTTATCATTGCACGTCTAAACAATACTCTGATTGAACATCGATGTTATAGGATATAATTGGATGTCACATATATGTTTCTAGAAATAGTCTTTGACTTTTTGGCAAACATGGCGTAGTTGCGCGGATGTACTGGTCGCAAACTCCATACGGTTGTGTATTGCAGGCTGCCGCTGAAACATGTAACGTAGATGCTCCTGTGAATTCATGCCCGCCGCGAATTAAACTTTTGCAATGACAGAGATGCAGTCATATATGAACAGGTTAACAACATAACGATTTCGACAGCTTCTCCATTACATCACGGCGTTTCCTGTGTAAGTTACCAGTACTACTGGTCCATTTATCCTGACACCACCCAGTCAGTCATAATGCTAACCCCGCAACCCTGAGCGCAAAGGAGGGCAGCCATTAGTACCATTTTTAAAGTATTTGGTATATGTATGACCCGACCGGGGTTCGAACTAGTGACCTCCCGCACCGAGGCGGACGCTGTACCACTACACCACCGAGGCGGTTAACAGATTAACATAGTACATGTATATGTATGTAAAATGACAAGTTAATGTTTGCATTTCCCACATTTTAAAATGTATAGTGCATAATGTAGTATGTGTAGGCAACAATAATTCAAAGTGTAAACACATTAAAGATGGAAAACACTGGCAATGCTATATTTAAACCTAGTACACGATCAAATCCAATAAACCCTGGTATCAAATCTAGCTAAGTCACTCGAAAACCGACAATATGACATTTTGAAATGAATGACACATGTTTATCCATATTACTTAAGTATTAATTTGTGATTGGTCATACCCATTGTCAAAGGGCTTTCCTGTTGCATGTACGACTCAGGCGATCAGGAAATAACCTGGATAGACTGTACGTACGGAAGCCAAGGCTAATATGGAACCTTGATGATCGCATCTTGCCGAAGGTAAGTCTTCGTATGTCGAAGTCCAGGTAGTATTTAAACAGCCACTACGCGGGGATGGCATCATGAATGTTTATATCACCATGATAGAGTTCAGTTAAACATGCCAATCATCATAAAAGCGTGGGGCCCCCGCTAAACGTGATCGACTTTCGTCACTTTCAATCATCTTTAAGAAGTTTTATTTGTGAAAACTGTTCTTTTTCTTTTAAATTACTGTATATCAAGATCAACTTGTACTTGTGTTGTGCCTTCTTTTGACCATTTCATTTCCTTTTCTTGATTTATCAAGCCAAGCAACCCTTAGGATTATGCTTTTATACTTGAAAATGTGAATCAGATGTTCATATTTGGCAGGACAACGGTTAGCCATTCACGCTTTCCTTCATACTGACGATGGAAAGCGCTTTCCGATTTTTTTTTAAAGTTGAAATTGTATATATATAGTTCACGACTCTTTCAATAATTGATTCAGTTGTATCACAACGTTTCTTGGGTAAATAGCTTATTTTAACATTTATCATGACAACGATGCATCAATCGTAAAGTTATCCCAGCAACCCTAGACGCCAAGGAGGCAAGTTAACTCGACGCATTTTGATGCAATAGCAGCAGGCGACTTTTGAAAACACTGTTGCCAACTTTATTAAACAATTAAGCTATCTTTTATGAAGATTTTTTAGGTTTTTGCCACCATGTTTTCAAAGTCGTCTGCTGAATATTTGCTGTATGTGGGAAAGAGTTAAATGACTACACTTTTAAAGTTTATGATTTTACAGGGGATCGAGCTCTCATCTCTGGCTTTCGGGGCGAATGATCTAACCTCTCCACCATGAAAAGACGGTTTATGCACTTTATGAAGCAGAAGACTTGTAAAAACTTTGTTCCAGTCAGTCACCTAAGCTAACATAATGAAACCTTTGTAAACATGCTCGTTTACAAATATTTGATATTTATACCCGACTGTACATTTTGTATTACAAATACTTCACGGTTTTTCGAAATAAAATTTGCAACTTAGCTCATCGGTGGTTTTGACAAGGTGGAACTAAATGTACTGGTGCAAGTAACACATGGGTAGGAGATGACATAATGTGTTGTTGACCTAATGCAGAGTTCTATAAGATTGTTGACCTAGGCAGTTTATTGTTTGGTGTTTTACGCCGCTTTCAACAATGTTTTAGTTATATTATCGTTTTACAGGTAGAACACCCTATATCATTGAACAGAGTTACCTCTAAGCTTTGAAACAATCCAAAGAAAATGAAGGTGGGGGGTCATGTACTACACAAGAAAACATTCACCCGGCGAAAATTGTTACCATCATTCGAACACAATCTCGGGCTAGGCAAAAACTGGTTTTTCACATGCTTTCCCTTTCTCGTAAGGTCAAACTACCATAAATGATCAAATCAATGATAGTAATCCTATACATATTTACACTGAATTTAAACTTCTTTTCTATATTCAATGCATTTTGGTGAATATAAATACTCATTTTCTACGCAAACAAAGGTTTGTGCATGGTATATATGCATGGCCGAGGGCGTACTTTGACCTTGAAAGTTGTCAAAAAAACCTGTTGAAAACGGCTTTAATCACCGATGAATCGTTCTCCTCCTTTTTTTTATACTTGCACAAAGTAAAAGGATCGTATATTTAAGATATCATAGGGTGTATACCTCGTGGAATTAATTATATGCAAACTATAAACAAGCGAAAACAAAATTCATCAACCAACAGAAATATGCATTTCAACATTACAGTAAATGACTTTCTGTTATAGTTGAATCTACATCCTGTTGGACGAAGACGGTGATAAATTAAAGTATTCAAATTGTTCAAGAGTTAGAAAGAACTAAGAATAGATTTAAATAGAAATTTGAATCGTGAAACACTGATTTGGCACAATTTATTTAAATTTTTCATCTTTGTATATTAAGTTGATCTATATATATTTGTCTATTCAGAGATCCAAATATATATTAGCCGTTCCGAGAGAAACCAACATTATGGACTATGCGTAAAGTATCGATGCATATCAGCCTGTCCAGTCCGCGCCGGCTAATCCGGGCTGACACATGATTGCTTCTCAGTGGGATAAAGTTATAGAGTAATGATTCCTTAAACAATAACATACAGGGGGCGAAAAGAGTCTGTCCGGGTTAGCCTGCGCGAGATGCATAGGCTGATCCGGGTCGATACTTTACGCTGAGTCCACAATGTTAGTATTCTCGTGGAACGGTTCATTTTTTTTTTTTTGTTAACAATTACAAAAAAGAGGGTTGTCCTATTGTCTGTTATGTATATAAATGTCATCTTGTTTCATCCTTTGTATTCTAATGTTTGATGCACCTCATGTTTCTTGCTCTTTCTGTGTACAAACTGGGAGTAATACAGACATTGAAACATTGAAATCTAGTTGAAGAAATGACTACCCTTTTGAAAATATTTACGCCGCTATCGAGTTTTCTAAACATTCCTACATACACTCGAAGAAAAAGATGAAACAGATTTCGCTAGGGAACGATACTACCGACGACTCTCTTATAAACCCTTTCCCACATACAACAAATCCGTAGCCGACGACTTTGAAAACATTTTTAGTCAATAATATGGTTAACACACGCTATAACTGAAAGAACAATTATTGCATAAAGTTTGAAAAATATGTGGCAAAAGGAGAAATTGCTCATTGACTAATTCCCTTATAGACAATATTTTGAGTCGTCAACTTTGGAAACATATCGAGGGCTTGGCGTGAAACGGTTGTAACTCAAAACCTATTTTGAAAACCCTGGATTAGGGGCAATTTTGACCCTTTTGTGAACAATGCAAATTTAGGTGCCATTGCTCAGAATGAGCAATGGCACCTAAATTTACATTGTTTACCAAGAAAAATGATTTAACGCTTATAAAGACTTTATGACGAGGTGATTAACCTTGGTAAAAAAATACCAATTTTATTAACAACCGTTTCACACCAAGCCCTCGATATGAGAACAAAGTATAATGTTACAATTACAACTCTGAAAGTAAAATTTCGAATCATATTTGAAAATAATATTGATCATTCTCTCCTTTCCCCGCAATGCTTTCAAACGTCGTTTGCTGCAACGTCGTTCAAATAACGTCTGTATCAGGTAAATAGGTTAAAGTAGTCCGCATGTAAGGCTGGGGGGGGGGGGGGGGGGGGGGGGGGGGGGAATATTGAACAGCGACGTATGGGGTTAATAGAAAACGCCTGTGTTTGCAGGCATCTAAATCAACAACATTTTCGCTTAAAAGAACCCTAACATTAATCATGTCAAAGGCAGCGTTAGCAAATTGACTAATCACAACGTACATATTGAGTCCCCGCGCCTCTATGGAAAGCTACTGTCATTCAGAATGCTCAATGACCGATGGTAGGACCGCAGCATTCATCCGCGTCTCTCAAAAAGTAATCCGTCGCGTACAAAAATAAACAGCCCGAAAAGTCTGGTGATACTATACACCAGTGCAAATCTATCCAGGCCTATGATTACACACTGAAAATATAAAAACAAGTTTTAGATCGAGTTTACAACAGAAAAGACATAAGCATTTACGCTTATGAATTGCGCCAATGCAATATATGATGTAGGAATACTATAGAGAAGGTCTGGACTAAAAGGCGAGTTTTTTTTACGTGACATGGATCGAATATTAATAAAGTAAGTTTTGTGAAATGTTGTTCGCGATATGTCGTCGGCGCCATCGAATTTCACGGTTGGTACTTAAACTAACGCGCTCATCTTCAGAGAGATTAAAATTTGGGGTGGAAGAAGGATTAAAACCTTTTTTTTTTTTATTCGCGTTTTCCTTTCTCTTTCATTATTTGCGTATTTTGTGGAAGATACAGTTGTGCTCTCTTATAAACTTGCAAACATTCTGCCTCTGTTTTTATAATGTTGCTTGCGTTAGGGTGATATAAACGTACTTGTAATCATATCTTTTTTTTTATTTTTCCATTTCAAGGGACAATGATTAACTGTTACAAATGTGCAGCGGCATTTTTAAGTTAGAGATTATTTTAGAAGGTTGCATTCCATCCCATATGGAGTTGTAGAAGTCATTATCTTCTGATTATCTTCTTTTTTCAGATATATATTTTCCTAAAACGGAATGATGCCTTAAACTCATTACTATTATATCGATAATAAAGCAAGCCTCTGACACACATTATGTTATCGATCTTGGAGTCTGATTTATAGACAAACACGTCCATCCAATTTGAGGAGGCTGAGATTATGTCGCTTGTACGCATGCGTGAAAATATTGTAACAGATGCACCTACGTCAATCGGAACACCTCGACTATTATCCTAATAGAAGTATGACGGAATTAGTCGAGGATGTCCGATTGGCACCTACGTCTGAACGATCTTATTGGTAGTAATGTTCAATTTTACCAGGGACGTAGATCTACGTCCCTTATTTGACCAATAAGGGAGTACCAAAATAAGGCAGATAAACATTTATCAGTGAAAAAAGCCAACGAACAACGGATACTTGAAAATTAACATACATTACAAAAGTCGGCCAAGGAAATCCAACCTTACACCATAAGAGATCACAGTAGACTTTGATCAGCCTGTGCTAACGCGAAGACTAATTCTAATCTGCACTGTTTGTCAATTAATCATTGAAGCATTCAAGAGCACTGCTCGATTGTAAAAGTCACAATGCGCCGCCTTAAACAGCCAT
The DNA here is from genome assembly GCA_031761405.1 of Serripes groenlandicus. Classification (NCBI taxonomy): domain Eukaryota; kingdom Metazoa; phylum Mollusca; class Bivalvia; order Cardiida; family Cardiidae; genus Serripes; species Serripes groenlandicus. The sequence continues at coordinate 21,999,296 of JASEVX010000010.1, forward strand.
ACTCTATTGCATGGAGCACAGAATCTATTCAAATTCACATTTCTCTAATATTGAAATAAAACAGAGATTCAAACAATCTTGCTATTATTTCGTTACCCGAAAGTCACAATTCACCGTCTTAAACAGGCATAATATATTGCATTGGAGCACAGAATCTATTCAAATTCACCTTTTTCTCTGAAATTAAAATAAAACAGAGATGCATACAGCCTCGCTATTATTTCGTTACCCGAGTTCAACGTCTGGAAAGCCAGCACTGTATATTTGAAGTATTGATGATGGATGGCAAATTATTTATGTTTGACATAATTTGTATTAAAAAGGGGTGAAAACGTAAACACGCGGAGGGATATGTTTCAACCGGTCATGGGGGAAATGACGAAAATCAATTATCAACTCGTTTAAAAGGTACAGACTCGATTTCAATTTCACTTGATCTTATTTCTTCTTCAACAATTATTGACGCGAGAAATACAGTCATGTTTACCGCTTGTTGACAGTAAACATGGATGATGACATCATTAACCCTTTCCCTCACATAGACGCTTTCTGACGCCTCTGCAGCAGACGGATTTTTGAAAACATAGTGACAAAAGAAGAAATTGCTCAAATCGAGCAATTTCTCCTTTTGCCACAACGTTTTCCACTTTTAGTCACAGGTTATCCATTCAATTATAGGTGATTTTCTATTTTTTTACCAGATATGTTCAAAGTCGTCTGCTGTAAAATTGTCGTATGAGGGGAAAGGGTTAACTGTTGCATATAAGGAGGAGTAGCCATTAATTCCGACCAGTTCTCAATTTAGAAATCGCATTTGCCTGGAATTAATTAATCATATATGTTTTGTTACCGGATGGTAGTATACAGTCCAACCTGTGATAAAGACTACCCTTGTATAGCAAATCCTTGTCTATAACAACCAGACTTTTATTTTCCCAAATTGCTAATTTTTCTACATAAATGATCATGCAATTTAAGACCACCTGTGATCAAAGACCATATTGTTCTCTTCCCATGGGTGGTCCGAGGCTTTAAACACAGGTTGACCTGTACAACGTTTCTGTATATGAGACGTCCCACGAGAAAACCAACAGTATGGCCTCCGCGTAATGTTTCGACCCAGATCAGCCTGCACAATCCGCGCAGACGAATCCGGGCCGACACAATCCGCGCAGACGAATCCGGGCCGACACAATCCGCGCAGACGAATCCGGGCCGACACATTTCCGTCCCAGGGGGATAGAGGTATAGAGTAATGATTCCTGAAACAGAAAATCCACAGGAGGCGAAAAGTGTCTGTCAAAGGTAAGTCTGCGCGGCATGCTTAGGCTAATCCGGGTCTATACTTTACGCAATGTTGGTTTTCTCACGGGACGACTCATATTACAAACAAAAAGAACCCTTGGAAAAAGCCACTAAAGCGCATTTGCATCGATCAAGATCGGCCATGGAATACACGTCTCAGGCTTGTTTGACTTAACAGTGCAGATCCATTTTAAATCAGATTGCGCGAATTAGAACAGAAAGAACAGAACAGTATCTTTATTTCGCTGAGGTACAGATATTCTATAGCATGAGGAATAACAATAGATAGATACATACGTTGTCAATGTATAATTTCAGTCACGTCACGTAAACAAGTGTTTATAACCCAGATATGGACAGAACAAAAATAATTTTTAATTTATTAGGCCTACATTTTTAGAAGGACAGAAAGCAATACTTTAGCCGTCCCGCGAAAAAAAACAACCATTGTGGACTATGCGTAAAGTATCGATCCGGATCAGCCCAAGCATGCCATGCAGGCTTACCCGGATAGACACTTTTCGCCTTCTGTGGATTTTCTGTTTCAGGAATAAATACTACTATATATATATCCACTTGAGACGGAATGTGTCGGCCCGGATCAGTCTGCGCGGACTGCGCAGGCTGATCTTGGTCGATACATTACGCAGAGGCCATTATGTTAGTTTTCTCGCAAGACGGCTCATACGATTGCTCGCCAGATGTACATACAACAGAAGAGCATTCCGCAATTGGATTATTTTCTTTTCTAGGAGATACATACGGTGGCACAGATGTGACATGTGTACGTTTTTATTTATCTCGTGCGCACGACATACTAATTCGTGCGCACGACATAGTATCTCGTGCGCACGACTTAGTATGTTGTGCGCACGAGATAAATAAAAACATACACATGTCACCTCTGTGCCACCGTAGATTCATCTACATCAGTGTCAGACTATACACTTTATAGTTCGATACATCAAAGTCAATAAACGATTGGGTCCTTTCAATTGAATTGATTCAAAAATTAAAATAAACATATAATACTAATCGCTCTGTACTCTAGATTAGCTTTCTTTCTTAGATGTATGTTGTTCATATCAATTATTTAAAATTTTAACCAATTTAATTCCGATTCGAATGAAAGATCTATATCCTATTAGTTTAGAAAATTGTTCTTGTATTCAGACTGGATCACGTGTAGCTTTCCACCCTCATACAATCGGCCTTAGACGCCTTTGAATATGACGGCTTTTTGTAATAGCGTGAACAAATTGATAAAGCGCCTAAATAGACCAATTTCTCCTGTTCCTTTCCTGCATGCATTTGTTTTTGCGACATAATTGAACCTTCATTAAGTAATGCAATATAGTGTATGTTTTACCTTTGGTGTTATCAATGCGATCGAATGATGAACATTTTAATCATCAGACAATACTTTTAAAGCTTTGTCAGCATTAACTTTTTCTAAGCAACCAGTATCAATCATTTAAACGTTTCTATATTCAGAACAGATCTTGATAAGCAGAGTTTAAACCACAAGTAATTTATTCTGTATTCTTCATGACTGTATTTTATTTGTTTGTATAGGGTGTTATGCCGCGTTCAACAATGTTTCAGTTGTATCACGGCGTTTCCATATTAAGTTACAGGTACTGCTGGTTCGTTTATCCTGACACCAGCGCGTCAGTTGTAAAGCTAATACATTAACCCTGACCGTCAAGTAGAGAAACCCATTACTATCATTTTAAAAGTATTTTGTATGACCCGACCGGTCATCAAACCTATAACCTCCCGCACTCGAGGCGGACGCTCTACCACTACATCAACGAGGCGTTCTGAAATGACTGTAAATTATGGACAATTGTATGCATGTTTTACAAATAATGAGAAGCCTGGCTTGCAGGGATCAAAAAGTGTATTTTGCGTCTCCGTTTGAAAGCGCCGAGCCCCGGTAGCTCAGTCGGTAGCGACGCGGGCTGTCAAGCCAGGGGTTCGTTTGGTAGCATAAAAGGGAGAATTGACCTGAAACAAGTAGTGTTGCTTATTTAATGTTTTGCCATGAGATTAACCCGAGCTTTCGCCTATAGCAAGAGTCAGTAACCTTCATTTATTAGTTAAAACCGTGTATGTCCACAACGATTCGAGTTCCCGTACTTTCCAAACTCATGAGCAACATGTTTCTAGTAGCTCCATTTAAATCTACAAAGCCCGTTATATTTCATAGTTTAATTTCAATAAAATATTCTTTTATCTATTTTCCATTGACATGCATGGCGGTTTGATACTGACACAGATTAATGTCACAAATGAAATCGGATGGTAAAATAACTGTCATACGCCTTCATTCTGCGACGGCCATGTGCATTTATCCTTCTCTTTATTGAAAGCTATTCAACCAAATTTCAATGGTAGAACAGTTATAAGTGTAATGCAAAATGTAAGACCTCACAAAATATATTGAATTAATATTAGTTAATATTCGAGTTTTGCACCGCTGGGAAGAAAAACAAAATTAGCAATAAACCTTTCCCGCATAAATACGCTTTTTGACGCCTCTGTAGCAAACGACTTTTAAATATATTGTGACAAAGGGAGAAATTGCTTATACTGAGCATTCTTTTTTTTACTTTTGCCACAATGTTTTCAATTCTATTCATTTATGACACTTCCATTGATTAATAGTATTATATACGCCCCTGAAACATAATGCGCGGCATGCTTAGGCTGATACGGTCGATACTTTACGCAGAGTCCACAATGTTGGTTTTCTCGCGGGACGGCTGCCTTGTGCTTACATGCATTCAAAGATGACTGCTGCATAGGTGTAGTCCGCACCGTTCCCAAGCGTTGTCTGTTTTTGGCCTGGTGCTTTAGCGTTAATACCGTTTAGTAATACCGTTTGTCTCGGAGTTGACAGCCTGCAAATTTTAGGGTGAGACTGCGCGAGAAAAATAGTTCAGCATGGATTCAACACATATTTGCATCAACGTGTATCATGTGTCACTAAATACGTTACATTAACGTTTTCTTCATACAGGTGACAGTGAAAGCTGTAAGCGCAGATGTCTTTAGAAAACATGATTGACAAACGAGAATTTGTTCAAAATGAGCCATGCTTTTTTGTTTATCTCGCACAAACTGTTCAACCTTGAACCTTATTTAATTAACTAAGACTTAATTACACAGATACTAATTACAATCCTCACCTCAAATTATACAAATTACATATTAACCTCTTAGCGCTGAATTCCTGCAAGTTTTGTCTTCAGACAAGAGTTCAGCAATAGTCTTGTACAGTCTTGCCCATAACAGGAATCTAGATCTAGCACGAATGTAGAACTACTCTACATTCCTGCTCATAATTATCAAGCGAACAATACAACTTAGAGATCAGACAGCACGAAAGTGCATGCGAATCTTGATCTATAACGTGTATAAAAATGATTCACAACGATTGTTTAATTCTTTCAGCGCCGAATTGTTTAAAGTAGACTCTTCCATGTTCAAAATCGGGTGTCTCCATTTCTCATGTTATAAACGTTTTGATAACTAAAAGGCAAACAATGCTGATTTCAGGTGACTCACCTGAATCTGTATTGTTTGCAAAAACCTCAATATTGCATTTGGCGCTAAAAAAAAAAGTTAAAGTCACGTATAGCAGGATAAGGGTTAAAAAAAAGCATAATTCAGACCGTTCTGGGAAACAGTTACTAGTTGACTGTTGTGATCAGTGTAGATCCAGATCAGCTTGTGCATCCATACCGTCCAATAACGATACACAACGCTCACGCATTACTCACAAAATCAGATTTACTTTAAGCAGATATACAGGCTGATCCGAAACTACAATCTTCAAAAACAAAAAAAAGACCAACGTGTACCCTTTTCCCATGCACCAGATCATATGAAGTGAACGCTTAAATGGTCATTTGTCAAGTACAAGGTGCTGGTTCAGGCTGGTTTATGACAAAGGACGTCAACCGTGTATCACAGCAGAGGGCAGCGTATCTTTTTCCGCCTGCGTGATTTACCCCGAGGGCCGTTCAACATCCGATACTTTTTTGTTGTCTTGCTTTTGATCTTCACTAGAATTCTGCAGGAAAAAAAAGGTTGTTTATAGAAATATTATTTATAGACTACGGATGTAATCAAAGCACCGAAGTGCTGACGGCCTAGGGACTGCAGGAATGCTGGAGAAGTAGGGAAAATGTGAACGGAAATAACAATTGCAGCTTATGTTTATGTATTTATTGTTAAGAAGTTGAAAGATCATATCAGAAATAGTAAATATTCTTACCAAATTTAAGAGTGTTAACAAGATTTCCCCTCAATTTGGCCAAGTGAACTAGTTTCTGACCAAATATGACCCATATTCGAACTTGACTTAGATATCATTAAGACATAAATGTTGATATCCATATCATTAAATGCAGACATAAGGCATATTCCTGTAAGCATCGTCTACGTCATTGATGATCTACACCTGGAGTGTATCGTCCGATGGCAGGTCTTCCCTTATAAAGTTCCGGCACGGAAAATCCGCCACTGCATATGTCACGCGCGACTTTTTTGTACTTTTCCGTTCCACTTAGTAAAAAAGTTAATACACTTTAATAGTTGTCCTCTCGGTGTATTAATTGCTAAAGCATTTGCTAAACTTACATTGGAGTACTCACGCCTTTTCACTGATGTTCCAATAACATTATACTGATTATTTGGGGGGGGGGGGGGAGATCTAAACCTTTTAAATGCAGTTTTGAACTATTTTTCTCGCGCAGTCTCACCCTAAAATGCGTTGTTTGGTGTTAACAGCAATGTGCAGGCTGCCAATTCCGAATAAATGGTTTTATTACTATGACCAGGCGCTAAAGCCCCTTGCCACAAACAGTAGAAAGTAACAATGTTTGCTTTGATTTCGTATGCACACCATCAGGGCATGCTTCAAGAGAAACAAAATTATCAGCACATTAATGTGTTTGCCGTCTGTAAATATCTAGTTATATTACAGAGACATATACATACACGTATAGATATATGAGCCGTTTTACGAGAAAACCAACGTTATGAACTCTGCGTAATATATCGACCCAGATCAGCCTGCGCACTCCGCGCAGACTGATCCGGGCCGACACATTCCTTCTCAGGGGGAAATAGATATTGAGTAATGATTATTGAACCAGAAAATCCAAAGGAGGCGAAACATGTCTGCCCGTATTAGCCTCCGTGGTATGCTTAGGCTGATCCGGGCCGATACTTTACGCAGAGTCCATAATGTTGGTTTTCTTCTGGAACTGCTCATATATATGTCTCTGGATATTATTACAATTCTATAATAGTTGGACTATCAAACGCATCTTCCTCCGTATAAAACACAGACATGCTTGTACTTAAAGTGTTTAAGTGATATCAATGAGAATAATTCATGCTTCTCTTCGAATTTAGTTTTAATAAAGGTGGCATTTCTCGTCTGATTGTCCCCCACTGTTTATTTTTATGTCTTCATAATGCAAGCAAATTTTTATAACTTTATTTATATAAATTATCATTTCTTGAACCAACAAATGTTTCATTGTGAATTATTCTTCCATATATAGTTTTGTAATATTTTCAAACACCAATTAATTGTTCCGAATATCGCTTTATGTAAAACGTTACAAGCTATGTAGAAATGCGGTGATATCTTTTAAAAAAAGAAAAAAGGGGAAGAAAATTAATAGTTAACTCTTTCACACTTGCGTACGTATTGCGACACGTTGGTAGCAGATAGGGTTTGAAGACATTGTGGCAAAAGGAGTACTTGTCCATAATGAGCAATTTCTCCATTTGCCACAATGCTTTCAACTTTAAACGATAGTCATTCATTAATTTAGACATTTTCAATGTTTTCCCTAGAAGTTTTAAAAGTCGTCTGATGCAGATTCGTTGTATGTGGGAAAGGGTTAAACAATATTCATACTTTCATTTATAGACATTTTCCATGTTTTCCCTAGATGTTTTCAACGGTGCCTGCTACAAACTCGTTGTATATGGGTAGGGCTAACAATATGTTAATTTGTATATGAATAAAAACCTCTCATCGCATGACAAGATGATAAATGATTCTATGTATTTTCAAGCGAAATTTGAATGCATCTACGTGTATCAATATTCATATAGTTTTGACATTCATAATCCATCAATAGCCAGAAACTGTTGCTGTATGGCGTTATCTTCTCAACAAGCTCTTGACACGAGAGTTGATAGAATAGCACCCAGTTTGGACGGAAACAGAATAGAATCATTTTGAAGGTCAAACTGCTCTTGACCTTCGTTGCGGGTGGTTTGTTATCCGGCCCTATTTAGTGATCTGCGGTGTGTCAAAAGAGCAAATAAACCGTGGTCAGACATCTGCTGGCATGGTCAGTCAAACATTGACCAGCAACTGTTTAAGGGATTAAGTGCAGCTAATAAATTTTTAATGATTCAGGATGGGTGACAATTAAATTGTCAAAACATGTCTTTATGGTTAGATAGCTCTGGTTGAATTGACGGACACTCGGTTCTCTGAGTTTAATTGTTTCTTTTGATTGATAAAGCTTTTGACACTTACGCAGAAAATGATATTTCTGGAACACTATTGTATTAGGAAAGGAGAACCTGAAAACAATGATATATGTAGTCCATTTTCTTCGTCGTCTTTAAATATTTAGTTTTATAACTCTCTGTACAACCTTTCGAAAAGTCTAAATTACAAAGATTGTTGACACTTACGCAGAACATGATAATTCTGGAACACTATTGGAAAAGGAGAACCGGAAAAAAAGGATATATATTGTCCAGTTTTTCGTCGTCTTGTTATATAATACTCTGTACAGCCTTTCGAAAAGTCTAAATTAAAAAGAGTTTTGACACTTACGCAGAAAATGATAATTCTGGAACACTATTGGAAAAGGAGAACCTGGACAACAATATATATGTTGTCCAGTTTCTTCGTGGTCTTAAACGTTTCTCTTTTAATATCTTTGTTTTATAATCCTCTGTACAACCTTTCAAAAAGTCTAAACTACTAAGATCTGTTTTATTTACCTAGGTCAATATCTTGTTTATTTTATTGTTGTAAATTGTCCTCGAATAATGAGTGATTCTAAAACGTAATCTAAAATAATTAGGAATTATGCTGTATTAATAGTGTACAGTGATTATTTTTGTTTTGTTGTTTGAATTGTGTCTATAGCCGTGTTCAATAGTATTTCCATAATATCAAACCTGAGCATTAAGAAGGGACGCCATTTCATGTCTATCAATGTTAACATTTCAGCACCACAGGCAATATTGAGGTTTTTGCAAACAATGCTGATTCAGGTGAGTCAGCTCGTAACGAGCTGTCTCACCTGAAATCAGCATTGTTTGCCTTTGAATTACCAAAATAGTCCAAAACTTTCATAAATTGAGAAATGGACACACCCGATTTTTAACATGGAGTAGTCTACTTTAAACAAATCGGCGCTGAAAGGGTTATAGTCTTTGATATGACCCGACCGGGAATCGAACCCAAGCCTCCCATTCCCGAGGCGGTCACTCTTACATGTATCCACCCCTACACCACCGAGACGATCTCCAGGAATTATTATATTGATAGAGACGTGCTTTGAACAATTAGATGGATACTACATACCATCGTGTTGGACGCAAGCGAAACACGTGTGAGATGGAGTCAATGTTAACTCTTTCAGCGCCGAATTGTTTAAAGTAGACCTTTCCATGTTCAAAATCGGGTGTGTCCATTTCTCAATTTATGAAAGTTTTGGAACATTTTGGTAACTAAAAGGCAAACAATGCTGAGTTCAGGTTTGACAGCTCGTTACGAGCTGACTCACCTGAATCTGCATTGTTTGCAAAAACCTCAATATTGCCTGTGGCGCTGAAAGAGTTAATGATTCAAAGACAACAATACTAATTACAAAATAAAATCATTTCAATTTGTTTTCTAGAAAGATATATTTACATTGACGACTTTATGACGATCTTCAGCCTGGAAAACAATTTGTCCAACAATAAAGACTACAGTGTGGTCAGCTAGCCTTCGCGTTCATATTAACCCAGTCCCTCATACGACCATTCTGAAGCAGACGACTTTGAACATATTTTGTCAAAAAAAATCGAAAATCTCTATAATTGAATGGATAACCTATGACTAAAAGTAGAAAACATTGTGGCAAAAGGAGAAATTGCTCGTTTTGAGCAATTTCTTCTTTTGTCACTATGTTTTCAAAAACCCGTCTGCTGCAGAGGCATCAGAACGCGTCTATATGGGGAAAAGGGTTAAGATATGCCTATATTTAAATTTAACGCATACAAGAGACCACAAGAATTCTCCTGTTAGTATGCGATTGAAAATATTTTCTTTGATCGGATGTACTTTCGTAGAAATTGAGAGGTCAACTTAAAATATTTCGTTTCGACTGACAACAGGTGTGCCTCGTCTATTTCCAATTAAACTTGTAACACTGATGGTATTGCCATGTCATGATATCTGCATTTATCCTGGTGACTATTCATGGCTATCTTCGTTTTGAAAACATCTTAATTAAAGTATTCCCCCTTTAACACGAGTTCCGTGCTGGAATGGTACTATTCAATGAAAGCAATACCATACCCATCTAGTAAACTAATACATTTGCCTGACAATTAATTTGCACAAATATTTACAGAAACATTGATGTCTGCGGTTATTTTATTGCTATAAGGGTTGCGAGTGTTGACAGTGGTCAGTTCTGTCCAGTATTGTCCACGGTTTAACAACCCGTGTGGTCAATCCAGCGCTCATTGTCCGGTAATACATAAACAATTACAAACCCGGCTATTATCGCAACTTCGGAGTGTTAAGTCCCCCACTAAATTGAAATAAAATTGGGTACATTGAAACACGTGCGAGCAATTAAACTGACTAAAATTGATGTGCCAAATCTTTGTATAAACCCCTCGTCATCCAAAATAGCGACATTGGCAACGATGCGAACAGTGTAGGCTCTGGTAAGATTGCTCGCCTCAGAACCTTCATAAATTAGTAGCACAGAAACTAAAAAGTAGCACCGTACGTTATTAACAAAAATCATGATCACTGATTCCATCGTGTGCCTATGCAAACACTGGTTTATAATATAAACGCGAGCATGCCTAGAAGTGTGTTTTCCTGCACCCACGGCTCGTATAAAGACAGAAGCATTGTTTGTATCTAACAACTCAACTCAAATCCGTGACAAGAAAATTAAACTTTTCTTTCGCTTAGAGTGTCAGAGCATAATGCCCCTAACCCCGTAATAACATGGTTAAATAAATACCGCAAATTGACGACGTTAATTGATATAAGCGGCTTTTGACAATAAGATGTGTTCTAAAAGGCACGAGGTTCGATTATTGGACTTCTGGTTGATTAATTTAGTAATTTTACGTTGGTTCAGTGATAGTTATATGTTTATTGGCGGTCACTTTGATCGCTTACAAGTTCTTACTCGCCGAAAAGTGTAACACAAAATAAATAAATGAATTGCTTACAACCGTCTTGGTGCACTGTCTGTCATGCATGCAGTTTATTTGATATACACATTAGTATTCAACCATATAGTAATTGTAACTTATGTAAGAAAAGAGACTCATCTGCGCAACTTTACTAACGATTCCAAATGTAGATGCATTCAGTTCGGGAGTGGTAGGTCAAGGCTCGAGCGTGGGTCAGTTCTAACATGTCCGGTTTGATAGCCGCAAGCTAGTTCAATAATGGAACCGAAAGCCTCTCTGTCCGGCATCTGGCAAAGAATAAACACAGATTTTATCTTTTCTTTACAATGGCGTCCGTTCTGACATGACCGATTGGTTAGCCGCCGCGTAATTCAATAATGGTACCAAAAGCCTACCGGTGCGGTACCTAGCAAACAGTCAGGAATCAGCAGAAAAATGTGTTCAGCACAAAGTCGTCCCATAAGTCAGAAATGGCCGACACTGTCAGTAGCGGTGACACTATACTAAAAACAGATTTTACTTTTCATTACAATGGCGTCCGTTCTGACATCGCAGGTTGGTTAGCCGCTACCTATTTTAATAATTGTACCGAAAGCCTGCCGGTGCGGTATCTAGTAAACAGGCAGGAACCATGAAGAAATATGTGTTCAGCACAAATGTGTCAGAAAAGGCCGACCGCTATAATAGGGGTGACACTATTATAAACACCGATTTTACTTTTCTTTACAATGGGGTACATTTTGATATGACCGGTTTGTTAGCCGCCACCAGTTTCAACAATGGTACCGAAAGCCCAATAATGGTACCGAAAGCCTACCGGTGCGGTACCTAGCAAACAGACAGGTACCAGGAAGAAAATATTTGTTCCGCACAAATGTGTCTCATAAGTCACTAATGGGCGATCCTTTCAGTAGCGGTGACACTATAATAAACACAGATCTTACTTTACTTTACTCGGACACGGTTTGTTTAAAACGTATTGAATACTCACGTGACTATTACGCGAACAATGCAGAATATCAGATCTGAATCTAAATTGGTCGCTTTCACACTGCGGTTGATTTTCCTATACCAAAGCTAATGTATTTATTCCCGTCTCCATTCTCTAATTGAAAAGTGATTCTCGCCATATATATGTAATCCTTATAAACAAAGCAATTGTATAACAGCGAAATAATTGTCATATTCAATGGAGATCACATTTTGACAATAAGCCAAGTCAAATGACAGGAATGGTGGTCATGGAGTAGAATAATAAAATAATTAACACGTCTTATTCAGATTGTTATATATATATATATACAGAGCTACAGCTAAGGGGGATTTTTCATGTTTCATGTTATGAAATTATTATTTGTCACTCAAACCCTATGCTGTGGGTACTCAAAAGAATCGTCTCAGTGAGTACCCGCAACATAGGGTTTGGTTGGGTCATAAGAGAGATATTTTGGGAAAAGGACCAGTTCACTCGTCCTTATCAGTTATGTTTGGACTCATTTTACGAATAGAAAACGAGTGATATTGCACGCCAATTATCACATATCAGATTCATTATTTGTGTTCCTTTATTGAGTAGATCCACTTAAAAGAGTTTTGGTTTTGAAATTTTATTTTCATCCGATCAAAACGTAGGAATATTGTGACTGCGCCATTAGTTTTTTGTGGATACCATTTTTGGATACATCGTATAGCAAATTTCACAAACATAACCTAAAGCCGGCTTTGTTTACCCGTTTTACATGAATAAACGACATGGTACCCGTATACTCACATATAATGCAATATATATAATACATATTTTTATATATTATGTATATAAAAATGGCAGCAGCATATCATAACCTTTATAATCCATTGACATGACATTTGGAATTCAGGAGTTTACAAACAATAATGACCTTGACAAAATCATGTATCTATTCGAGCCCCTGGGGTTTATTTGATCTGGACCAAATCATGTATCTATTCATGCCCCTGGGGTTTATTTGATCTGGACCAAATCTTGAATCAATTCAAGCCCCTGGTGTTTATTTGATCTGGATCAAATCATGTATCTATTCAAGCACCTGGGGTTTATTTGATCTGGACCAAATCATGTATCTTTTCAAGCCCCTGAGGTTTATTTGATCTGGACCAAATCATGTATCTATTCAAGCCCCTAGGGTTTATTTGATCTGGACCAAATCATGTATCTATTCAAGCCCGTTGAGTATATTTGATCTGGACCAAATCATGTATCTATTCAAGCCCGTTGAGTATATTTGATCTGGACCAAATCATGTATATATTCAAGGCCATGGGGTTTATTTGATCTGGACTAAATCATGCATCTATTCAGGCCTCTAGAGTTTATTTGATTTTGACCAAATCATGTATCTATTCAGGCCTCTAGAGTTTATTTGATTTTGACCAAATCATGCATCTATTCAGGCCTCTAGAGTTTATTTGATTTTGACCAAATCATGTATATATTCAAGCCCCTGGGGTTTATTTGATCTGGACCAAATCATGTATCTATTCAGGCCCCTTGGGTTCATTTGATCTGAATCAAATCATGTATATTTTCAAGCCCCTGGGAGTTATTTGATCTGAAACAAATCATGTATATATTCAAGCCCCTGGGAGTTATTTGATCTGAAACAAATCATGTATATATTCAAGCCCCTGGGAGTTATTTGATCTGAAACAAATCATGTATCTATTCAAGCCCATGGGGTTTATATAATATGAACCAAATCATGTATCTATTCAAGCCCATGGGGTTTATATAATATGAACCAAATCATGTATCTATTCAAGCCCATGGGGTTTATATAATATGAACCAAATCATGTATCTATTCAAGCCCATGGGGTTTATATAATATGAACCAAATCATGTATCTATTCAAGCCCATGGGGTTTATATAATATGAACCAAATCATGTATCTATTCAAGCCCATGGGGTTTATTTGATACCCGTGTACCTGGTATCATATTTCAAATCTCCTCTGCTTTAACCCTTTCCCACATACAACAAATCTGCAGGAGACGACTTTAAAAACATAGTGATAAAAACATGAACAATCTTTATAATAGAAAGCTTTATTGTTAAATAAAGTTGAAAACATTGTGGCCAAAGGAGAAATTGCTCAACATGAGCAGTGTTTTCAAAAGTCTTCTGCTGCTATTGCGTCAACATACGTTTGCAGGTGGGTAAGGGTTAAAAAATACCGTAGGAAAAAAATGTTACATCAGGAAAATTGAAAATGTAATTTAAATACAGAGTTGAAAACACCGAAAAAAAAGAAAAAAATTCAATATTTGAGAAATTTCCCCTTTTTCAACAATGTTTTTAATAGTCGTCTGCTTTAAAATGACAAGAAGTCGTCTGTATCTGGCGAAGGGATGCATAGCAGCGAGGACAAGTGAGGAGACGACAACGACGGAGATCTGTAATTGTGTTCGTGTTAGGTATTAATTTATAATGCGAAAATAGGGTTTCATCGCATCATTGTGACAATTGAAATATAGCGCTATAAAAACCACTATAACATTTTAAATAACCGCGTAACTATAACAAGGTCCTGTTGACAAACAGTCAAGAATCAGACGAAAATTTGTTTTCTGATGTCCTCGCCAGAGCGTAAATGTTTGTATACAAATACACTTAATATTGATACATTTTCGTGTGAAATTATGGAAATGTAGGCCCAAAAATGTCGGGAAAAAACATGATAATTAACGTTTTAACTTAGCAGAAACATGTTTGTGTGACTCTATGCAGGGGATAATAAACGTTGTAAAACCCACGTAATCCAATCGCATGATTATTGTTTATTTGAGTATAAGTATATTAATTCAAAAGATATAATCTTTTTTAGCACAGCGCACCCCTAATGGGAACCCGGGTCGGCTTACATGCTTGTGACAACGACGGACAAAAGATCGGTTTGCCAGCGAGAAAATAAGAAACTGCTAACTCCTCTTATCGGCGACACCATCTTGAATTACGTCACAAACTAGAGTGCATTTAGTAATAATCCTTTTAGCTGTTGACAATCCTTAAACACGTTTTGAATTAGCTTTTTTCCCCTCCGATTTTTGTATCTGTTATGTTCTGTTATCTCTTTCGTCGTATTATGATTTCCAAAAGTAGACTATTTTAGCTATTTCATCGCCAAAGGCAATATTGAGCTTTTTGCAAACAATACAGATTCAGGTGAGTCAGCTCGTAACGAGCTGTCTCACCTGAAATCTGCATTGTTTGGCTGTGAGTTATAAAGATATTCCAAAAATCCTATAATATGAAAATAGAGTCGTCCGAGTTTGAACATGGAAGAGTCTACTTTAAACAATTAGGCGCCAAAAGAGTTAAGGTCAAACATCGAGAGACTATATATCTTTCACGTAATAAGAGTTTTGGAATATTTTGATAACTAATTAGCAAATAATGCTGATAACAGTTGAGAGACCTGAATCCGGTAGCTCAGTCGGTGAGCTTTCAAATAAACATGCTTAACAAACATATTTAAACTAAACAACATGTTTCTATCCTCCATTCTGTACCTTCTTTCTTTTTTTTTCTTTTTTTTTCTCTCTCTATATACTTCATTCTTTTTCTCTTATTCTCAATTTCTCTCTCATATTGATTTAATTACTACGCCTTTTGTTGCCCTCTGATCACGTTGTATAATATATTGCAGAGCTGTCATTTATGTATTATGTACATACTCAGCATCGAAATAAAAATATTGTATTGTATTGTATTGGTAGCGACGCGGGCTGTCAATCAAGGGGTTGTGAGTTCGAATCCCAGCTCGGCCAACATTCTTTTCGACGTTTGACAAAAGTCACTGTTACAGTTGAGAAACCTGAATCCGGTAGCTCATTCGGTAGCGACGACGCGGGCTGTCAATCCAGGGGTTGTGAGTTCGAATCCCAGCTCGGCCAACATTTTTTCAAACGTTTGACAACAGTCACTGTGACATGCGTCATTCGTCTTTCACCAATGGGCTAACAGTCTTTGTACAGCCAGTTGCTTGAAAAGTATGTTGTGTGAGAAAACTAGGAAACAAAAAGGTGGGTAGGTGAACTGGCCGCCGTGATATGACTGAAACATTGTTGAAAACGGCGTTAAGCCCGAATCAATCGATCAATCAACCTCAATATGTATTGTTTTCAAAAACCTAAATATTGCATTCGGCGCTAAACAGTTAGCTAAAATTGGGATGTGAAAAGGTGCATGCAATTCGTTTACATAAACACAGTCTACTTTAGGACTTTTATATGAGTTGGCGGTATATGTTTGCTTTCAGTGCATATTCAGATGACCCTGCTCATCCTTGTGGTCTCATCCGAGTCTACACTGTTCGTCAATTAGTTAAGGAAATTCTAGTAAAAAGCGTAGTAAACCTTGATTGGATATCATGGATGCAAACGTAGGACTTGAACACACCCTTTGAGTTTGTTTTTTAGTATGCCTCGTATTTATACAATACTACTTAGTGAGCCGTTCCACGAGAAAACCAACATTATGGATTCTGCGTAATGTTTCGAGCCAGATTAGTCCGCGCAGGCCAATCCGGGCCGACACATTACGCCTCAGGGGGATAGAGGTATAGAGTAATGATTCCTGAAACAGAAAATCCACAGGAGGCGAAAAGTGTCTGTCCGGGTTAGCCTGCGCGGCATGCTTAGGCTGATCCGGGTCGATACTTTACGCAGAGTCCACAATGATGAATTTCTCGTGTGGTGGCTCATATAGCGTAAATGTATACCCTTTTTAGTATATTTTTATTAAAATGTTTTACATCTGACTTTCAACCTTTTTAATACATCTAACATTTATTTCAGGTCCACACTATACGATACCACATCCTGTTTGTAAAAGAAAAACATATGCAATATTACATGGACGGTATCCTTACAGGTTCGACATATACAATAAGGTATGCATACATATGTGTATAAGTTTGTTGAACTATTAAATTGTAAAATTATGCAATTCCATCACAAAAACCTTAATATTACGAAATGAGTATGTATTAAATATTTTATGATATGTAAAATCTGCGACAAAACAGTTCGTAAAATGCAGGTATACATACTTCTTTCTAATAAAGGTTGCATATTGCTTAACTATATGTTATTTATCGTTGTCAGTGGCGTAGCTCCCTTAGGCACTGTAGGCACGTGCCTACACATTTTTTCTCAAAATGCCCCAAAATGCAGCTGCGGCGATAGACATCTGCGTAATGTATTGACCAAATCAGCCTGCGCTGTCCGCGCAGACTGATCCGGCCGACACATTCCGTCTTAGGGGGATATATGTATAGAGTAGTTATTCCTGAAACAGAAAATCCACAAGAGGCGAAAAGTGTATATCCGGGTACGCCTGTGTGGTATGCTTAGGCTGATCCGGGTCGATACTTTACGCAGAGTGCACAATGTTGATTATCTCACGAGACGGCCTACACATTGAGTATTGCTAAGCTACGCCCCTGGTTGTAACAAACGACTTTTAAATTATTAAGTCCAAACTACATGCAAAGTAAATTTCTATAAATAATAGTATTGAATAGAGTTGAAATCATTGTGGCAAACTCCCTATGCCCAAATATTTTCAACTTTATTCGATAGTTTATCTGCCATTTGTATAGAAGTTTTCCAAATGTTTTACTTAATATCAAATTTTACAAAAACGTCTGTTGCAATTTATTTTTATTTTGGGAAAGTGTTCAACTGTCACATCTGGCAAACGATGCCATGTAAAACATGCACGAAAAAGGACAATGATACGATACAGAACGGGTGGGGATCTTACTGTCATTAACCCGTTGTAACATATCACGCATATACAAAAGAACTTTCAGATAACATCTTGGTAAAGAGAAGGAAAATATATTAATGAACGTGTATTTATCAAATATAGTCGAAAACATTGTGACACAAGGAGAACATGGTCGCTATTGAGACTTTCTCCTTTTTTATAAATTTGTTTTTAATAGTCCTCTGTTTCAGATGTGTCACAATACATATAGATGCATGCGAGAAAGAGTTTAGAAAGGGTGATAATGAGAGACGAGAGGAGATGTTTCGAGTTTCATTTGAGTTATAGCCGGTTTGGGGTTATGAATAAAATTTGATTTAGACCGTGTCAGCGTGTTGTTGTCGTCCAATAAATATTAACAAAAAATGACACAAAACAACTACACATCAGTGGGGTACAATCATAGCTTTGTTTACTTGTATCGAAATAAAAAAAAAGTGAAATGTTAAACAATTAAAAGCCGTGTCTAGCGATTTGGGGGTCTTTCGTGCATCTGCGTACAGTTTAGACTCAGGCGAGCCTGTATATCCACACAGTCCCATCAGAGTCTTCACCGTCCGCTGGGATGTTAAACATACCTTAATGTACATATAGGATCAGACATGAGTTGTCATTTCGTATGAAGTTGTATTAAACGAGTTCAAGAAATGTATTATTAAGCGAGCCTCGTTTTTTCGATTTCAGAAAATAGACCAAACATGTATTACTTAATAAACTGTTCACACAAACAAATATTTTTGTGACCGATAATGGTCCGTTTACCTCGTCTATCTATCTTGACGTTCGTATTTACCGGATACACGTTCTCAGCCATTTTGTAAACATTCGCGGATGAATATAAAAATAGTGATTTGGTCATGTTAGATTACACGTGTGACATATAAAGAAATACGTAATGGGTTTAACAGATCGGATACAAGCATTGTCATGTGATAAATCTTGATTAAAAAAAACCATGGAGGTCTAGCCCCACTGGTTTCATGACATTATGTCTTTAACTGATGGCAAAGCGGGGTGTCTTTAATACCTGAAATCGCTAGACGCGGCTCACATATTGTTCGTGGCAGGTTCAACTATCAATGATAGTGTAACGTTTACCGGCGTTAAGCCATCACGGGTCACCCATCCAGGCACTAACCACGATGTACGTTGCTTAACTTTAGAAAACGGTCTACCACTCTACCAACGTCGCTATAAAAGCCGGCTTCTACAAGGCCGTATAAGTGGTATTTACACCTATACCCCGTTCCCGTTACATTTCTCCCTCTTTCTCTTGACTTCGACCAGAAGTCACACAATTGAAAACAATCAGTGCACTAGGGCGGAGTCTATGTAATATCACTGGGAACCACCGGGGTCCGGGGATGATGATGATATCAACCCAAAAATCCCACCGCTGCCACCATTTGTAACGTGTACCGGCGTTAAGCCATCGCGGGTCACCCATCCATGCACTAACCGCAATGAACGTTGCTTAGCTTTAAGAAAATGTTAACCACTCTACCAACGTCGCTATAAAAGCTGGCTTCTACGACAAGACCGTAGAAGTGGTATTTACATCTATACCCCGTTCCCGTTACATTAGCCTCTGATCAAGGACACTTTATTATACTACTCGGACTTTACCATTCGCAAAATGGTAGAAACGGCTTCTTCACAATGAGTATGGATGAAAAAAAAAAAACATCTGGAGAAATACACACGGATATCAACAGCAAACGTGACGCACAAGTCCGGATATTTACGAGATATAATGTTAACAGGGGCGTAGCTTTGCAATAATCAATGTGTAGGCCGTCTCGTGAGGTAAATCAACATTGTGGACTCTGCGTAAAGTATCGATCCAGATCAGCCTAAGCATGCCACACAGTCCTACCCGGATAGACACTTTTCGCCTCCTGTGGATTTTCTGTTTCAGGAATAACTACTCTATACATATATCCCCCTAAGACGGAATGTGTCAGCCGGATCAGTCTGCGCGGACAGCGCAGGCTGATCTGGTCGATACATTACGCAGATGTCTATCGCCGCAGCTGCATTTTGGGGCATTTTGAGAAAAAGATGTGTAGGCACGTGCCTACAGTGCCTAAAGGGAGCTACGCCCCTGGTTTAGGAGACATACATGTGTGTTGTACATGTATACCCGCCCCTGATGTGCTATCAGAGTTTCTTCCAAAAACGCAAGAAAGAAAGAAAATAAGAGAGAGAAAAAAAAACAATATTTCAATAAAGAGAAGACGATTGGAAACATGGAACACTGATTGTTGTGGATTGACTCTCATTTCCCCCCCAAATGTTTAGAAAATATATGCGACATTTGCGCTGTGTGATCTGGCTCTATTCGCTACTTACTCACAATATATCCAGACAATTTCTAAGATATAGAATACATTTGAATCACATATATATATAGCATGGATGCGAATAAAGAATAACAATCTAGGAGGTCATGTTTTACCAATACTGCCACATGCCACATATCGTGTTGAAGATAGCAATAAACAATTTTTAAAAAGTGGGATAACTCAACCCAGTATAACCATGTCGATTGACTCGATTTACCTTCAATTTGAGATCGATTTACTGGCATAAACTTGAGCGGGGCTCCATTAAAAACAACAACTTAGTAGGTGTAACACTACAGCGGAATTGGTTCCGGGATTTGCTTTCAGTTTCAGCATTCTTGTATCATGTTTGTGCGTGAATGCGTATATACAGTGCAACCACCCATGGGAACACAAGCATATTTACTTTGTTCACAAGTAGCCTTTACGTTCAGGGTCATTTTGCGACATGCGTCATTCGTCTTCCACCAATGGGCTAAGTCTATGTGGGAAAGCAGCCAGTTGCTTGGGAAGATTGTTGTGTGAAGTACTGGTGTGAGAAAACCAGGAAATGCATGAGTAGGTGAACTGGCCGCCGTGATATAACTGAGAAATTGTTAAAAACGGCGTTAAACCCCAATCAATCAGGGTCATTTATGCCTACCAGGATCATTTGGGAAACTAGAAATGTGGTTGCTATAGACAGGGAATCGCTATTCTAATGTGGTCTTTAGCACATATATGACTGTATTGTAGGACTGTGCTGCCTTTAAACGTTGGAGGTGAGCGATGCAAAGCTACCTACCAGAACTTCTGACCGTGGATATGCACCTTTTGTGTGACGTGTTTTGCCTATTGGTTTAGGACAGCGAATGAACCGTACCAAACAAGAGCCAGATAAGTCATTCCGACTGTGCGTATAAATCAGCCCGAATTGGGTCCATTTCACTCGATATTAAGTTATCGTAAAAATCACAGAGCCAACTCCAGTAATGTCAATCTCATTAAAATCATCTCCTATTAACGCTACGCATAGGATCTGAGGACAACCGATAGAGGGTCACGTTCAGACGACCTTTCCGCGAGCCAATCAGAACCTTGCTTTCACGTTTTTGAAAGTGAAAGTAAAAGTCTATATTTACCAAAAAATTCTATATTTAGCATGGGATCCCAATTTTTGCATAGTGATTTATGTTCTTAAGATGACCTTACATGGCTACAAATGCGGAAATGAGGCAAAACACCGATGCAGTCTTTCCCTGACCATACAGCATCGAAAAGTGTTCTTTGCTCTAGTTTTAAATGGTCTTTTTTAAATTTGCCCAATTTCGTCAATTGACGCCATTTTGAAGGTTAAGCCAAACGTTTGTTGAAACGAGTCCTCTGATTGGTTCAAATAAAAATAGCTTGGTGGATCTAAAAATAGTGATATTGGAAATCCGATAAAACAAGAAGACGAATTGGAATGGATCGCCATCAGATCTTACATTTGGTCAGATCGTGTACTTTAGTCAGATTGCAGTACTGTTAGCTGTTTAGTAAGGCGGACGCAGTCTGTTCCTGATTATCTCTTATAGAAATATTCAGTCGATCAATGTTCATTTAACGTGGTCCATATCGTACCATGTACCGCTAGAAACGTATTTTCTATATTGCATTATGCCGTTTCTTTGTGGACTATATTACGTATTTGCATATGTTATTGCCTTTGTGCAAACCGATACCCTTACCAGAGCTATCATCTGCCGTTACCGGCAGGACCCGGGAACCGCACAACCCCTGACAGCTCAGATTGCTTGTTTAGTGTCGTAATGGTTCCTATATCTAAAAGTAATTAATCCACATAGTTACAAACGTTTTCTGACGCCATTTTTAGATATTTTGACTTTTGTCACAATTGTTTCAACTTAACTCTTTCAGCGCCACAGGCAATATCGAAGTTTTTGCAAACAATGCAGATTCAGGTGAGTCAGCTCGTAACGAGCTGTCTCACCTGAAATCAGCATTGTTTGCCTTTAAGTTACCAAAATAGTCCAAAACTTTCATAAATTGAGAAATGGACACACCCGATTTTGAACATGGAAGAGTCTACTTTAAACAATTCGGCGCTGAAAGAGTTAAGTCAATTATACTACTTTCGCATTTCAGACCTGATGTTTCGAAAGTCGTCTCCTGCTTGTGTACATGCTGTTTGTGGGAAAGGGTTAAACATTGTCATCGGAGGTCTGACGGACCAGTGAACTACACATACCTCGGTACATTTAACAACAAATGGCAAGAGTTGTATATAATGTTGCGTGAACTACTGATGTCAGAAAGCCAGGTGACACATGGGTAGGTGTACTGGCCACCGTATTACGATTGAGAAATTGTTGAAAAACGGCGTTATACCCATTTGAGCCGTCCCGCGAAAAAACCAACATTGTGGACTCTGCGTAAAGCATCGACCCGGATCAGCTTAAGCATACCGTGCAGGCTAACTCGGCTATATAATTTTCGCATCCTGTGGA
The DNA here is from genome assembly GCA_031761405.1 of Serripes groenlandicus. NCBI lineage: Eukaryota > Metazoa > Mollusca > Bivalvia > Cardiida > Cardiidae > Serripes > Serripes groenlandicus. The sequence goes on from JASEVX010000010.1 coordinate 22,021,732, forward strand.
TTTTCTGTTTCAGGAATCATTACTCTACACCTCTTTACCCCTGATACGGAATGTGTCGGCCCGGATTAGCCTGCGCGGATTGCGCAGGCTGATCTGAGTCGCTACATTACGCAGAGTCCATAATGTTGGTTTTCTCGTAGAACGGCTCATTTCTCTGTACTCACGATGTCAAGTTCCTATCGATAATTTTTGACTACAGCTGAAAACATAGCCCTACTTATTACAACCGGGTTCAACTCCCAGTCACAGTGTTCATACCCATTTGACATAATACTGATTTATTTTATGGACCGAGATCAGACTGCATTGTTATGTGCTCTGATCTCGATCTACACAAAGTATGGTTCTCATCACCATCATCTTATTTTGGTTGAATGAATAATTATATATATGATCAATGTAAATTGTGGGATATGGATATGTGGTGTAGACCGATATCAGACTGTATACAGTTATATAGTTTGATATTGGTTTGCATTATTGTATTTGTTTGGTATGCACTATTGTATTTGTTTTTATTGTCGGAAAAATTGTTTGATATTCATAATTTATTTTATCTTTGCTTCTTGTAAAGGGATTACGTTTTGAAAATTGTAAATACTTGTTTGTAACTTACTATAGGCAAATGTGCCTGAATGTAATAACATGCATTGTATTGTATTGTATTGTATTTACCCAGGATTGTGATAAGGGAACTGTGATATATAACTGAAATAATGATGAAAACGGCGGAATTCCAACAAACAATCAAAGTATACTCATTACAAGCAATTAATAATTTCCGTCACTACTTGACTACCCGGGGGGTTTGTTAGTTATTAATGTATCCCTTTCCCCCATACATACGTTTTCTAACGCCTCTGCAGCAGACGATATTTGAAAACAGTGTGACAACAAGAAGGAATCGCACATCATGAGCAATTTCTCCTTTTATCACGATGTTTTCAACTTTATTTAAAAAAATTTTTTTTTCATTTTTAGAGAGGTTTAATTTGCTTGACTAAGTGCTTTTTCTAAGTCGTCTGCTGCAGCTTTGTTGTATACGGGAAAGGGTTTAGGACTTCACTTGTTATGTATACGTGCATTTCAAAAGACAAACTTCTGTGCACAGCAGATCAACTGCGAGAGACACGTTTAGGTGGGATCAAATGTCACGTAATGCATCATAAATTAGGCACAAATCCGTGCATTAATTAATCATAGATAACCGCTCATTGTGGGCCCCTATGCAATCAATTTTAACACACATGTTTCCCTTCGCACTTTGTTCCCCATTTATAAACAAGTTAACCCTTACCCCACCTTTACCCTTTTCCCACATATATACAGACGCTTTCTGACACATTTGCAGAAGACGACTCTTTAAAAAACAATGTGGCAAAAGGAGAAATTGCTCATGATGAGCAATTTCTCCTTTAGCCACAATGTTTTTAACTGTGTTAAATAAGAATACTTTAATTTATATAGATTTTCCGTATTGTTACCGAGATGGTTTTGCTTGGCGTCTGCTGCAGATTTGTTGTATGCGGGAAAGGGTTAAATTGATTGATTGATTGATTGATTGAGGTTTTTACGCCGTTTTCAACAATTTTTCAGTCATATCACGGCGGCCAGTTCACCTACTCATATGTTTTCTTGGCTTTATCACACCCGTACTTCATACAACATTCTTCCCAAACAACTAGGTGCTTTTCCACCTAAACTGATAGTCCATCGGTGGAAGGCGAATGACGCTTGTCACAATGACTTTTGTCAAACGTCGAAAAGAATGTTGGCCAAGCGCTGGGGTTCGAACTCACAACCCCTGAATTGACAGCCCGCGTCGCTACCGGGGCTCGGCGGGAAAGGGTTAAAACAAATAGGCAGCAGACGACTTTGAAAACATGTATTCAAAACAATTTATACTTTCTATAAATGACAAAAAAATAAAATGATTAAAGTTGACAACAATTTGTAAAAGGGAGAAACTGCTCATTATTCTTCAACTTTTTCAAAAAATTCACCAGTTACAGAGGCGTCAGGAAGCGTCTTTATGTGTGAAAGGGTAAACTTTGCTATACTGTCCATAGACATCGTTTGTTATAAAATGAAAAGCCAGAAATCCCTCCCTGACCATTGTATTGTCTTAACCCTTCCCATCATATAGACGCTTTCTGACGCCTCTGCAGCAGAAGGCTTTTTGAAAACATAGTGACAAAAGAAGAAATTGCTCAAAACGAGCAATTTCTCCTTTTGCCACAATGTTTTTCACTTTTAATCATAGGTTATCCATTCAGATATAGAGATTTTCTATTTTTTGACAAAATATGTTCAAAGTCGTCTTCTGCAGAATTCTCGTATGTGGGAAAGGGTTAATGAATGGAATATATAACATTCAGACTGAAAACATCCTGAAATGTTTATTTTAAAAGATTTTTTTTTAACAAAAAAGATAAGAAACATTTTTCTTTTTCTATTCTAAAATGAAAATCTAATGTACATTGAACGACTATTGAACGACTATTAACCCTTGACCTGCTGCATTTATGAGACACGTTTTATCACAATTGTTGTATAGTTACTATAGTTTGTAACGCATGTAAATATAAAATGACGAGGAACACTTGTTGTTCAAGTAAAATAGTATAGTATAATAAGAAGCAATATATAACCATCATTTTATACATGTTCACCATGCATATAATCATAGTTATATAAATCTGAAAACAAGAAAGACATACTAAATTTAGGTATGTATATTGAAAAGGCAATGTATATAAGGGATACACATGTATATAATTGATTTTGAGTGTAAATTTAAACAGATTAATTATTAAATTATAAATTTTATCATCATAATTTTGCATTGCATGTATAAGAACACCTAATGACAAACTTATCTTTTCGTTTCGGAGAAGATTGGTCTAAATGGGTGTTATATCTCTATATTTGTTTTGTTATCTGTTTTTTTAAAGTAAATTCAGATTGCATCTCGTGTCTTGCTTGCATACAAGCATGTTTATATGTATGTAGGTACATCTAAACAAGCGTGTATATGTAATGAATTGTACATACCATTATTTTGTTGTATTATTTTGTATGTTTCACTGTTGTATGCTTTACTAACCACATGGGTCCTTGACCTTCTGGTGATATTTTGAATAAAACTATAAAACCATATTTAACTATATATACGAAATTGTTCATCATCTATGTAGTATATGGTTTCCAAAAAAAAATATCCTCATTAAATGTTTATGTATTGATGTAACAACCGTGTTTGAACTTCTTTAATTAATTTATAAATACGTTTTTTTATGACGAGATACATGTATGTAGTCAGGGGCGTAGCTTGGCAATAATCAATGTGTAGGCCGTCTCGTGAGAAAATCAACAGTGTGGACTCTGCGTAAAGTATCGACCCGGATCAGCCTAAGCATGCCACACAGGCGTACCCGGATATACACTTTTCGCCTCCTGTGGATTTTCTGTTTCAGGAATCACTACTCTAGCTATCCCCCCTTAGACGGAATGTGTCTGCCGGATCAGTCTGCGCGGACAGCGCAGGCTGATCTGGTCGATACATTACGCAGATGTGTATCGCCGCAGCTGCATTTTGGGGCATTTTTAGAAAAAAAATGTAGGCACGTGCCTGCTGTGCCTAAAGGGAGCTACACTCCTGGTTGTATAAGTTGATAACATATATTTTATTCTATTCTATAAAAATAAACGAATTTAATTGAAAGTGTGACTAATATACTGTATAGAGTAGTTTGTACTGCATAATGATACACGAGTAACGCACAACGTAGACCAAGATTATACTGTAGTAATGTGCAGGCTGATTGTTTTCTTTATTGTTCCCAAATGTTAACTAAAATTGTGCATTACCCCCCAAACATTAATGGTGTGTACATCATGGTTAAAAGGTTGTACAAGCAAAACACGTTATACCGACCGACACCAAGATGATACTGAAGTAATGTGCAGGCTGATTGTTGTCTATACTGTTCCCAAATGTTAACTAAAGTCGTGCATTACCCCAAACGTTAATGGCGTGTACAACATGGTTAAAATACACTTTATACCGACCGACACCGAGCCATGCCAAATTCTCATCTTCAGAAAACGAGAGATAACGCACGGTGTCTTCATTTGTTTAAAATGCGCTTAATTGCATCGCTTTATTACTTTTCCACGATACCATTTACACAATTAAAAAACAAATAATGTTAGTGACTTCAATAATCGACGGCAAGTTATCGTAAGGGGTACAAAAAGAATAATGTTGAAACGTGACGCCCTTAACATCTGTTCGAAGTCAAAGCTGTATCAGTTTTACCCGAGTCGTACATTATCTACGAAATTTATCTAAAAAAAGTGGATAAAAACTCGTTCATTAATTATATTGAAATGTTAATATTCTTAATCCACAAGTCTCCACAATTCGCTAACACGTCAAATTACCCATGAAATAGGTGTCAAGTGATAACATCTGATAGACGACTCCCGAATTTAAATAACAAAGATGGCGGTTTCAAAGCTAGCTGATTAGTTTCGTATTTTATTACAGAACCGTATCCGGCTCTGTTCTGAATAAATCTGTCCAAAACAAAGTAATAACATGCATATTTTTTGTATCATCAGTTTTCCTTAATTTGAATTTTATCTCATAATTATGCAGTATCATTTTACACTATATTTGCTACCGATGCCATGCTCCTGCTGCAGCCGTCATAACCACAAAATATAGGAAAAGCGAAAAAGCATATGAGAGCATTTTTAAAATGTCCGATTAGTTCGAATCAATCGTTGAGTTATATGTCGCGTGTATATCCAATGATGTAGGTTTCAAGTTATACACATCATTGAGCCGTCCCACAAGAAAACCAACATTGTGGACATTGTAAAGTACAAATATGAAAAGTTTTATGTTGTGACTCACAATCAACTTTGCGTTTTAGAGCAAAAAGTAACATTCACTTTGTTAGCATCTAGGCAAAACTATCAAAATTCGTTATAAATGAAACTTTAAACTTTGAATATATTCGAAAATATTTTGGCAAAATGAGAAAGTGTTCATCGTGAACCTTTTCTCCTTTTTGTCACAATGTTTTAAAACTTCGTCTGCTGCTGCTGCGTTAAAATCGGTCTGCACGTGGGAATGGTTACTGAGGTATGATAATGTGACAATGTAAGTAAGTAGAATTAACAATCTAAAGATTGGTCGTCTATTACGGAAAACACCATTCGCACATTCTTCTAAACATCTTAGAAAAAACCCCAAAAACTTCTGAACCACCGCAAACCTCATCTGACAGTACCAGTTGACAATGAGTTATCAGGTTATTTACATATATGGCTTTAACACAGTGGTTCATCGCCTAATACAATACAAAACATCGTTAACATAAAAATAAAATGGAAAAAAAAAATTACAAAATGTCATATCACATTTTAATATCAAATATTGATATCAAATACTAATATCGTGTGAAAAGTACTGAAGAAAATTCTAAAGTAAAATAGATAAATTACTGATATGAATGAAAACTAAATAATAATAATATTGATGATAATTTTTAAAACCAATAATAATAAAACCAATAATAATAATAATAATAATAATAATAATAATAATGATAATAATAATAATGATAATAATAATAATAATAATAATAATAATAATAATAATAATAATGATAATAATAATAATAATGATAATAATAATAATAATAATAATAATAATAATAATTAATAATTAATAATACTACTACTAATAATAATAATATAATAATAAATACTACTACCACTTATAATGATAATAATAATAATACGTGTGATAATAATAAATAATAAAATAATAATAATAACAATACCAATAACGATAATATTAATAGTTAACAAACACTTTTCACTTTTCTTTTACAACACGACGGCTAACGTATGTAGGTATCGAATGCATTTTAACGAGTGCATAATAATGTTTCAGTCTATTATTGTTTCCATTTGTATTCAATTTTATTCATTTTTTAACTGAATTAAAATATGAAAGGATACTAGCTCCCTTTAGGCACTGTAGGCATTTGCCTACACATTTTTTTCTCAAAATGCCCCCAAAATGCAGCTGCGGCGATAGACATCTGCGTAATGTATCGACCAGATCAGCCTGCGCTGTCCGCGCAGACTGATCCGACCGACACATTCCGTCTTAGAGGGGATAGATGTATAGAGATGTTATTCCTGAAAAAGAAAATCCACAGGAGAAAGGGTTGTCTGATATATGCATCTATAACCCAATCCTTTACCACACGCAGACACACCTTAATGAATCTTCAACAGACGACTATTGTAAACATTGTGGCTACGAAGAATTGCTCATAATCACCAATTTATCTTTGCCATAAGGTTTTCAACCGTCATTTATTAGCGTTTCCATAGTTTACCTTGATGGTTTTAACTCTTTCGCTGCTAAAGAGCTGTCTCTCCTGAAATCTGCTACGTTTGCCACTTAAACATTACATTTTACCAAACTCCTATTTGATAAACAAACAATGGAGTGCTCCTCGATTAAACATGGTAGAGTCGACTTTGTGAATTTCGGCAGTCAACGAATTAAAGACATATGTTACAGATTTGTTGAAGTTTTGAAGATGGTATTAGCAGGTAACGCATGATGTAGACCAGCTTTCAGTTGTGCGTCAGGAATACAGTACGCCATATACGAACAGTAAAACATCCAGATGAATGTGTGCATCCGCAGTCTTAAGTCGTCTATTGCAACGCGTCAACAGTCCGTTTTCTAGTATAAACAGTATGAAGTTGAACATACAGTTCGAAATAATGAGGTGTAGAAGTGCATAAATGCTGCATACATTAACAATAGGAGATGTGCATTTCTCTATCCATCACTTTATCTGTCACGTTTATCCCCTTTAACTTTAGTCACTGTATAGAAAAATGCGACATTTCGATTCCTTGATGGATTGGGGCTTAACGTCGTACTTCTGTTAAATCATGACCGTCAGTTCACTTAACGTGTGTTTCCTGGCTTTCTCGAGCATATTCACCACGCTAAAAAAATCCCAGGCAACTGGCTACTTTTCCTACTAAGACTTAAGAGCCAATTGGTAGAACACGAATGACTCCAGGCATAATGACTTTTTTCAAGCAACATAAAGAATGAATGAGCGAGCCGGGATTCGAGCTCACGACCCCTTGATTGTTACATGTACCCCTAGTCGTTATTGACTTATTGACTACATCGATTCGACGCGACATTTTGAAGGTTTTAAAAGTGATAGCAATTACGATGACATTGCACTCACTTAAAATCTCGATATTTGTTATTAGTCGCCGGGCAGAAGCCCGCGACTTCTATTTTTAATAGGTTTTCGGAAATCACATGGGAGGGCGGCTTATTATTAGAAAGAAACAAATCTAGATGATTTGAACATATTACAATTGTGGTTGTTTACGAACACTAATAATGACACATCTAAAATGAAATAAATATTCCGATTTTTTAATGTTTGCAGTTTTTTTTATTTCACTCGCATTTAAGTTTTTTGTCTTATTTACGAAGACAAAAGTGGTCCCTTCAAGACGTGAACCAACACCCCATAATGCAGACTCTTATGTGTCATCATTGAGGTCAATTTCGGATTCTCCTTTTAATAGCAATTTTAACTTACTAAATGTTGTTTTCATGTTCAAAGAGATGTCTTGATTTGTGTAGAATTCATTTAATAATGTTAATCCATGAATATCTAAAGTAGGAACTGTTTCTAAGCTAAATATAGACCCTATTCTGTTGTGTAGTTTCGTGACCTTTACATCGATTTTCGCGCATGCGCATTTCGATATGAAAAAGCGAGTGATATTATTTTATTTTAGACAAGTACAAGACGAATGTTTGACGCAAAGCGTCAAAGAGAAGCCGCAATATTTCGTTGTACATGTAGAAATAAAAAAAAAAGAACATTTTTAAATCCACAAACAATAGAACAATTTAAACTGTAGACGGTAATGCTGATATATTTCTCCTTTTGAAGACTTTTGTTTTCTTCAAATTACCTCCCTTTAAAGCAATACCAGGATATTTACCTTGTGATTCGAATAAGATTGACAAACATTGAAATTATATGAATGAATACTATTATTTAAATAAGTAACAACAGCAAAATTAAATTTAAGCCAAGATAAATGTGTACACATTTCGTTAATTTTTTTATAGATACCCTAATGTATAGGTATGAATATAAAATTTATAAGCAAATGTTTTCATTTCAACGTTCCTAATGTTTGAATAGACTAAGGAAAGTCAAGAATACATAAATAAATCAATGCAGTCTTTTCCGGCGACATTGATGCCTTGCATCAACTTTCTCTTGTAACCTTTCTTAAAACGCTTCCAGGATGCTTTAGCGACTGGGAAGACCATGCTCACATGTGACACAAAGGGGTACCACATCGTATATTTATATGCAGAGGTCCAGATAAGGAGCTCTTCTCCCCACAATTATTCTCTTATTATTTAAGCAAACCATATGTTGTGGGTACTCAAAAGAATCGTATCAATGAGACGATTCTTTTGAGTACCCACAACATAGGGTTAGAGGGTCAAATAAGGATTTTAGAGCATGCAAAACGCTCCTTATCTAGATTTCTGAATATGTCCTTCGTGTTGTGTTTCTTCAATTATTCTCTTATTATGAAAGAAAGCCCTATGTTGTGGGTACTCAAAAGAATCGTGTCCTTCGTGTTGTGTAACTACATTTTATTTACTACTGAAGATATATTTTCTAAAAAAACAAACGAATAACATTTCTACACAACTACACCAGATCTACTTCGTCTCTCACGTCCCTCCATTACTTTCGGGCGTACACCTAAACGCCTGTCCCACTCCAAATAAATATCTGCTATTCTACACAGTCCATGTCTTCCCGTCACCTCCCAGCGACCCTTCAACGGACACAACCCACCTCTTTCAAAAACAGTGTCCCCCTAAAACTCTCACCTCTCTCTGGTTCTTTTACCTTTTAAAATGACAGGGTCACTTTGGTAAAATTGTGACGTTATTGCTTAGGGTATGTATATGCCGTCCGTGGCATGTGCGTAGCATGAACGCAGGGTTATATTATGTAACACATAGTGAGATGAGGCGCAAGCGATCGTGATCGACTCTGGTCGCAAAGTCTTAACTCTTTCAGCGCCGAATTGTTTAAAGAAAACTCCTCCATGTTCAAAATCGGGCGTCTCCATTTCTCATGAAGTAAATGTTTTGGATTATTTTGATAACTCAAAGGCAAACAATGCTGATTTCAGGTGAGACAGCTCGTTTCGAGCTGACTCACCTGAATCAGTATTGTTTGCAATAACCTCAATATTGCCTTTGGCGCTGAAAGAGTTAAAGACCGGTTTTTATGCGACGCGACAAACTTAATCTGTTCAATGCCGGAACCGAATTTGTGAAACTTTTGCTACCAGTATAGAGCCAGACCACCCGCCGCTTTCGCACCATTTTATAAGACATTATACTCAGATCAACAAATGTATCGCAATATTACTATACCGCATTGTTATGTAGTGGTTCGAGTTTCCGCACTGAAAGCGGAAGACGCGGGTTTGTAACTAGACTACATTTCACGTGTTACCCAAATTTCCACTTACTGAATTTCCTGTGTTTGTACTCTGGAAATTGCATATATTCAGAAACATTTCGCTCTTATGCAGTCATATTCTGGCTCCTAGCAGATCGGTCACCTCAGCTGTGAGTACC